>JAWNGG020000235.1:0-369289 GCA_036937485.2 Tetragonisca angustula | reverse complement strand
GCGGCGGCGGCGGCATGAAAAGAAAGGAGAAGAAGCGGCGGAAGCACGCGGCGAAGTTGCAGGTCGAAGCATAACTTTTTCATTTCCTAAAGTCTTCCGGTTGCGCGGCGAGCTTCCTCCCAGAGGAAGGTGGCTTGGTCGGAGAACCTTCGTCGAGGTGGGGCGGGTTGAGAGGGGTTGGCGGCCGTGTCACGTCTTCCTCGCGCGGAATATCTTTTGTACGTGAGCCTCTTGAATAAACATGCCGGGGGGGCGGACAGAGAGAGAGAGAGAGAGAGAGAGAGAGAGAGAACGAGAGAGTTGGAGCGACAGACGAAGGTTCGCCTGTTACGGGCAAACGATGAAAAATGCGAGGAACAAAAGGACGCAGCCGCGATAAGGAGGCCGCGCAAATATTTTCAACTTAATTACCCGAGGCCGCTTCTTCACGGGCCATTCCACTTTGAGAGCACGCACCGCGCGAGAGGACACGCGAAAGCGAGAGCGCGAGAACGCTAACTAAAGGGACCGAGTCGTTCCCTTTGGCGACAAAGGGATCTTAGTTTTGCCACGCCGTGGAAAACGAGATTCTGCCAAAGGCGAGGGGTGACGCGACTCTGAATGGAAAAGGGCGAAATTTTCTGCTCGACTTGCCTGATGTGCGTGTGTGTGTGTGTGTGTGCGACATGATTTTTTGTCGCGAGACAGCCTAAGGGGTGTGTTGTTGGAGATCTTTTGGCGAATGTGTGACAATGCGTCGTTCGACGTATTGCTTCGTGACTGACAAAAGATGCAAGATATGCGGATCTATTTCGACAATGAATTGGAATATTGGTAAAATATTTCTGGACAGTGCTATCCAGTGAATATGGAGACTGTTTTCGAAGATGAGCGGCCAAACTGCGACAGCTTGACCTGCAGAATTTGTCAGGGTTACAAAAAATATCGTATGTATGAAAATGGTAGCTACATATTGTTTTCTCTGCCTTTCACTTACGGATTACTTTCAAACGAAAGATTTATTCACGGTGGAGAACTAGTGCAAAACGTAATAATAATAAAAAAACGTAATTTCACCGAAACACAGAAAAATTCTCGAAAGCGTCACAGCGTTAATAATTCCATTATTAACGATATCAAGACCTTTTAATGGAATTAACAATTATTTTTTATTGTATCATAGTGATTAATCACACAAAATTGTTCGAACATGAGAAAGGTAAAAGTTGAACGACGTCGTCTGTGTACCGCAATGGAAAACGCGTCGTTGCTTATATACTTCATGTATACAATTTGTACATAATTCTGTAACAAAACTATCTAGCGTCAAATTTTATACATCTTTTTCTTCTTTCGCGGTCGTTCAGTGTGGCCATCTAAGTTCGAGATACCCTGTATACATTGGCCAAAAGTTTTGCTACACTTTGATTGCGTTTGTATTTTATGTTTGCGTTAATTTGATATTTTCCAGTCATCTTCATTTCCTATATACATTATAACAAAATATTCCAGACAAGAAATCACTATTGATATCAGAAGTACAAGCCGTTTTCTGTATTTTACACGCGGAGCGTGTATACATACATCTGTGCAATCATTTAGCTGATAGTAGTGCCATGATAGAAGAAATTTGCGTCCAAGACAAAACTCAGAGATCATTGTCGTTTAAGTTCAGAATCCGAAAACTGGACCGCTCTGCTGCCTCTGGTGCCAAAATCCGATCCTCCCCGCGAGCCCAAGTTAAACATTCACTCACAGAACGACCACAACTCAGAGACACGTGGCCGTCGTTACACGCATCCTCCATCTTCCCGAGCCGCGGCAAGGTCAGAAACACCGGCAGAAGCAGATGCCCCGGACGCGACGAGAATCCACCGATTCGGTCCCGGTGAATTACAGCTCCCTTTGCCCGAGATTTCGTTAATTCATCGCGTCGGAGGCGCGAAGACGCGGTCGATGCAAAGCTGGTCGCTTCACCGGTTGCCGCGCGATCATTCATATTTAACGGGCCATTTGATAGATTGTACCGAGCTACGAGAAAGGGGGTGGGGGTGGGGTGGGAGAGAGAGACCGGTGGAACACAGAGCAAAGAGGAACGGGCAAGCAAGGGGTTAGGTTATAGGGAAACCGTAAACGGAGGTTTAAACCGTAGCCTCGAAGCAGCAGGACCAGGTCTCGTAGGTGGGTTAGGTGGTATTCCCAGGGGACGTTGCATTAGTCACACTCTCGCATCGCTCTCACCTCTCACGTTTTCTTTCCTCCCTCCCTTCCTTCCTTCCCTCGTCCCTCTAGGCCGCAACCTTGGAAACCCAACCTTGGCAACCGGCCGTCCTCTTTGCACAGGACGGGACCATTTTCACGTGGGAATATTTAACTCCGCGCGGTGGCAAATTACTCTGCGGCTGTTCGGTCACCAGTCGCGAACGAACGGAAGGTTGTGCGCCACACATGCACATCGGTAACCGTCCTACGACCGAGACGGGACTTTACGAGCTACGCCTCCCACGGGAACAGATAAGGCAACGTCGCGCTCGGCTGACGTGCCCCACCTCGCCCGTCTTCTCGACAACTTGATGTAAGTGCGCGCGAACACGCTCACGCTGTGTGTTTATGCGGCTCTCTCTCGTAAGCGCAGCTTCTTCCTCCCCATTTTCATTCCTTTTTTGTTTCCACGTTTCCACCGCCGACTCGTGCTTCGTTTCTTTTGGAAACTCTGGGCCGAACCCCGGGTCTGCTGATGGGTTACGTGCGTTCGAAGTGTGTCCGTGCTGTTAACTGACCGAGCACGGTTTCGTCATTTTTGTTTTCTTCGTTCCACGGCGGTTAGCAGCGTAACAAGATCATTCTGACTCGATACGAGCGGATGTATTTTGAAAAAGAAAGAAACAACTCTGACCGTCGTCCTATTCTCAACATCGTCTCGTCACCTTAACCTCTTGCCACGCACGTCGAGAATTTTTTGTTCCAAAATTGTAATATTTTCTCAGTCCTAGGTACATTATTAAGTGAAACAAAATGGGCAGAACAAACAGTAAGTTTATTACTTCTCGAACATTTCTATCCAGTGATGTCATACCGACGAGTTCAAAAAGAAAGCGACGAATTATTTTATAAGGTTCGGTCACTCGTTATGGTCCGCAATCAGTTGCCAGCGCAACGTGGTTAACGCTTCTGACTATCCAGTGCGAGTTCTTCGTTTACCTAGCTTCGGGACTTTAACTATTTCGAGTAGATCGTGCACAGAAGCGAAACCTTTCAACCGCCCGTATCTCGTTTATCCATCGTAGATTAGAGCAACAAATGACAAACCACACGAACATTTTCGTTTCGTTTTCGAAACCTCCAAGCAAATGCTATGGGCGTTTCTCGCGCGATTGGAACTGGCTCAACCTTCGTGGTTGAGCACGAGCGAGTTTCGAGAATGGAAAGTCGTGTTTGGAACGGCGAAACGCGGCGAAGGTCGTCAACCTCCGGCGACTGGCGAGTCGCGCGAAAATTCGTTTGGGTCGAGACGAGAGAAAGAGAGAGAGAGAGAGAGAGAGAGAGAGAGAGAGAGAGAGGCATCAGCGAACCGCGGCTTTTAAACACGCCATTACGCAAATTAACTTTTGTAGCGCCGGCGGCGTTCGCGTGCGACCCGCCCGACAAAGTGGGACATCCCATTTGGCCCCGGGCCAGACCGGTCCGTTCGAGATGTTTTGTCGCGAAGAAATTCGCCGCGTGTGTTTTCCATCGGGCTGCACGCGCGCCGCGCATCGAAAACATCGAAATCGCGTTTCGCGGCCGGGCTGCTGGCACCCAAGGCGTTCCATCGTCGCCAGAAAGACAGACGAACCGTCTCGAAAGAGTTGTAGCGATAGACCACAGGGGGAAACAGGCGAGCAGAATCGATGGATAGCAATCGCGACAATATATTTATTGCCGTTTCAAGGGGAGTGCAGGGAGGTGAAATTTTTATATCCACGTTTCATTGTTTTTAAATATACATTACATTCTATATATAAATATATAAATATATCGAATAAAAATGTTATATTCTTGTACCTACGATTTGTTGTGATACTTTATAGAAAGGAATTTTAATGTTGACGTTTCACATTTTAAATTATATTCTGGTACATCATGTTTGTTGTATACGGTTGTATACTGTTGTGTACAAAGCAACTTTTACACCCACGTTTCATTTTTTCAAATTGCATTCTTGTACATCCGACTTGTAATGTGTACTTTGTACAAAGCAATTTTCACATCTACTATAGTTTTTTATTTATATATATAATTTATATCCATTGTAAAAATGAAAGACGAAGCAAGACGAATTATTATTATTTAGCGTACAATGGTTTCTCCTTGCAGAGTTGCACGTTACTGAAAGAATCTGCACAAATTGATGAAGAAGTGGAAAGAAACGATGTTAAACTATTATTAAATATTAAAGACTAACATGAAAAACGAATATTAAGAAATTAAAAAGAAAGGAAAACGAGACGCACTTTCAATTGTAGATATCTTTTTGTCTTAATTTGTTAAATCTCCGCAGTTGAATTGGACCACGTGCATCTAACGACAAATTCTTGAACTCACTGCCTTCCTGTGTTATATTACGCGCGAGTATTCTTAATACTCGTGTATCCCAGCAGACGTGCGAATCCGTGCCATTAAAACTGACACGTACAGCGCAATTTGTATTTACAAAAGGACATCCGTTAACAACCGAATGTCCAAGATCAATACCGAGAGGACGTCGAATAAATAATTCACTCGCAGTTCGGCGGCACCCCATTTCGCGAAGTACAAACACTATTACCGTAACAGAGCCCATACGGACGGCACGATGCGTTTCGCAACGGAGCAAACGAGAATAATATGCATAGCCTTGGAGCGTTGAAGATAGATCGGGAAGCACGTTCGAAGGTGAGGAGGCTTTGAACCAAGTCGAAAAGCGCGACCGAGGACTTCCTCTTTCACGGCAGCGTCTCGTCTCTCCTCTCAAAGGAAAGATTCGACCCAGATAGCGTGAAAGAGGCGCAGCAGCCTGTTGGCTTCCGAAAAAAGTTGATTGATCTTTCCTTTTGTGATACGTACTACGTTGCATTCGTCTCTGTCCAGAAACAGCCAACGAAATGGATTTTGCTTCTCCGAACGAGCGCGCGCTTCCCTCGACCGACGAGCAAGGAGGAAGAGCCTTCGTAATTCTCTTGGCTCGCTTCATCGAGACTGTTTTCATTTCGTAATAGACTCGGCCGAAGAAGAAACAGGTATCGATTTTTCGTTTCTCTCTTTTTTCTTTTTTTTCGCGATACAACGATTCAATCTGTAGTATATAGCATCGAGTCACAGTGAAACTCTACGATGGTTACGATAGTAAAACGAAAGTAGATTTAAAATTCACAAAATCCGTGCACGTATCTTTCCATTAAACGTTCTTTACCGAATGATTGTTCCCTTCGTACCTTTCAAACTTCCCTCTGACAGCGTTGCAAACTCATCAATCAATCACATATAATTTTTATTAAATATATAGTTATATTGCGCATTTTAACTTTTTACGTATACTGTACTTATTTTATTTACAATTAATATTATATAAATATTGGCGGGTATTGGATTCAGATAATAGAATGCATTAAATTGGTATAAGTTGAAATTTGTATATACCAGTAATCTGATATTTTATCTAAAATATATATAATACAATACTATATTTATATATTATAATATTAATAAAATTAATAAAAAGTTCGATACTTTCTCGTCACGAAAATGGATGGAAAGAATATCTAACACTGACTATCACTCACGTGCGACTAGAAAAAAAATAGCAAGAACCAATAAACTGGCAGTTCGTTCGAAATAAAATCTGTACGAAAACGTTCGTCGTAATTAGAACACGTTATTTCACGTTATTTCACGTTATTTCCGCGGCTAATGCCCGTCACACCGGGTATAATTGAAATTTATGGAAAATACGGATAATGCGCGATTTCAATGATGACCAACAAATCATTTAATTATTACAAATGAAATTGGATAACGCGTAATGCATCTGATTATTTCGGTGAAGATGCAATCTTTGTAATTCACTAGTAATATACGGCAAACAAGCAACGGCGCGCGAGAGATGTACCGAGAGTTATTCCGATGGACGAATAATACAGTGTTAAAACGCGGCGAGGCAACAATTTTCGTGTAATGCGCAACAGTGTAATATATTTACCGGCTGATACACACGGGCACACTTCGATTATGTAGGATCATTGATGACGTTACGGAATTGTCGACGCGTAACGGCGGGTTAAATTTAATCTCTCCGCGGCGGGACACGTTTCGTCGCGTGCATTACGCAGGTGATCCGTTCCAGGACTAGGACGATTCAAATAAGAATCACGTTTACACTATTCTTCTATTTATACTATTTTCTTTTTTTTTTTTTTTTAACAAAAATCTCGGTAGCACGATAGAAACAAAATAAGACGATTTAAAGAACACCGACCGAATGTTTCGTTATTCGTGATTTTTTCGATCAATTCGTACCAACGAATATTGAGACTACGAGCGGACGTTCCAGGCACACTATAAATTTAATACAGACACTGCAGTTTTATCAAATACAAAGAAATTCAAGTATTTATAACACCGTAATAAATCACTGTTCGGCCACTTAATGGATTAACATCAACAGGCAAATGCTTTTAGTCTTCGTTTATTCCATTCTGTTGCCATCTTTTTCAATAAAACAACGGTGTCACGATATAATAAAAATAATACTATCTTAAAAAAGTTAATATCAACAAGCGAATGCTTTCAGCCCCTTGTTTGTTCCATTCTGCTGCTATTCTCCGCGGATGAAAAAAAAAAAAGAAGCCCCGGCACCGCAGTGTAACAAAATAATACAATCTTCAAAAAATTGTTGATTAATATCAACAAGCGAAAGCTTTTAGCCTTCGTCCCACTCCGGCGTTATTTTTTTCTCTCCCTCCTTTTTCTCTAGTAAAAGAATAGTAGGATCTTCGTCGAACAGCAACATCTCAGTATCGTTGAAACATCGATTCAATTCACAGGAAATTTCACTCGCGAAAGAAAAAAAATTGAAAGACTGTTCCAACATTTGTCAGAAAACATCACGTGCACCTCGAAATTTTCAAAAATTCGAATAATCGTAGGAACAGCGCCGAATCTAATCAATTCAAGGTCACGTGATCAAACGTGCATCAAACACCGAAGCTTCATAAAAAAAGTGCAACGTGCCCTAAGACGCGAAGAGGAAAGAAAGGATCGCGAGGATCAGGATGCAAAGCTGGTGGAAACTCGCGCCTACTTCTTTCAGCAAATACTAAAGAACAGTGATTCGACAGTGGGTCTGCCGGTGTTCGAAGCTTGCCACACCACGTGTCGCTTTGCAATTCAACGTGGCCCGGACACGGTGGCGCGCAAATATGCGTTTTTGAGCGTGCATCGCTCCCCACCTTCGACCAGGTTAGGTACGGATGGTGGCGAAGGTGCTTCGAGAATCACTATAAATGGTAATGGAGAGCGGTGTTCAACCCCGTAGCCGGGACAAAAGGCGCGGAAGCAAAGTAGACGAGGAAACGATCGCGGCGCGGGGGATGAGAAACAGGCCGATGGGAAAAGAAGACAAGGGACAAGGGGGCCGGGCCACCACCGCAGCAGGAGAGGAGTGGTTTGAAAATGTAATATTTCTTCTTCTGGCGCTGCAGCCAGGGAATAAATAATAGCATCGTGCTATTATACAATGGTAATAATACACGTTCAATTCAACGCTGCCGGTGAATACTATGGCGCCGGCGACGACCTTCGGACGAGTCTTGAAACTCCACGGCAAAGCGGTTCCCGATGCTCCATTGCATTTCCATAAATTTCAAGTCCCGGCTGGCTGGCCTTAGCCAGTCGCGGTTTCCTTGGCCCCTTGATGAATTTCAGAAAGGTCTCGTTGGTAATTAATTCGTCCAGATAATTCCAGCCGGTTAATGGCACCGAATTTTGGGGATGAGGGAGGGGGAGGGGGGGAGGCAAATTGAGAGAGACAGATGACACTGAGAGAGTCGACCGTCCGGCCACGGCGAAAAGTTTCGTTGATTAATTTGGCCGATAGAAACGGCGATGATCCAAAGGTGGGATTCGTTGAGAAACGTTCGAGAAATTGATTCTTCCACTGTTTGCGTTTGCGAGGAACGAAGAAATATTTGGAAAATGGTTTTTCGAGCAAAATTAACCATCGGCGTTTCTCGATGGTTCTCGGTTTCATGGAAAATAATCTCGCCGCGAAATTTGTTTTCACACTCTCCGTGGTGGAACTTGGTTTATTTAGAATTTCAGTCGACGCTTGATTAAATGATCTTGAACTGAACCTAGTTATCTGAGGACCAGCTTCTATCATGCCGATGAAAAACTATATGCGTGTACTAGGAATAACGAAGAAACTGTCGAGGATGAATTGCTCTTCCAACAAATGTGTGTACAAGAATACTACTGTTTTGTAAAAATGTGGAACAAACACGAACGATCTATCGTTAAAATATCCGATGCGACAGATGGCTAATTGCTTGGAAGATAAAAGTGAGATAAAGAGAACGTGGAACGTTTGTACACGCGTGAAAATTTGTCACTGAACGTTGTATTTTTCAGAAGATAAAAGTACCAACGTCTACGAGTACGACGGCAACTCCATTAATTTCTCTGACATAAATCGACGTAATCCTGATGCGACCGATCGACACACCGCTAATAATTCTTTCACCCTCAAGATTCGAGCCGAGTCTCAAGCAATTTATACTCCCTCGTTCTCTCTTTCTCCCTCTCTCCGTGCGTTAGTCCTTGGTAGAAAAGGGGGAAAAGTCACGCTTAGCTCGCGGATTTCCATTTATCTAAGCCCCTGTCGAACGACGTCGCGTGCTCTCGCAGTTAAGACGATTTTCTTCGAGCGTTTCCAGCTATCACGTCCTCCTCCTCCTCCTCCTCCTCCGCCTCGTCGCTCCGTGATTTTCCACCAATAATGCCGGCGCAACCTGCACGGCCTTGTCGCCTCAAACCCCGACGTTCGTTCGAGAGGAGCCATCGCATCTCGCGTCGTCGGGACACGAATAGGCGTCAAACGTTCCACGACAGATGCGATCCTTCGCAGAAATCTACCCTCTCTCTGAGATTCCTTCGCAGCGGAGACATCTGGCAACACGCGAGAAACCGGCAGACAAGCGATGCGAGTGAGAGACGTATCGAATAATTTTCGACGCGCGAACGAGATTTCGGATTGCTCGGCTGGTTTCGTTACGGGAACGCAGTTTCTCAGGGAACGCAGACGTTCGGAAGGGGCGAGGTTCTCTTCTATTATAAATCTCTGGTGATAAATTCTGGATCGACACTTTGGATCGATCCTCTGAGAGGTTCAGCACGTACTGACGCAACATGCAGAAAATCTCGCGATCAATAATGAAACGACCGATTTACGCGAGGTTCGTAGATACGCGAGGATCTATTTACTAGAGGTTTCAAAGAGAATATTCGAAGTGTGCGAGAAGCTAAAATATCGAGTCGGGTCGGGAACACGAAATTTCTTCGGGATCGGGAACCCGAAAATTTCGAGAGTTTCGAAAGAGTCGAGATTCCCGAAGGAGTTGGGATTCGGGAAAGGATTGGTAACAAGAATAAATAATTCGTTAAAGCCCACGCCTTCAACTATATCGAAAGATCGCGGATCTAGAACCATCATTCGAGCAATTCTTCTGCTACATCTTTTGATTTAACAATCTTTCGCGTGTCATACATCGATTCAATTACTTTCTTAGTAGATATACTTATGGCGTAATAAACCAGTAGTATTTGCAGTTACCTAGTTCTAAATTTATGGTGACAATACGTGCATTCCGCCTTTGTATCACCTTTTTCTTGAAAATGTTCTCAAACAGAGCTTCTCTTTCGCACCATATCTTCTGCACTATTTCCTGCTACCACAACTTTACTCTCACCATCACTCGACATTTTCTTTAAAGATTTTTAATCTTCATTAAATTCACACACATTTTGAAATATACGTCTGAGCTTCCCGAATTTCTCAGCGATACTGCTCAACAGCGTACATAATGTCCAAGCACGCAGTCACATGTTCGTTTACATCGGGTCACACGATTCTTAGAATCCGTGTTTCCAATAACATCATTGGCAAAAGAAATTGAACTGTGTATTTACATATTTTGTAGGCTGCTATACAGCATTGTAGAGTAGTTCGAGAAACAGTGGCCGAGTTCCCGATATTTTCGGGCACACCCCTAAAATTACAGTATTTATTGTTGCCTAAGATTAATGGGGGCTACAAAACAATAAAACTGTAAAATTGAAAAATTCTAACTAAATAAAACATAAAAACTGTAAAACTATTGATTACTGTAATAGTGTTTCTGGAAGTATTGACAAAAACTACCACCTGCTGTGTATCGCTGACTTTATCTGATGGTTGAGCAGCGAAAAAGGTCATTATAAGTTGAACCTTCATCGTGTTTACATCGATTAAACATTCGAAGTGAACTTTTAAATAATATTTCTGAATATTCTAATTGTTTAAACATCATCTACTATTTCCAATAATTTATTTGCAACAATTAAACAATAAATTCTCTTCTGTAATATTTATAAGTGTTATTTAAAGTGTTTAACTAATAATTTATAAGAATCTTGAGCAATGTACTTAAGAGAAATAACATTTATTGAATGAAATAATTAATTTAATTGTTTAATCGTAATATAAAAATTGTGAAAATTAAAAAACAGTGTCTAGAAATATTAAAGAAATAAAATAATTTAGTTATTAAAAATTTAATTGTTACAAACGAATTATTCAAATTGTAAAATAATACATTCCGATGATATTTTTGTATATTATTTAACAAATTTAACTGTTTATTTATAGCAATTCAATCAATGATTGAACTTCCAAGCATTATTTCATAATCTGAACAATTCATTTATAATAATTAAATTATATTATTTACAATAACAGTTATAGATCAAAGAATTAATAAATTATTACATTTGACATCATAAGTAACATATTTATGAAAGTGTAACCTTGCGATAGAAATCTAAAAACTATTAATTAGTATAATAAAAAAATGGCTTCGAAATACTAAAAAAAATTATCAACAGTTCCGGGTCATTGATGATTGGAACATTAGATTAACCTTCAGCAGTACCAAGACTCAGCAATTGAACTTCCGTCGTGTGAACATCGATGAAATTTAGGAGTGAGTTTTTAAATAATATTTCTGAATATTCTACTTGTTTAAATATTATCTAGTACTTTCAATAATTTATTTGCAACAATTAAATAGTAAATTGTCTTCCGTAATATTTCTAAGTGTTATTTAAAATACTTAACTAATAACTTATAAGAATCTTGAACAATGTACTTAAGAGAAAATGACATTTATTGAATGAAATAATTAATTTAATTGCTCAATCGTAATATAAAAATTGTGAAAATTATAAAATAGCGTCTAGAAATATTGTAGAAATAAAATAATTTAATCATTAAAGATTTAATTGTTTCAAATGAATTATTCAAATTGTGAAAAAATGCATTTCGATGATATTTTTGTATATTATTTAATAAATTTAACTATTTATTTATAGCAATTCAATCAGTGATTGAATTTCGAAGCACTATTTCATAGTTTGAACAATTTATTCATAATAATTAAATTATATTATTTACAATAACGGAAAAGATAGTTACATAATACATATATTCCTTGCAATTTGAAACAATAAACGAATGAAAATTTTTATATGTTGCGCTTATATGTTGTTCTTAAGCAACGATAACTGCTTAACTCAATTTTTGACTACGTAACTTTTTTTCTACATAAATTTCTATTTAATATACATCGATGCAGTTATAACTTAAAAATTAATATTATGAAAATGTAAATTTAGTTTTAACTGATAAAAAATTAATAAATTATTACGTTTAACATTGTAACATATTGAGGAAACTGTAACATTGCGATAGAAATGTAAAAACTACTAAAGTATTGATTATTATAATAGAAAAACTGTTTTTCGAAATAAACTAACTAAAAAAAATTATCAACTATTCTGGACTATTGACGATCGAAATATATATTAACCTTGAGCAGTACAGGGGTTCATTACCAATTAAACTTTCGTTGTACACACATCGACCAAATTTTAGAAATCTGAAAAAAATTATCAGCTGTTCCGGATCATTGACGATCGAGATATACATACATTAACCTTAAGCGGGACGGAGACTTATTACCAATTCAACTTCCGTCGTGTGCACATCGACCAAAATTTAGGAGCGAGTTTTAAATAATATTTTTGAATATTCTAATTGTTTAAATATTACCTAATATTTCTAATCATTTATTTGTAACAATTAAACAATAAATTCTCTTCTACAACATTCCTAAGTTCTATTTAAAATTTTTGATGAATCGTTTGTAGTAATCGAGTCACTAATACATTTCTAAGAAATTTTCATTATCTGTATCGCATCATTAACGACCGGAAGATCAGATTAATGTCGATCGATATGGAGACAAGAGCTCATTGTGAATTGAATTTTTGTCGTGGGGACACATCCGACCAAATTTAGAAGTTTGAAAAAAATTATCAACTGTTCTGGATCACTGACGACCGAAACATGCATTAACCTTGAGCGGTACGAAGACTCATTACCAATTAAACTTCGTATACACATCGACCAAATTTTAGAAATTTGAAAAAAAATTATCAACCGATCACTGACGAATCAAATATATGATTAACCTTAAGCGGCAATGAGGCTCATTATCAATCAAACTTCCGTCGTGTCCACATCGACCAAAATTTAGAACCAAACCTTGATCTACAATTCTGACTTCAACGACTGGTAAGTTACATGGTTTGGATTCTTTGGTGTTGGGTTAATACTTGATCGTGATTATTTGAACCTGAATACGAATTCAATTTCCATGACTCGTATCGTAGTCGTACAAGATATACTTTATTAGTTACCATTCTACAACAATTACCGAGATATACGTTATGTTGCTGCATATACATAGATAATATTAGTCCAACAATACTATTGCTTTTTAAATATCATTAGATACTTCCAAAATTTCTCTTTGAATCTATAATTTGGAAAATAATTTAGTCCTCTACTATTAATTAGTCAAACAAGAATTATTTCTACAATATCTTAAATTAGTCATTAGATCGATCAAACAATTATGCCTTATTTTACGAATATCATTTCTCTTTCTAACGAATCACGTAAATTCAATACAATTTGAGACCTGTGTGAGAAATATATGAGACAGTACTGATTTACAATACATTATAATAAGACCCGTGCGTAGTCACCTCCACGTGGTGGGTCTTGGTAATTGATATCGTTTTACAAACATTAAAGTTTGTAAAACGTTATCAAGCTAAATTGCAAAACGATAAATTTTAATGTTTGTGAAACGATGTCAAGCTAAGAACTACGCAACCTACACTTCAGTTTAGATCGTGGACATTTTTTTTCATTCTTTATTTCACGATCTAAACTGAACTGTAGGTACAATTAGTTGGTAAGTAAATTATTGGCCCCCACCGATGGACGACGAGGGACATCGTGGGATGCGTGCGTTTTAGCTTTAAGTTGCGTGCGTTTAATTTTAAGTTGCGTGCGTTTAGTTTATGTAAATTCACTGTGAGCGTATTCTGTACAAAGACACGTTTGTTTAACTTGGGACGAAATAAGGGGTCCCTTTTTACCGCTTTTTTTTTTTTTGTTCATTGTTACTAGTGTTACTGTCATTGCACTAGAGTAGATTTTCCAATTTTCTTTGTCAGTGTGTCAAGTCGGGGAACTGCAGCCTCGTCCGAAAGGACGAGGTAGGTTCTTGTGGTCTAGCGTCCTTGGTAATTCGACTCCAGTGGTTCCGAAGAACCCCACTGTGTCGTTGGGGGTAGCGCTAGACTGCTTGCCGCTAAGTGCTCGAACCTCGATTTGGCTCACTGACAGACCGCGATGTCAGTGTGTCAAGTCGAGGAACTGCAGCTTCGTCCGAAAGGATGAAGTTCGGTTCTTGTAGTCTAGCGTCCTTGGTAATTCGACTCCAGTGGTTCATTGGAACCCCACTGTGTCGTTGGGGGTAGCGCTGGACTACTTGCCTCCAAGTGCTCGAACCCTGATTTGACACATTGGCAAATCGCGGTTTCATTTCGCGTTATATCCCTTGAAAAACACGATATTGAAGCGTGTTAATAGTTTCATTCTCCTGATTTCGTTCAAAGTTCGACACACGAGTTTTTGGTGCAGAATGCGCTGTTAGGGCTGCGAATTATTGTACAATTGTTGTGTAACTTCCATGTTAGACGAGTGTGTGGTTAGTATGAAAGGCTGCGAGTGATTGCGACACATTGTATGACTTGCATTCGTATGTAATGTATGTAATGTATGACTGTATGCAATGGATGTAACGTATGATCGTATGTAATGTATGTAATGTATGATTGTATGTAATGCATGTAATGTATGATCGTATGTAATGTATGTAATGTATGATCGTATGCAATGTATGTAATGTATGATCGTATGTAATGTATGTAACGTATGATTGTATGATTGAATGAGTGTGTATACTGTATGTTTGTTAACGCGATCGTTGTTCGGGAGACAGAGTTCCATAGTTCAATCTCATGCATGCGCTTTAGAGTTAAGATTTAGACTTAAGTTGAGATTGAACTATTGAACGTCTGTCTCCTTTGTTCTTAACCCCGGGCCAAGTAGTCATTAAGAATGTCGAGTTGTTTGCATGTTATGGAGGGTGGTTGGGATTAGGGCCCGGGTGGGTCTCGTGCGTAGTCACCTCCTCGTGGTGAGACCTGGTAATTGATATACTTTTACAAATATTAAAGTTTTAAACTTTAATGTTTGTAAAATGATATCAAGCTAAGGACTACGCAACCTACAGTTCAGTTTAGAACGTGAAAATTTCTTGTCATTACTTATTTCACGATCTAAACTGAACTGTAGGTACAATTAGTTGATAAGTAAACTATTGGGCCCCCAGCAGGCCACCGATGGACGACGAGGGATATCGCAGGGACATCGTGGGATGCGTGCGTCTTAGTTTTAAGATGCGTGCGTTTAATTTTAGTTAATTATAAGATAATTAATATTTGGGACGACGAGGGATCTCGCAAGGACATCGTGGGATGTGTGCGTCTTAGTTTTAAGATGCGTCGACTTAGTTTTAAGTTGCGTGCGTTTAGTTTTACTTAATTATAAGATAATTAATGTCTGGGACGACGAGGGATCTCGCAGGGACATCGTGGAATGCGTGCGTGCGTTTAGTTTTAGTTAATTATAAGATAGTTACTATTTGTAAATTCACTGTGAACGCATTCTGTACAAAGACACGTTTATTTAACTGGATACGAAATTAGGGATACCTCCTCTTTTCTCTTTTTTCGTCCGTTGTTATTATTTTTACTGTCATTACACTAGAGTAGAAATATATATGTTACTCTCATTGCACTAGAGTAGAGTTACATTTGTTACTGTCATTGCACTAGAGTAGAGTTACTTTTGTTACTGTCATTGCACTGGAGTAAAGTTTCCAACTTTCGTTGTCAGCGTGTCAAGTTGGGGAACTGCAACCTCCGTCCGAAAGGACGAGGTAGGTTCTTGTAGTCTAGCGTCCTTTGTAATCCGGCTCCAGTGGTTCTTCGGAACCCCACTGTGTCGTTGGGGGTAGCGCTAGGTTGCATGCCTCTAAGTGCTCGAACCCCGATTTGATACACTAACAGCGAAAGTTGGAAACCGCGGTTTTTGTTTCGCGCTACATCCCTTGCAAAACACGATTCTGAAGCGTGTTAGTAGTTTCGTTCACCTAATTTCGTTCAAAGTTCGATAAACGTGTCGTTGATACAAAATGCGTTGTTAGGGCAGCGAATTACTGAAAAATTGTTGTGTAATTTTCATGTTAGATGAGTGTGTGGTTAATATGAAAAGCTGCGAGTGATTGCGACGTATTGTATGATTTGCATTCGTGTGTGATGTATGATTGTATGTAATGTATGTAATTTACGATTTTATGTAATGGATGTAATGTATGATTGTATGTTATGTATGTAATGTATGATTGCACGCAATTTATGTAACGTATGATTGTACGCAATGTATGTAACGTATAATCGTATGTAATGTATGTAATGTATGATTGTATGTAATGTATGTAATGTATATTATAATGTATATTATAATGTATGACTGTATGACTGTATGTATTGTATGATTGTTAACGCGAACGTTGTTCGGGAGACAGAGTTCCATAGTTCAATCTCATACATGCGCTTTAGAGTTAAGAATTAGAGTTAAATTTTGAAATTGAACTATTGAATGTCTGTCTCCTTTGTTCGTAATCCCGGGCCAAGTAGAATAAAATCTCGACATTCATTAAGAATGTCGAGTTGTTTGCATGTTATGGAGGGTGGTTGGGATTAGGGCCCGGGTGGGTCTCGTGCGTAGTCACCTCCTCGTGGTGAGACCTGGTAATTGATATACTTTTACAAATATTAAAGTTTTATAAACTTTAATGTTTGTAAAACGATATCAAGCTAAGAACTACGCAACCTGCAGTTCAGTTTAGATCGTGAAAATTTCTGTTCATTCTTTATTTCACGATCTAAACTGGACTGTAGGCACAATTAGTTGATAAGTAAACTATTGTGCCCCCAGCGGGCCACCGATGGACGACGAGGGATATCGCAGGGACATCGTGGGATGCGTGCGTCTTAGTTTTAAGATGCGTGCGTTTAATTTTAGTTAATTATAAGATAATTAATATTTGGGACGACGAGGGATCTCGCAAGGACATCGTGGGATGCGTGCGTCTCAGTTTTAAGATGCGTGGATTTAGTTTTAAGTTGCGTGCGTTTAGTTTTAGTTAATTATAAGATAGTTAACATTTGTAAATTCACTGTGAGCGCATTCTGTACAAAGACGCGTTTGTTTAACTTGGGGATCCATTGTCTCCGATCTTTTTCGTTATTACTATTGTTACTGTTGTTACTGTCATTGCACTGGAGTAGATTTTCCAACTTTCGTTGTCAGTGTGTCAAGTCGGGGAATTACAGCCTGGTTCAAAACGACGAGGTAGGTTCTTGTAGTCTAGCGTCTTTTGTAATTCGGCTACAGTGGTTCCGAAGAACTCCATCGCGAGAAATCCGATACAAAATAACTCGGTTTCGATTCAATTTCTTTCTTTTCTAGTACATGTACTTATGTTTCAATGCATATGCTTCAAATGGCGTAATAGACCAGTAGTATTTGCATACCTAGTTTTAAATTCATGGTGACAATGTATGCATTCCGCCTTTGTATCATCTTTTTCTTGAAAATCTCTTCTCAAACAGAGCTTTTCTTTATCTTCATCCTTCGCACGATATCTTCTGCACTACTTCCTGCTACCGCAACTTTACTCTCACTATCACTCGAAATTTTTTTTCTGAAGATTTTTAATAAAAAATTCACACAAATTTTGAAATATACGTCTGAGCTTCCCAAATTTCTCAGCGATACTGCGTACATAATGTCCAAAGACTAAGCACGCAGTCACACGTTCGTTTACATCAGGTCACACGATTCTTAGAATCCGTGTTTCCAATAACTTCACTGGCAGAAGAAATTGAACTGTGTATTTACATATTTTGTAGACTGCTATACAGCATTGTAGTTTGAGAAACGGTAGCTGGGTTCTCGAAATTTTCGGGAATCTCGACTTTTTCGGAAAACTCGAATTCTTCGGGAATCCGACCCGATTCATCCCGATCTTCGGGTTCTCGCACACCCCTAGAGAATATGTAGTACGATACGTCAAGTAAATTATATCGAAGGATGAACGTACTTTTAGTTTATTGTGTACTCCTCGTGTTAAACTTTTAGACTTTTGGTAGTTTCAAGCATCCAGAGGGTTGATGGAGTCTTTGCTGTGAAGTGTTGTGTTGTAATCGATCTCTAAAGGGTTTCTTCTTAGGAAGAATCGACAACTTAAGTTACTTGTAGAGGTTCGATAATGGAATCGAATGGATTGGGATTGAATGAATAATTTCGAGGAACTTGAATTCTGATCTTGAATACAATTGGAACTGTTGAAGAATGAAGATAACGTGTATCTTAATTTTATGAAGATTAGGCAATCCTCTGATGACAAAGGTAGAAACTTTCAATTTCCTACCATTTCCGAAATAAAAATTTTAAACACTCAACTAAGTTTTTAATCTATTCTAGAATTCATTTTCTTAAATTAAGTCATATAAGAATAATTTATCACTTAGACGAAAAATCATTATTACTCGAGCCCAATTGAAGTGAAGAACAAACTTGATCAAACCCACAGAAAAATACGCCAGAGTGCGTATGCTTCTTCATCCATTAACACTGAACAGCAGTTCAATCTGCACTTTATTTCCTTAGTCGCATAAAAAAAAAAAAATTATTATTTAGACAGAAGGTTATTATTGCTCGAGATCAATTGAAATGAAGAACAAACTTGATCAAACCCACAGAAAAATACGCCAGAGCGTGCATTGCACTTCTTCATCCATTAACACTGTACAGTTTTCAACCTACACTTTATTTCCTTAGTCACGTAAAACTACATCAGACAGATGGTTATTTAAACAGAAGGTTATTATTACTCGAGCTCAACTGAAATAAAGAACAAGTTTGATCAAAATCCACAGAAAAATACAAACACGCTACTTCCTCATCCATCGCGCAAACTCGTCTATAATAATCCCCAGCCTCGCAACTACCAAATTCCACGAGAATCGGCCAGGCGAGCCACACCTATCCCGCCGGATTCAACATATTCTTCAGGAACCCGGAGGAGGTGCGCTTCTCCCGAGTCGCGAGAGAGTTCCGAAGGCTCGAATTGCAAAGGGAAATAACTTGGTATTCTATTAAAGAAACAAGCCGGTGGGAACAGAGATCGCGAGGGGAGTTGGTTTTGCTCGCGATGCTGCAACACACAGAGTGCGGGGGGGGGGTGGGATAGGCGCTGCGCGTTATCCTGCTCGCGTGCACCGCCATTGGGAATTAGTTGCGTAGAACTGTTTCAGCGAGAAGCTGTAAAACTTGGAAGCTTGTACGAGCCGTGGCGAGAGAAAGAGAGAGAGAGAGAGAGAGAGAGAGAGAGAGAGAGAGACTTTCACCCCCAGAGGGGGTTGGACCGGAAGTTTCGCCGCAACGAAAGGAGTTGCCGAGGATTCGGAACTCGCGCCGTTCTCGTTAATATCAGGCGCTTGTTGCCGCGCGATGATGAATGCGGAACGCTTCAACGTTACACGAATATGCAAGGCCGGAGACGAGTTTCGTTGAACTGGGGATAGTGGGAGAAACGAGGGAGGACAGGGTTCTTGCGCGCCGTTTCCGCGAGAGAAGAATTTCCACGCAGTTCCACGGTGGTAATTTTCCTTCGAATCGTAAGAGGATTCGCGACTGCTGGGATGATTAATTGGCGGGCGTCGGAGTTTGGAAATTGGAGGCGACGAGTTTTGTCACGCGAACTATTCGGGTGTGTTCTCTACATTTCTTTTCAATTGTGGATCTTACGTTGCTTCTACAGTTACGTTATCGGTTAAATACGGATTTTAAGTGCCTGCGTCTCTACGATGTAAGAAATTTGAAAGACGAAGGAAATGAATAGAATGCGTATGAAATACCCGAATTAAAACGTGCACGTTGTAGTTTAATAACTAGCAATGAAATTGAATCTTGCTCTTCTCTTATGAGGACAGACTTTTTGTAATTGAAACAACATGTGAAATTGCATAAACTGTAGTCTAGTTATCGTTAGAATTTTCTCTCACGTTGTTGGAATTATAAATCGTAGCACGAACGAGGTCTCTGGAAATTTATACGTCCGATTTTTCCACCAGGCTATTAATTAATCACTCTCGTTTATCATTTGAATGAATAGCTTGACACAGAAAGCGTGTTATTAACGAAACTAATTACCAATAGCGCACTTGTATCCCAGAAATTATCCGTGCTGGTGGCCAAAGTATCAATTAAACGCGCGTAGCTTTTATTTTCTAAATAGAATCGATTTCAACTAACGAGGATAATTCTCATCAAATTAACAAATCCGTTTCAAATGTAATCAACCAAAACTCCGCTACGCGTGTATTCGATATGATTCTGTTGCAGAATTTCCACTAAAATCTGCACGAATCTTGATCCGTTTATCACCTATAGCGAAAGAAAAGGAAGAAAAAAAGAAAATAGAAAAAACATGCGCTTAATACCTTGAAAAATATTCAAGTCGAATGTATACGTACGATTCATTAAATCGGGATAAACGCCAAACTATAATATATATATTTCAAATTCTATTCAGCGTAAATATTGGACGAATTGCAATAAGTTGATCGACGACTTGAACAAATATTCCATCAGCTAGCTCTGATGAAGTCACAAGTTAGAACCGAGACAATATTTTCAGAAGGAATTATCAACGAAACGATGACAAAAAAAAAAATTTGACAATCGACATCGATATTCCTCGCTCAAACTGTATAATTTATCGGTAATTAATTTACAAGCAATTGCATCGGCTGTCGATCAAACGAGTCCCGACGCTTTCTCGTCGCTCCAGGCAGCGTTCAATCGTAAGCAAAGAAAAACTCTTCGAAATCGCTACGTCGGCACGATGCTTCGACTAAGTAGAAACCGAAGGAGAAATTAATGCTGAAGCTAAAGGAAACTTGTATCAGAGAAATTAAAACGAGGAAAGCTCCGCTAATTCGCTCCGTTATTCGGCAAATTTCAAAACAAACTTTCACTTTACGCGTCTTTATCGTCACAAGATCTCAGACAAATTTTACTCACCAAGACTGACTTCTAAATCTCGGCTTCGATTTTATTTCCGAACATTCACTCGCTGTCAATCTGTTCGTTAAACAATCGGAGGGGCAATTTAACCAGAAACCGCTGCTGTATTATAAATTGCTCGCGAAACGCAAGTGAATTCCTTCTGAGGGTGATATTACGCCATAAATCACAATACGATATTACGCGAGGACGACGATAATGGAAAAGTACCACAATGGGAGCCGCGGCAGTGTCCTCGAAACGGAACGTAACGTCGCGGATTCCATGCAGGATGGGAAGGTGGTGGCATCGTTAGTCACTCTTCACGGTGTTGGCGAAGGGTGAGTTGATGGAGCGAATCTCGTCGCCGGTTTAAGATGCTTCCCCGCTTTATCTTTTCGCACGATTTGACAAAAAGCATTTGCCACGGTGTGTATTCGCTAAAATAAAGCCAACTAGACACGAGCACCGAGCGCGTCCCGGCGTCGTTTTGTTATCTAATGATGCGTCTGCCTATTCTTCGCCGCCTCGAACTCGCTCGCCCGTTTCATCGAATAATGCGCGGATTATTATTCTCCATATTCGAGGTGTCTCATCGCTGTGTAAAAACGAAGGTGTCCGCTCCGCGACGAAAATGTAAAAATATTTCGAATTTCTCTCCTCTACGTTTTACGCGTTGAATTTTATACACTCTTTATCTTGGGGATCACGTTAGAGTGAAGTGTTGTAATCGTAACATTCGTTGAATACGTATATGCATCGCGTTATGTTATTATATACATGGAAATACCACGAGTATCACATTTTTGAAAAATACAATTTCGATATAGAATATACTAATGCGAACTTTGAATGTTTTATATATTTGTGTATAATAGTGTATAACGAGCACACGTTCTTCAATTCTGTACAAATCTCCTGAAGTTCTATAAATTTTAACACAAAGTCTCTGTTGAAATTTCCACAAATACAAATGTAATTATACACGTTGATGAATGTTCTAAATCTTGACTTTTGCATGTCTATTTGCGTTTCGTCCAACGTTGCTGAAAAATTCCCCACTTTTGGAAGACATTAGTTTTTAGAGAGAGGACAATGTAGCCGAAAAATAACTATGAACGACTGATATCAAGTAATAATTTTATAAATTTCTACACGCGAAAATGCAAAATACAGTCGACCGTAAGAAAAATATTACCCCACGGCACGCCAATCTTCGAACAGTCGAATCCTATGACTCATTCAGTTATTCTGAATAATTACCACGATGAAATCGGTCGAGCAAAATCGAAGTAAAAGCATTCTACCCTCGCGAACAGTCACCGACTGACGCAAACACGTGATATACGCGAAAGCGTACTAGGAAAAATACGGGTATAATAGGGGAAAATAGCGCGAGCGGTTCGTTGGAAAAATCGGCGACTCGTTCGGCGGGAGCGGGCATTAACATATATTCTGCCACTCGCGATGGCAGCCATAATTCTCGCTGCTCGCTGGTAAATTACGAAACCTATTTACCGCTCTGATAAAATATCGCGCGTTCGAGTGTCGCCGCGCATTTACGTTTCAATTGTTCATTTATTCGCACTCCGGGGGTAGAGAAAACGGGGGCACAGAGAATCGGTTGTACATTAATAATGAAAACGCTGCGTCCCGGCAACATCGAACTCGGAAACAATTTCAAAGTGTGCTATCCAAGAAGCAGCCATTGTTGAAAGCCGCTAGCGCCAACGATAAACCGTGTATAAAAGAATTTTGCCAAGCAAACAATATATTAGGAGTACTGCGTTTTTAACGTAGAAAACGCAGAAAAATTTCATTTCATTTAAGAGTTAATACAGTTTTACATTTCCTAGTGCAACAAGTTCGTATGTCTCTTCGTGGAAATGCTGTTGTATTAATGGGAATGTCATTTATTGCGGCTGTTGACAATGTTGGCTCTAAACAAATGCAGTTTTATATTTCCTACAATGTAATTTAACAATAAGCACGCTAAATGTCAATATATTCGACTAGAATATAGGCTATGTTGTAACAAGTTGATGTTTAAATCTTAAAAAATTTTTAAATTTTTGAATTTCAGAAAAACGACATTACTTGTGAGATTAACTCTAAATACCAATATAAGATAAAAACACTGACGTTTGTGAACATTGTCGAATCCTCTGACGCAGTTTTCATTCTCGTGACAAATTATCGTGAAATATTTCCTTCATCATTAGGTTTAAAACCAATGTGATTTAACACCTTTTTACTTGGAATTTAATACTCTTTCGATTTATGATGAACTTGGAAATTTCGAAAACCATCGACACACACACAAAAAACTGATACGCCATATTTTGTCTCCGTTAAAACCACACACAACTTTTGCATGAAACGAAATATTTCATCAGACGCATAATTAAAAAGTTATTTCAGCTGTGCAAGTTACGCGAATCACCGTGTATATATTTATCGAATATTCACAATCAGCTTTCGCAATTACAACGCGCGAATGGGAATAAAAATTGTTCCTGCAATTAAAAAATCGCTCCGATTGAAATATATGCTACGCGGTATTTATGGAGTGAAATTGGAACGGTGGATAGCGGAGTTACGAATAAAAGGATTTGCTAGGATTATTGAAAAACAAAAAAAAAAAAAAAAGAGAGAGAAGAATAAAAAAGAAAAAAAAATCGTTCCAACCGAGCGAAATTTCCTCGATTTCGAAAATTCGAGGATAATAAAATTGCGGTGATAAAATTTTATCGGAATATTTGACGGGATACAACTCGCCGGGATTTTCGTGTCGCGTGGAGGGAGAACGTGAAACGAAATCTTGCGCTATAGATTGATCTACGATTATTTCTCAGTGCGATCGATCTCTGGCCGAGCTTGGAGAATCAGAAAGATAATATGACTCCGCGAGACATTTCATATCCCGAAAAAGATTCCACGGGAATGATCGAGATCTCGTTCTATAGATTACTATCTTAACGAAGTCGATCTCTTTAAACTGTAACCTCCAAGGAGACTGTAAAATTACATTCTAGAAAAAAAGGGAGAAAGAGTCGAAAGAGCGAATAAAAACAACACGACAGAGAGAGAGAGAGAGAGAGAGCAAAGAAAGGAAAATAGACGACGAAGGCAAACGTTTCGAAAGTTTCGATCAGTTAAAAAGGTCTATTAAGTACACAGCTTTCAGAGGGTTAACAAGCCACCGCAAGTTCAGCGGAGTGTAATTAAATCTAGAGGGGACTACGTTTAGCTACAGCGAAACGTTGCAGAAATTTATCGAGTTCTCGAAAAGTTATACAAGTTTCGAGTCGCTCGGGGAGAACTTGCCGGACACGCCGCCGTAGACATCACATGAAAATTAAACTCCGTTACACTTGGGCAAAAATTTTAAAAGCACGCCCAGCTTCGCCTCGTTAAAACGATCCCATTTCCTCCCTTCTTCGCTGTTGCCGTGATAACATCGTAATCAGAGCAGTTGCGACTTGATGACAAGTAATGTGCACGTATCGTTAAAACTGGAATGAAATGTTTTTTATTTTTTTTTGGTGAGTGTGATACACGTGACGTTGTTACGTTATGTGATAAAAAGCTTAGAAGATTCTGAGAGGGTTGTTAGATGGTAGCTATATTCTTGCAGATTAAAAGTTGATAATAATTATCATTTAGATCAGCGAAGAGAAAAGAATCAGAAAAGTGGTCTATGAACGTGATAAGGCAAAATGTGTAAGTTGTATTAAGGACGCAGATGAAAAGTCGATCGTCGTGATTCTATGACGCTGTGAATTATAGTTGAAAACGTATTCGGTTCTCGTGTAAAACAAAAAAAAAAAAAAAAATAAAAAAAACAAAATTTTTCACAAAATGTTTCGTGTTTCATTTTGTATCGTAAATTTATAAAGTCGCCGCGAAAAGTGCGCAAACGTGTTGGAACTCTTGAGATTCTGCATTTAATTTGAAGAAGAAAAGACTTCGTTTCGTGTTTCGTTTCATGACACATGTGAAACCTGCACAAATGTATCGAAATTTTAATATTTAATCTAGACACAACGGTTAAATTTGATTTATTAAAAAAACTCTAAAGACTTGATAATCGAAACTTGATTCAATGACTGTATGTCAATGTTGCCGACATCATTATTTCAGAAATTGTCACGATCACTCGTGCCTCTAACGCATCGAAAACAAATAAATAAATAATAACAACAATTTTCATCATTCTTGTTTCTGCAATTCTACAGTTAATTCTCTCTCAACACACAGTTCCACACTTTAAGCTCCGAAAGACAACAGGCAGCGGCATCGTGTCACTTTTCATCGTGTTGACAGAAACATCAACCTCGTCACCCAATACAACACCACCGTTCGGTGCCTCCTCCCAATTCGAACGTCTCGACAAAAATAATACGCGATTTCGCCGGGTGCAGCATCGCGCGACAGTCTCGACAAACAGATCGATCGCTGGGCGAGGATCGAAGGCTGGTCGGTAGGAGGAGAGAAGATGTTTGGACGCGACGTCTCACGGAACGGTTTCTCGCACGATTCTCGAGATCGTGGCGGCAACGTGAAATAGCGTGTCGTTGATTTGGCCCGGGACCATAGGCGGGCGAAGGGCTCGGTTCGTTGCCTGCCTCTCGTTATATTTCTTATTTCTCGTCCACGTCCGCAGGCCGGCTGGAAGCGTGCTCATAGCACGGCAAAGTAAATAGAGCGTATTTCTTCTGGAAATGACAGGAAATTCAATAATCCTCTGCTGCGAGAAAAAGAGAGAGAGAGAGAGAGAGAGAGAGGTGAAACAGCAGAGAGAAACGAAGGAGGTCACGGAAAGGAATGGGTGGGAAAACAGGGGTGAAGGGGGCGTTAACGCGCGCGTATACGATCGACCGTGTGAAAGCGAGGGGTGCGTTTGCGGGAGGGAAAAAAAGAAAAAAAAAAAGAAGATGCGATATTCAGATTTTCTTGGATATTGGTGGCCGTGCAACCTGCAATCTGCTGCGCCAGCTGCACGCGGATTATAGGAGTTTTCGACCGAATTCGGCGTTTCGGAGACGAGGCTTTCACGTTGAGGAAAAAAATACACTGTCGGTTGTCGACTTTGACTGCGAGTTTTCAACGTCGTTTCTCGCAAGATGCAGATACTCGTACGTAAGCAACTGTTTCATTCCAATATTACATTTTCAATTCAGATAATAATTTATCCCGTCGTCTAAAAATTCGAACTCTCGCGTGAAAAGGAAAAGCGCGCGCACGAAACTTCGTTCGGCGAGAGGGGACAGTTTGGTCGAACGTAAACAGAGGGGCGGCAAGTTTTCGTTTCGTTGCATAAATTCGACTAACTATCCGACATGTCACGCATCCCACCGACTCCAGGATCTACCGAAATCGAAACCCTAACAACTAAATACATTTCACTCGCAACATCACAAACCGGTTTCCATCAACAGCGTTACAACTTCGCCGACCGCACGGCTCCCCAATTTTCATCGAGGCGAAACTCCAACACGAAACCCCCGGAATTCCCTCGATCCTAGCCTGGCTTCTCAATCTCTATCTCGCTCCACTAATATTCCATTTTCGGGAATGGCACGTTTCCCGCTGCAACCATATTTTCCGAGCGTGTGAATCTCCTTCGGAGCAACCTATCCCCGGCAATTGTTTCCACGATTTTCCCGTCTCTCGTTTCGCGAAAAATTTCAGCCCTCAAGTTTTCCGCCTCGCGATCATAGTATTCCCGTCAGAGCGACGCGGTGGCCCTCTCTGACCCGAAATTCGTTCCAACCGGGGGGAAGGGGATCGTCGGCCACCGGAAACCAGACAGAGAGATCTCGCTCGCCGCGATTCGAGACACGTACGAGGAATTTATTCGCGGAGAGGCAAGTCGCGTATGCGCGGCGTGCTCATCTCCCGTTCGAGTTTCCGCGGCAGTTTTGCCTGGCCCCCCTCCCCCCTTCTGCTTCGACTTCCGTCGTTTTCTCTACCGAACTAGTCAACGGCGAGGTCGAATTATGTCGGATACCGTTCGCGTGAAAGTTCATTTTGAGCGTTGAGCGCGAGAGAGAACGATACGAACAAACGTACATATGTACATACGTATTCGGTGACTGAGATTTTTTTAGCTAAGATATCTTCTTTTTTCATTTCTTTCGAGAGTTTTATGATTTGCGTGCCATGTATGACATAGTTTGTACATGATATTGCAATCAAATGTTTAATGAAAGAATGAAAAGTGTCTCGCGCCACGCTCTGACTGCTTAAAGGGTCAGGACAGTCTGAAATTTTCAAAAAAAATCGATTTTTTTTTTTTTGTTTTGTTTTAAGTAGTTTGAAGTCTTAGTGAAAATACAAAAGTTCTTAGCCTTTAAAACGACTTATTTTGGGGTATGATAATAAATACGCCACTACAACTTCAAGCAGTATTGTAAAGGGTAAATCGTGCGATTCAAATATTACCTTTTGGTGAATCGAATATTAGGGGACTTGGATTCAATTTGGTTGTGAATTGTAAGAACTGTGAGCCGCGATATATATAAGTAAAAAAAGTAAGGACATATAAGAAAAATGACGTTTTGAAACTTTAAGCGCGTTTTTTTTCTCGAAACTAGGTTTTCAGAAACGGTGTGCAAGATACCTCGTAATCTAACCAACTGATTACCGTGAAACTTGGTACGTATCTTTAGCGTAACATTTACTAGAGATTGACGATCGAACATTGTTTAATTTTTAACAATTTCGGAAAATATAAACAAAAAACGGCATAAATTCGATACACCAAAAACAAATAGCTGCTATTTTCACAATTTTCACAGAAATGAAAATGTTGCATCGTCAATCCCTAGAGAATATTGTTTACTTTCGAACTATTTCTGCATTTTTGAGGCAGCTAATCCTGTTTGGCTGGAATCATGCACACCGACAGGCAATGTAAGAATGAAGTTACGTAAAAGGATGCCGTTAAAAAGTTAAACAAGAGCCCTCCTTTTTTCTTCCTTAATGTTGCTCTTTATAGTTTATCATGTGTTAAAATAAACCACAAAAGCTCACGTTAATCAAATATGTAGTTTTGTTTAGCCCTCCGTAATTAAGTATTCGTAATTTTTAGGCCCGTCAAACTGTCCTGCCCCCCCCTTTAAAATTTCGAGCAGCTAGGATACAACTAAACGTCTCTTCTTTTCTAGAAAAATTATTTTTAGGAAAAGAATTTTATAGAATACGCTTCGATATACGGGACAACAAGCATCAATCTTGTATCTCGTTTGCCTCAACCCCCGATTTCGACGCAAGTTATCCGTCGAGTGCCACGGTCCGGTTATCCAAAAATTTCGTTTAAAGTCTCGAGCGAGCCGGTACTGGTCACGCGTACCCCCCGGAACGTACACCATCGCGAGTAACTCGCGTCACGGTGAAACCCCTCCGGGCTTTACCCGTCGTCGAGTGGGTAAAAGGAGACGAGAGAGAGAAAGAAGGAAAGAAAAAAAGAAAAAAGCACACACAGACACAGACACGTACGCACACATACAGGGTAACGCGAAATGGCCTCAAAGTCTCGACGATCGAGGCGTAAATCGACGAAGGTTTTAGCTTGCGGGCATAGTCTGGTCCCCATACCCTACGTGGGTGAAAGCATCCACGGGGGTGCTGGATTCCGTGCCTCTCTTCTCGCCTCGTTTCGTCTCGCCGCGAACGCGATAGACGAGAGAAAATAGGAGAGGAGAAAGAGAGACACGGGGGATAGAAAGAAGAGTGGGGGAGGGTGGAAAAAAAGACGAGGAGACAAAGGACGAAGAGAGGCCCGGGCACGGCCAATCGCATCTCGGGGAATAAAAATCTCATACATGTAAAAATATTCAATCGGGGATTGTCCTCTGGATCTCCTCCTCTTTCTGGCCAGCCTCTATCTGGGAGAAGGAGAAGGGACAGAAAAAAAAAAGAAAAGAAACGGAGTGGCAAATCCCTTTTCTCCGCGGCAGCGTTCGCCTTCTCGATCTCCTTCGAGGCCGAAGAAAACGAGAGAACGCGCGATTTCCTGCCTTTCCAGCGGCGCTTTATTAGCGATCGCTGTCGAACACGACGACGATGCGACGTAAGGGCCAAAGAGAATCGGCAGAGAGATCGATCCCCAGGCCACGCTATTACGGAATTCATCGTGCGCTCCTGTTTGCCGCGCTGTCGTTCGTTCTCGTCTCGACGAACGGACGAAGGGAAGAAAGACGCGAGTGATTGAGATATCGATTAGCGAGCACACTGTCGGTGACTTTGACGCGGCTACGCCGGTGTAAATCTCGGATCAGCGATTGCCGATCCGTGTCTTTAATTATGAAAATGAAGAGACTCGCGTGATTAACTCTTTGCGATCCGAGGTGGATTTTCAAAATTTTTTCTGTTTCTTCTTTAGCGCGACACATCATCCCCTTGACGTCGAGTTTCGATCTTACGCGGAACATTTGTTTCGTAGTTAATTTAAAATGAAAGTATCGCAACGTTGCTTGTACGTTTCTCCACTTGTTAATTGGAAACGGATATTATTTCACTCGCGATATTAAATGTGAATTCGCTATCGCGGTGCTTGACAAATATTAAATTATATACGTGCAGGACTGTGTTTATTCTTCTTCTCCTTTTTCAACGTTCGAAAACTAAGTTACAATTAGGCTAATTGCAAGTTACAATTTATAAAATACCAGCGAGGCAATAGTGGAGAGTTGAGAGAAATAAATGTCTCAAAGATGCAAAGTGACATGTCAAAGTGAATGTTACCAGTGTCCTTTCTTCTTACTCAAGACTTTATATTTCACTTTGAAATAAACTCAAAACGCTCCATGCACAGTTATTCGTACATTTGAACAATACCTGCGTGAGTAAAACACGATGAAAAGGAGGATCGTACAAGAAATATTAATAGTAATGTCGTTTCCTGATACTGCGCAAAATTTTATTTTATTCAAGAGTCGATACAGTTTTAACCTATAATACAATCTCCATCGTTATTGACAATCCTCGCCCATCTCTCTGACAAACTTTCTATTCCCTTTTTCGTAAAATAAGGGTGATATTGAAGTATTATCGAAATATTAATTAAATGTTAAACGACATCACTCGTGGGTATACCTAATAATTCCAACCACGAACGTTCTCTCACGAATATAGAAATAGAGGAAACTCTTTTGCCCGACAGCGTTGTGCCGCGTGGAAATTCAAGACGCTGTGCTTTCTCGAACGAAGAATCCGAACGACAGAACGAACGTAACGATAGAGCGACGCTGTAAAACTTCAACCCTTTGAACATGGCAGACTCCGGACGCGAAAAACAGCAGCAGGGAGACGACATTAGGTAAACAGGTCTGATGAATGCAAACTGTCCTCGGTGCCGCGTGTCGGAGCTACCGCGGTTCCGTGAAGGAACGCGACAAATCTCTCGAAGACGTAACGAAGGGAAAGCTCTCGGCCGGTATTCCCAACAATCGCGACTTTGCGTCGTTTTACGTGCACCGAAAATAGAATCTGACCTAGAATTGTCGCCGCGGGAACGACGCTCGACTGCGAGGCCAAGCTAAACGCACGCATTCTGATTTATCGATGCCGATCGTTCGTTGGCGATTTCGTTCTTTCGATGGCCTTCGATGCAAAACTTCTTTCACAATTCGATTTCAATATTACGCTCGAGTTTTTTTTTTACTTTCGTAGCTATCGTTTATCGATTTTTAATCTAGTCGCATACACGGAAATTTTTATACTGAGAGTATTTTTTATATTGGAATTTAGATTTCTCAGCCCAAATAGGCTGACCTTTGTGTACATGCGCGTGAAATTAACAGCGTAACGAAAATGAAATATCAGCGTATTCTCAGTAAAAAGGAAAATTCTGTTTCTTACATTCGCTATCTGACAGAACAATTTTTTCACTTGTCACGCGACAATTTCTCGAAATAAACATTTCCAAAGTATTTCATTTTCACCGATTTTGACGTGCAAACTTCTCAACTTCCCCTGTTTCAATCCAATTATCCAACGAAAGAAAGAAAGAAAAGAAAAAAGAGAGAAGAAACCAAATACGAAATTTAAAGGAAAAAAGAAAGGACAATTCTTTTCAAAGAGCCACGACCAAGAAAGAGACGTGAAAAAATCCGGCCAAACGAAACGTCCCGTTTTATTTCCCGAGAAAGGAAAATCGATGCTTGCCAGCAGCAGCAGCAGCAGCAGCTGAAGTGCAACGAAAGCAAACGGGGGTACGAATGGGCGCGAGCAAAACGCGGGGGCACACGTCTCAGCTGTAAGAACGGATTTTCGTTGGCGATGGTGGAACGAGCAAGCAGTCGTCGGTCTTTTCAGTCGTGACTTTATTGTAGCAAGCGGCCATTTGTCCACGTCGACGATGTTTTCCGACGGCCGGATCTTCTTCGAAACTGTGCGTGCATGCACGAGTTAGCCGCGAGAGAGCATGTGCTCCCGACGTGCTTTTTACCAATCGAACAATGTCCCCCCCCCTCTCTCACTTTTTTCCGTGTACTCCACTTAACCGAATAAATTACAAGCTTCTTTGGGCCTTACAGGTGCTGTTGTTCGACCAAGGTTCGACCAAACGTGCTTGACGCAGCGAGCCCTCGTTTTTGGTTCTGGAGTACTCTAAAACTATATATACAAGTTGGATCATTCGGTTGTCTTTCGTGGAATGCAATTCAGTCGGAGCCCTGGCGAGAAGAGAGTCTTCTATTCGGAAAAATTATGTTTCGATAAATTATTTAAAAATATTTTTTTTACATGACGTAACAAAAAAGTGACATCCGTGAATATCAAGGATGCAATGAGTCAGGATTTTGGCAATTGGTATTTATTCAATTATAAGTTTAATCTTTGTCGTGCATTTCCACGACTCGATATTATTAAGAATATTATTTTATGAGATCAAGTTCAATATTGTCGCACATATTTTCAATCTCTGTCATGCATATATTTTCACAAATCGATACGGCGGATATTATTTCACGAGGAACAGCAATAATTCTCAGCCAGCCGTAAAGTCTCAGCCAGTCATTGAGATAAGATTGCCAGGCTGCAGATCAAGTAACTGTCCCTGAACAAGAGTATCAAAAATCTGGTTAACAATATCAGTTTAAAAGGAAAATCGTACGAGACTTTCGTAAGGCAACGTTGCAAAATGGAATTTTATTTAACAAGAGTAACGAACAGGTACGTCACACACAGTCGAATACTAATTTTAAACCAGTATATGCTAAACGTAAGTGTATCAAGTGTCTCGTGACTTATGGATGGCGATACACACGCACGCGTAGAGCGAGCTATTTTTTGGACTGTTTGTTATGTAAAGGATGGTCTGATTTAGAAACGACGCGAGGATCTCGCGGCTATGATGGAGAGAGCCTGGGGATTGTTTTACACTCGCCTCCTCGAGGATTTATCTTCTTGTATTTTAACTTCGGCGAACATGTTTGTCCACTTAGTTAGCGAAGGCTCGCCCGATACGAACTTTGAATACGGAAACGCGTCCCGTATTTTTATCATAAATTAATGTGCTCGTGATTGCGTGGCGCGTATATGGCGAAGTTTCTCGTAGGAGAGGAGAAAGTTCCGTCAATTTTTCACCAAGTTTGTAGTGTCTTTCCCGCCCAGCTCCAACACACCTTCCACCCCCGGCCTCTCAATTTTCTATCGCGTTCATCCCGCAACACCTTCGATAGAATTAAGACCCCGGTGTCTACGGCATCCGCATCGTATTTCTCGATACTTGGCCCAATCTTCCCTCGCGAAACTTCGACGAAATCACCTATAAAATACAACAGGAGAAGAGACGTCTCTACCGGCAGGGCAAAATGCTCGGGATAAAATAAGATTTTAGTCGCGGAGAGCCGCGAAATCGCGAGCATCTTATCTCTAGTTTTTCTTTCTTTTTTTTTTGGCAACATTGCACGTTAAGAAACAATAAAATACAAAGCAGTATTTAATGAATTATCGTGGATTTTATATCGCAATTTCGTTTCGTTTTCTGCTGATATCGTACACGTGATACTGCAGATATTAAATTCATACGATATCTTGACACTAGAACAAATTACGATTGAAACGATAGAAATTTCATTAGGGACATGAACGTGAAATGAATGGAATAACTTTATAGTAAATAGTATAGTATAGTAACAGTATAGTAAAATAGTACAGTAAAATAAAGTGCGCAAGCTTTCATTTGCACATTTCACGAAAAACCATTTATATCGCCAAAAATACGCTGTTTTACATCTGTAAAATTTCTAACAAAAATCACAAATTGGCCATTTTGACAATTCTAGCGTTAAGAGAGGATTAAAATCTAGACGGGGTTTCGTTTCACGTAATAACTATCGAAATCAGTGTACCGTATTTCGGACAGTTTATATTTTGTAAAGTGTAGAGAATATATCTTTGGTAAGAAAAAGTGAACTTGGCACCGTCCTTAGCCTCGCATTTCGAAATTATTATTTCAACTCGTTGCATAAAAATAAATGATTCATACGTTGCTCTGAGATTTGAAAACGGACAGAAATTCTTCACAAGTGGAATAATATTTATTTATAATTCTATGATTGGCTTTCGACAACGAGACTATTTCACTTTATCGTCTCAAATGGCTACATCGAGTCGACTGTTATAGAAATGAATGGATTAAATAAAACAGGACGAAAAATTAGAATTTCAGATTTAGAATCCGCAATAGCTGGCGATTTTCGCGAGATACCAAAAATTTCTCTACGAAATTTAACTATCACCACAGATAAGCTTCATATACATGAGAAATAACCGTGAAGATCAACTGTCACGCTAACTCTTCTTCTTCGAGAACTTGGCAGACGCACGATGTGCAATTTCGCACTGTATAATTTTCTAATTTCACGTACTTTCGTTTCACTTGAGCCTTGCGCGTATCGTTTCCCAACAGTACCCGCTTTAAATCACAATAGAATCCCGACATGACTCGCAAATGTATAATGCACAAATCCATAATTGTTTCGACGCATTGACCTAATTGTCAAAATGGATCCATCGATCAACGTAGATTCGTTTCAGGCGAACGAAAATTAATACAAAAGTCAAGACAAAAGAAGACGAAATGATGGAAAGGAAATCTACAAAAAGATACAAATTATATAGAAGTATATATTTATTTCAGATGGGTGTACGAAAATAATAATAATGACATTTCAGAGAACAAAAGTAAATTTCATTTGGTGTGATTCAAAACGATCAACATTTTCCTTTCAATTCGCACAAACTCGTTAACCTCGTCGCTTGAAATATTTCGCAAGTTCGACTTCATTTTCATTCCTGATTAATATAAATAAATTTTAAATATGTAATTTAATATTTAAATAGAAATTATTATTAAATAAAATAAAAAAATTTATATATACATATATATATATATTTATAATATTAAATTCTTAAATTTAATAAATAAGTAAATTTAAAAAAAATAGAAATTAAATAAAATAATTAATAATTACAAATAATAAATATAAGTATTTTAAATTTTAATGTTAATTTAATATCAAATTTTTATGATGTCTCGTAATTATTTTTTATGAGTAACACTTTTAAATTATAAAATTTTAATTATATTAATTTAATTAATAATTATTTATAGTTTCTCGAACTTGCATATCTTTCTCCAAGTTTTCATAAATCTCACGTGCTTGAACATCGTTGAATAATCATAGCAGACGATGAAAAGTCAAAAAATGCTTTTTTAAAAATCCTCGAGAAAACGTATTTTCTGACCGCGTAAATTAATATCGCGCGCGCGCGAGAAAAGGAAAAAGAAAAAGAAAAAATTAAATGGAGGGTGAGCTTCAGACGAGACTCGGTAAAGAAAACGAGAGGAGTCGAATGTCTGCGGTGTGGATGACACCGGCGCAAGGATGCAGAGAGTTACGTGGTCGTGTGGTAATCGCGCATTGCGGATCACCGTGCCAAGAATTGAGTCATCCTCCAACACATTCTCTGGCCCCGTTTCACCCTCTGTTATCCTCTCCGACGTTTCACACAGCCATACGTCTTCCCTGCTTCGTGCTGCATGCGTGACCGTGCGCGTACGATCGCGAGACAAACTAGCGGCTCTTGTTAATTTCGAGGAATTCTCGCTGACGCGAATCGACTGCGGGCGTTCGCGTTTCTCCGCGACGAAAAGAAAAAACACACACACACACACACGCAAATCCTCGAGCGAATCGGTCAACGTCTTTTCGAGACCAGGAATATCGTCATTGCTCACTGTGCTTTACTATAACGTACGAGCAACTAAATTACGTTCGTTTGAAAAATGTTCCACGAATCTAGTTACGACTTAGAAAAATAAAATAAATAGATGAAAAATAACAAATGTCAGTGATGCTGCAAGTGTAGAAATAGTTTATGTAACCTAAAAATTGAGCCAAGTATCGAATAAACTGGAATAAAAATTTCGGTGATTCCGATAGTCTTCTCGTTACTGATAGTTCACTATTATTTCGACTCAAAATATTCAAGTAATTGTAAGAACAATAAGGATACAGATTGCAATGTATTCTACCAAAATATTTAAAAATACAGATTGAAACGGAAAAAGATTCGAAATGATTTTTGGAAATGAAACCTAAATTGATCGATAAAAGAAGTAAGAAATTGCCAGAAACACAGCGATGAATACCAGAATTTCAAATCTATATCCCGAAAGTTGTCTTCGTCGCAACCCCATCTCTTGTTCAATCTGCTCGATCGTGCCTACTTACACGACATTAATTCGTTCGGCGTTTATCGATTAACGCAGCAGTTCCTGATATCGACATGATCGAAATTCACGAGTCACCCGCGAAGTTCCCCGAGCGAAATTGCGCTGACACTTTGACGAAAGACCTCGATCACCAGTCTGTTTTTTCTTTTTTTCACCTTGGAGCAAGGCAGACTTACGACGACCGCGGGTGACTTTGGAAGCGAATCGATCAGCGTACCCTGATCTCTCTCTCTCTGCAACCGTCTGATACAACAGAAACACCATCCACGACAGATAAATTGATTTAGCACCGTTGTCTGAAATACCTTGACAACGCTTTGCTCGCAACTAGACAAGTTAGGCTACAAGGAATTGTACTCTCTGCACGTTTGGAAGAGAGTGTCTCGCCTAAACTTACGCCCAGAGGAGGGATCCTTTGATTCCCGTCGCGTGGTTTCGGTTTAAACGACCAGCTTTTCATCTTGCCCCCGGGAGCCTCGCGTCGCCAGGCAAAACGTTCGTTAAAATCGGGGCAAAACGCTGGTTCATCGTTGCTTTTGCAACCGTTCCGCGATGGGAGGGGAAACGGCAGCTTTTGTGCATGATTTAGCGACAGACAAACTCGGACAAAATACCGGTCCACTGATAAAAATATTAGCCTCGGGTGTCTTCCCGACGATCTGGCAATCCTCGAGAGCTGTAAAGTCTCTTTAAACTCTTCTTGTGTCGTGCGTCGGTGAGTGCAGTCGACGAAATCTTTCGGTCGATTGTCAACAAAATTAAAAAAAAAGTAATTCATTAATAATGCTGAAAATTCAAAATAAAAATATCCCTGACGAAACTTGTGGCTTGCACACTGATTTCTGAGCCGTTTGTGCAACGAATAGTAGGGGAATTCGATAAATTCTTACGTCTCGATTAAACTGAAATCTAATTTGAGAAACTGCACGTTAAAAAACTTGAAGGAGAAGCGTCTTCTTTCTCTCGTGAGATTATAAAAGAAAAAAAATTCAACGGTAAAAAGAAGAAAGGAAAGAAGTAAAGAGAACATCACCGCGGAATTCTTTTCGAATTGGATCAAATTCGAGCGCGAAGGTTTTATTAATAGGCGCAAGATGAAGCCACTCGATCGCCAGGGAAATGGTTCTGGCTCGCGTTTTACCGCGAACCAATCGCAATTTGTCACCAGCCACGGGTTCGCGATACAAACGACACACGCTTCGGGGTCGCATCTCTCTCTCTCTCTCTCTCTCTCTCTGTCTCTCTTTCACTTTTTCCATATTTCACCTTTTCGTAATTAAACTGCAATCGATACGCCTTTCACCGTGAACGCGAAATCGAGAAAAACAATGCAGCACGCCGGCCGCGCTCCACCTCGCGCATCCCCCTTTTATATTCACGTCAAAGGTAATTACATTTTTATTACGTCCTCCGGGAAACAGTTTTGCGGACGTTCTACAGCGGACCGGTCAATTTACGCGCTATTAGCACGCGTTCAACATCGCACGCTGTCTATTTTCCAGCGCACCGGGCTCGTCAAACTTTCGGCCCTTCGTTCCCCACCGACTCTTTCGTTCGCCGCGTTCATCCAACACCGGAATAAAATCGGCTTTTATCGTACACCCACGGTGCGGCCGCGTACCTTTCAGAGCTTCGTGTCTTGAGCTTTCTGACCCTTCGAATGAGTGTGCTATGAAATGGATAAACGCCACAAATTTACACGGGAACACGACCGCTGAGATCTCTCACGAAAAATAGAGGATAGCCGTCCTTTTTCATTTGACATCTCGACGATCGAGAGATAATTATTTTCTGCAATTGTTCAGAATTTTCAGAGACCCTCTGTCGCGTTAAATTGCGACAAACTTTGCCAACGTTTCCAGAAGTCATAGAGCTTATCAGGTCAAAAGTCCTCCTATTGATAATACATAATGAAAATGACCAACAACATAATATGAATCATGTAGAATAATATCAATTGATGAATTTGAAAGTATAATTCCAGTTAAACCGCCAATGGTAAATATTAAAATAAATCCAATTGATCATAAAAATGAAATGTTAAAAATTAATTTCGAGCCATGATACGTAGCTAATCATGTAAAAACTTTAATTCCTGCAGGAATGGCAATAATTATTGTTGCTGATGTAAAATATGCTCGTGTATCGATATCCAATCGTACAGTAAATATATGATGAGCTCGTACAATAAGTCAGAGGAGAAGTGCCATTTCACGACGTTCAGGAATTTTTTACAGTAATTCTAAACATACGGCGCACTTTCGAACTTCCTTTCGGACGCCCAAAATCTTCTTAGCTATCTAACGTAAGGATATCCATAAAAGAATAGCAAAGACACACGCGACAAACGTTCTACCTTCTACCCGGATGCGTATTACGTTGTACATCCTCCGTGACAAAATTCAATCGAGTGAAAAAATTCGGGAACCTACGAAATCAAAATCCCAACGTTTCGAAACGTTCTCAAAATTTGCTCACATCGCTTGGAAATTAACATTTCGCGAGATCGCGAGGTATCCGAAGAGATCGAAGCTGGTGAAAATTTATTTCAACGCTGCGCGGAATCGATATCCAATTAACGACGATACTTACAAGAACAACAACGACGACGTCGACGAGCAACGGAGCCCGGAGGCCACCGGGTTCGCAAGAATCACCAAATACTTTTCTATCTGGCTGATCAGTCGCTGAACGACCTGAAAACGAGAACCGTGGCACGTGTTGCTTCGCCTGGCTCGCGCGAACAATAACGAAACGACCGATGCGAACGCATGCCCTAGTTTTTCACGGTGTCTTGAACAAACAATACAGAGAAATGCAGGAAAGTTCGTTGTAACTTGAGTTGGACTTGGAAAGTTGTTCCGCGCAGGTGAAAACAAGCGAGAGGTACCGCGCAATGTGAAAACAAACGAAATCTCAGAGCGCAGAGCGCTTCGTTGGGAGGAAAATTAGGTATCGTCGGAACGAAATATTTCATTCCACGCCGCGCTCGTTCTCTCGGCTTTCCTGTAATCGCCGCCGCTGCTTAACCAAGGTTCAATTCGTGCCTCGACGAATTTTCAATGCTCGATTCACTTGGAAACGGGGGCAACGAAAGCTCCTTCTATCCGTCTTGTTTCTGACCGAGATCGTGGAAAACTGGAAACGCTCTGTACACACACGATGCACGTAGGTACGATTCTCGATATTCCGGAAGAAGAGGACGAGGGGGAGGGGCGAGGAGGAAGAGGATATTTCCCCCAACTCTCTATGTGTGTGCGTGTGTGTGGCCGATGACCGATCGAAGCGGACGGTGAACGTAACTTAATAATCTTCGAACAAACACGGCTTCATCATTAATTATCGCCGGGGAATCCGGGTTTAAAACTGTTGGGAAGCTACGCGATATCGGGCCGATACTGTGTGCCGTGCAAATACACTTGGCAAATATGGGATATGCGATTCGAGGGACGCTGATGGCGGCCGTGTTCTCCACAGCCCGTGCGCTCCGCCCGAAATCATAGATAAAGCTGCCTACGTTCAATTAAACGTAATTTACCTGGCCTGGCTGGGCTATCGAGTCCCCGGCCAGATTGATTCCAGATTCGACGGAATGGCAAATAACGCGCGAGCGATGAAAATTTATTTTTTAAGTTCCCGTCTTCCTCGGTCTTCCTCATCGGTCGGCTCGCTCTTTCTGGTAATTCGCGAGGGGGAAAAATTCGTTTCGCGGCAAACGCATTGGGAAAGAATCGTTTGCGAAACCTCGTATCGATATACGAAGCTCGAGATGTTTACGCACAATTGCAAATATCAGAGGATATGTTTTATGTATTTTTGCTGGATATGTTTTGCGAAAGATACAGCTATTTTGGGTCTTTTGTTCTTGCACGAGTTCGTAGAGAGATCAATTTTTATTACGTTATTCAGTTCTATCGACGTATCGATGTATTTACGTTTCAGAAGAATTTAATTCTATTCATGCGTGATGCATTTACGTACGTCGTTTAATTCTCTCTGTGCATTACGTATCAGAAGCTGATAATTCCAGCGTAAAATAGATATTGGATTATAGAATTTTTCTTGCATACGACAATGAAAATCTACGTTACACAGGTAGCTTAAGCTCTTCTTATTAGACAATTATAATTAGAATTTTATATCGTGGAATTATGGTACCAACACTGTGTATAATGAATGAATTTTTACACTCGACAGAAAACTATCTGCTTCTTTCGACAATTTCAAACCTACGATCGCTTCGATACTTCGATACACGCGAAAATCGAGAGACAATCTTTTACCCGGAACTTAATCGAATCCAACAACAACCTTCTGATCGAGATTAAATCGAAATTGATCCCCACGCAGCTGTTTCGAGCCGCCGCTTTATCCGCGAATTTTTTTCAACTTTCCGTTCCCCTCTTTCTCTTCCTTTTGCTCGTTCGACACAGCAATGCAAAACATCCCATGAAATTCAGGAAACTTTGGCAAACGGTGAAACTGTTCTCGCTGGTTTCCGCAAGATCCTAAGAATTCTCGCCAACGCACCTGCGAACGCTCACCAAGCGCTGTCACGACGACCGAGTTCCAAGAGAACGACACGGGAACAGATGTGAAATTTTATTGCCACCCTATGATGGATCAGCCACTAGTTTTACGAGCAACAGATACGCTTGTTAATTAACAAACTTGTTAATTAAGATACACGTTAATGCAACGCTTCGTAGCTGTTTGATGGAAAATAATCTTGATGACCCTACTTTCTGTTGATCCTTATCCGAGACATTTATTTACTTTAGAATTGTTCGTCTTGTTCTGACAATGCTACCGAGATTATAAAAGTGGACTTGGCAATTAGAAGACTACAAATAAAAGATGAGAATTTGAACCCTAAAATAATATCAACATGGGGTTACAGACGAACCAGCAATAAATTAATAGTGTCAGAGATCTAAAATTCCGAGTATATACTTTTAATCTCCTCTTACGAATTTAACTTGAGTAACATTAATAAGGAAGTAATCTTCCACAGTCTGCCGGAAGTAAATGACTAAGTAAGTCATTGTTTCCTCCGAGAACAAAGACATTTGGTATTCAATTAATCGATGCTGAACACGCCGAGCGGCGTGAACTAACCTGCTGTTGTAAATAATAAACTATCATAGCCAAAACAAAGGGAAACAGAGCTACGTGGGAGCAACGCGCGCCACTTCAGCTTCGCAACGGGCAGTCGAAGATTGTTAATTGATAATAGAAATTCACGCGAGCACTTGAAAATTCGATATCGCGCAAAAGCACCGCTCGACCGTGTACACACGTATCCCGTAACTGAACTATTCAATCTGTATTATTAAAACTCGATAAATGTTCAACAATTGTTGAAACGTAGCCGTACAAATTTATGGGCCGCGCAACAAAAGCAACGTAATAAAACACAACGTACGCGAGCCCTTGCAACGTTCCCCGACGTGCAATAACGATGCATCACAGAGTGACGATAAATCTCTGAAAATAAACGTTTCGTTTGTATTCACGCGTTTCGAGATTTCTTTTCTAATTTTCGTCGTGACTCGATTCTTGAAAAAAAGTTCACAGTAATGGAGCGACTTGATGGAAACACGACAGGTGCAAAAGGCAATATTACAATAATATTCCAAATTCCACAACAATGACAAATCTGTAAGAATCAATATATATTTTATATACTGATGTTCAGTATGAGTTTTGTTACCAATTACGTGTGGGAAAGTTTTGTCAAAGTTCGTTTTGAAAATTTACCAAAATTCTTGGCAAACAGAAGCAGAATGATGAGAAAGAAAAACAGAAACACAATAAACGTTAAATCTGCTGAAATTACACGTATGAAATAACAGTGCCGATAAAAATACAACAATATATAAAAATAAAATTAATATATCGTACGTATTCTTAAAATCCGATCCAGGTGAAAATTCACCTGGTCGCGTCGTGGAAACGTGAGTTTACAAAACGGTTTGCCATTATTACTACGTCATTTTGTTGCGACCCGAGTAGAGACTACCAAGTAGTACAGACGCCCCGGCAACGTAACGCGATGGAAATGCCTTCCGTGAGAATTTTCGAGCGGAAGAACGCGTCGTCGACTCGTGCTCCGCTCGAAGGCAGCGAGTTTAACGACACCCCGGAGGGTGGTTTTCGAGCTGCTACGCCAGCTTCACGCGAGCGTCGTGAGCGGTGCAAAGGACCGAGGCGTTGTATAATAGTGCCGAGCATTCGCTGCTTTTGCAGATTGTCGAATATTGGCGTTTAAACGTACGATTACGTTCGAGAAGCTGGTAGAATTGTTAGTTGAATTGTACTTTGGAAATTCTGCGTCTTTCGCTTAATTGATTGCAAAAAATTTGCTTAGTGGATACAGTAGGGAAACGGAAGGATTTATTTACAGACATCACGATCGTACGAAATGCGTAAACGTAAATTAATTCCGACTTGCGTTACTGTACGTGATATATTAACAGGTGCTGGATAATACATTTTAATCGACGATTGACAGTGATCGGAAGTCAAAATTGGAAATTAGTCGACAAGCTGCTTGTCGTTATGGTAAGTTGTCACTGATGACCTATTCAGAAACTTATGCACTGTTAAATTCGAATTAAGTTCGATAAAGGCACATTTGTCTAATATAGGTAATAACTCTCATAATCAGATAATTAATAACAGCTGCAATTTTACAAATGACATTTTTCTTTATAAAATGTACAAATAATATATCAAAGCTACAATTTCGCTTCTCAGATGCAAGTTTCAAGCACGAGTCATCGATAATTCCAATCACAAGTCGCATCTATCTCCAAAGAAGTCCAACCAAGACGAATCGCGACGAGCAAAATGGACAAGCACGGACTAACAGAAACGTCGCTCGTCTATCGAGAGAAAGAGCCATTCACTCATAGTTTCCACCACTGTCGTCGTTGGTGACGATCATAATGGAAGACCATTAAACACGTCACGACGCGGGCGAACGACTCGCTTCTTTCAAGAATTCATTCTACGTCGTGCGTGACAATCGATCGACAAAAGGTCCGTGTGTGTGCGTATGTCGTGTATTCCGGAAATATTCTGCTCGCCTCCTCACTGTTTCTTCCTCGTGTCCCTCGCAACTCCCGAATTTATTTTCGCGGCCTAACGGGACGAATAAATAGCTTGCCCGCTATTTCTGAACCGCTGTTACGTTGTTCCGCTACGCGCAGGGGGAAAGTCTTTTTCTTGCTCACGATCGACCTCGAATGAAATTTCTTGACTTTCTTAAAGTAGATGGGAGTTCGTATCATTTGAATTGCTGGAACAGAGGAATTTCAGTTTTTGGGCACAAGTTGTTCCGTTTGGCGAATAAAATCAGCAATATCGGAAAATGCTGAAATTACTGGGAAATTAGAAGTATTAATCTAACGATTTTTTAACTATTTTTCAAAGTATTTCAAAGACGTCAAACACGTCATTATATATTTTTTATTCCATCATTTCTTTTCGTTACTATATCAAATTTGATTTGACAAATCAAAAAGCCAAGCATATTCACAGTTCGCAATGGTACAAAGCTCGAAGAGAGAATTTTACGATAAATGTTTCTATTTTACAGTCGATAAATTATTCGATGGAATTTTTACGAACCTTCGAAACCATCAATGTTGCATTAATGGTTAATTTTTGAGAGTGGCAACCACACTGCTTCAGGACAGGAAAAACACTGCCATAAATAATCAGCAAGAAGTGGACAAAGCTTTCACAATCAGCCTAATAGAAACACAATCCTCGATGTTTTAATCTGCCGCATAAATCTTTCTACGCACTCTCCATGCAGAATATAAAAAATGCGTATAAAATTAAAGAAGATGCAAGGAGCTGCGAAACTCGTTTTAAACTCGACATTTTACGGCTGAAATGAAAAGATTTACGTTAAACATTATACTTTGTAAGATGTATTTTTAACAGCGGACGGTGATGTCTCTATTTTATTTTTACTTTAATTCTCGAGATCAGAACTTTGCAACGACGTCTTCGCGAACAGAAAGGAAACCACAGAAATGATAAGTCATCTTCAGACGTGAATGCAAAAGTAAATTTATTAACGTGCATCGAAGTGTATCCTTTGAATTCAAGATTCAAGAACGACTATTTATTTATTGTGAATACTTCCAATTGTCCTAAGAAAAAAATCTAACGTCAACTAATTACGAAAATTAAACTGTTCTCTCAATTGTAAAGTATCAAGCCTCGTGCATCAACGAAGATACTCACTTTAAATATCAGGGAGTTACTCTTAACAAAACTCTCTCGCCTCTGTAAATATTCGAGCAACCCTCGTTCACGAAAAGAAAGAGAAAGGAAAAGTAAGGGACCAAAGTGGAATACAACAGAACGTCGTTTAATTTATGTTCCACCCGGGGGGGAGGAGCGGATCGATCCGCGTAAATCATTCTCGGCGAGGTGTGCGCGCGTAAATCTGCCCGGCGCGATTTTTCGCGGCTGTTCGTCCTCAAGTTCGTCTCTGTCGTGCCGTGGCCGTTATTAAGTGCGATTTCACGTCGGACACGGGCAACGGAATTGGCATCGACACTCTCGTGAAATTGTCTCGCGACGCTCACTCGGCTACCGAGGAGGCGCGAGGAGAGGCACCTCGCCTCTCAGTAATAACACGCCGGCCGAGATATAAATCACCGTCTATTTTTGAACTGCGTCCAAAAGTTTCTTCGAATTTATTCCGCCGCGGTTACATCAACATGGAAACGCGCTGCTCCTCGTCGTCGTCGTTGTCGTTGTTATCGTTTCCCTCGTGCAATTAACGCCGATTCCCGAGCGATTCTTGTCCGCGAGTCCTGCGAGAGATCGATGCTTCTCGAGGGGAGGGAGGGGAGGTCGCGGATGAAAGTTCGCCGGGAATCTGGCCAAACATTGAACGGCCATATATCGGAACGAATTGGTCCGTTCGTTGAAATGATGAACGATATAGGCGATAATAAAATTGGGGATGATATAAATCTCACGATTCGCGTCGTTTCGGAGGATTGGGAGGATTTTTAGGAAAAGATTGTAAAAATCGGGGAAATTTTTCTGGAGAATTCGCGAAACGGCGAGAACTTTAAGAACTTTTGTCGAAAGTTTCCAGAGACGTAAAATTTTACATTTTCTACACGACTTTGTGGATTTGGCGAAGAAATAGAATTTCAGCGGAGGGATTTTAGAAAAACGAGGAAAAAACGCAACTGACGTGGCCAATCGTTGGCCAATTTCTACGATAATTCTCGTAGGCGAAATTTCTCGTGCTACGTGGTGTAATATGTACGTCAAAAAAATACTGTACGCACTTGGACAGACAGAATACACCCGGGCGAGGTAAAAAATTTCATTGAAATTTCAATGGCACACAATAACGCGTAGTGGCACTGATTGTTAGATTATAAATGTTTGTGTCAGAGTGTGCTTCTGCGAATTTTTCTTTTTTTTTTTCCCCCGTGCCACAGCCAATGTTCCGCCATTTATCGATGCACGGTACTTTTATCCGGTGTAAAATATTTGCGAAAATTTTTGCGCCAGCTAAACGAATCCCATAAACTCGCGGAACAATAAATTTTTGAGCAACGTGCGGCCGAGGGCGAACGTAATTAATACAAAGATAAAATTTGAAAGCAAAAAACGAAAAAAGCAAAAAAAAAAACAAAAAAACAAAAAAACAAAAATACGCGCACAGGGCGAAACCAGCACGTTTTTGCAAAGAAATGTATTTGCACGCAGATAACACGCTCGAATTTCGAAAGCTCGCGCGGCGTACTCGTATCTCGTTTGTCGCGGCGGGGCTTTTGACAAGCCTATTAATTATAAACAAAATGTAATAAAACGAACTTGTAACTCGGTGCACCGCGGTGATAAATTGAACGACGCGCATCAATCCACCTCGAATGACTGTAACGTTCGTCGTCGTGAACGTGAAACGCGCGAACATGGAAACGCGGTGACGAGAAGAAAAAACACCGCGAATTATAAATGTAACATCAACTGTACGCGGCGTATGAATTTCGGACGATTTCTAAAAATTCAACTCCAGTTATGGGAGAAATATCGCTCGAATAGTGTTTACGAAACCATTCGTTGAATCATATCGTCGACATTGATCAACTTCCTGAATTGCAGTAGCCAAAGCTTTTCTTTGACCACTCTTCTACGATCAGCGCTCGTTCTGCTCCTATTACAACGCAATAAATTCATAACAGTACGGAAATTCACTCGACATGTACGTTCACTTGAATCGCCAAAAGTGGAAATTGACAGTGGCAAACAAAGTGTGCATGTTGAGCATTGCTTTCGAAAATGCAAAAGTTGAATTATATTCTACTATACTGCCCTTAATTACGATCAGTGAAATTTTTACAAACCGACTAAACGCTTCGACGCGTGTTTCCACGTCGGAAATCAGAATCGAGAAGTGTTGAGAAATGCCCCGAAGAAACGAAAAGAAACCTCACGAGTGAAATTCTAAATGGTAGAAATTGTTGAGAAGTTCATTTGTATAATAATGTGAGCGTCGCCATCTATTAATATGCAGCAGAATAAACGTTTGTGGATGTCGTGGACGATGATCTTTCGTTTGAACAGATGACGAACGTGTGTGTAATATGGACGGACGCTCCACGTGTTTATTTCAGTGTGCTTCGACAATTATATAAATAATATAATTATTAATATATTATCTGTAATTTAACATAAATATATTTTGTGAATGATACTTATTTATTTTTTAGAAACGGTAGAAGTACTCGAGAATGGGACATTCATAAATAAAACGTTACGATATTAAATCAGGTATTTGTCAAATTAAATAGAAGATACAAAATTAAATACATCGTATCCCAGTTTCTAAGAGTATTAAAGAATCCCAACAAAAAGAAAGGGTTGACCAACATGACCACCAAAGTTCAACGTTTCAAATACAATGTCCCAACTATCGTTCCATGTCGCAAGGGTTAACCGTCGACAAAAGAAAATTCATGCGGGGTACGCGTTGTCCGGAAATGCGGGCGTGAAAACACCGTTGCGCGATCGTGTGTGTGCGCGCGCGTGCGAATCGGCGTCCTCTCCCCCCCCCCGTACCGCCCCCATTCGCATCGCGAATCGACGATGTATCCGGTGTGTCGCGGCGGCGTCGAATAAATTTGCATTCGCCGGGATTTCAATTCGCTTCGAACCGCGGCTAATTCGAATGATAATACGGGTTTCGAAGCGGATACGCGGGCCGCTGGTCCGCGGCGGTGGCGGCTACGACGACGACGACGACGACGACGACGACGACGACGACGAGAGCAAAGCTTCGTTGCTCGTCCAGCGCCATGCAAATCCACCTGATTACAAATTAAAATTGTCCCTCGACGGCGGCGAGGTTTGTGACGAGGGTCCGAAGAACGAGGAGGAGCCCGCCGCAGGCTGCTATTTCGTTTTAGAAAATTTAAATTCAAATCCGTGGCGAGCGACCGGGGGGAGGGGAGGGGGGGGGAGGGAATCGCGGTTATACGCGATGGCGCGTGGCCGCGGCGGACGCTGGGTCGTGAAAGGCGCATGCAAATGGGGCGAGGTTTCTTCCAAAGCAGAAAGGTGAAAAACCAGGCGAAGAGGGTGCGACACACACATACACACACACACACACACAAACAGAGTGGGAAAACTGCTTATTTTTGGAAAGATGTGTTTTTCTTGATTAATTAGATCGATGCCAGAACTTGCAGATTGATATTTTTGCGTTAATGCCACTGGCTGAGTATAATTTGTAATATTGTATCGATAATTGTAATTTGTTTCGATATGAATCGAACACGATGAAACTACATTGGAAATTGGTTACATTTAGCAAGACGTGTTCCAAATCGGCAGTTTAATTAAACTCGTTGTGATTTTATTCTGCGTGAGAGAAAAAGAACGCAGCTGAAGTATATTTCACGCTGCGACTAAAAGGGTTTTAACATACTCGAAAAATTGATTATTCTTGCTAAAATTACTCTAAACATCTATATCTAAATATCTAGTTGTGATTAAAAAATTAACGATATTCGAACTAATAACATTTTCGTTTTACATTTCAAACTTTCTCGTTCCATATCAAACCTTCTCAAAATAATATCATCGTCACTTTATTTTAGCTTCCAACGTACCTACCAACGTGCCATTTTATCGAGGGTAGGTTTCCAAAACATGCAGCAAAAGTTTCTCACGTGCAGTCATCCGTTCGGAGGGACATTAGACGTATGTGAATTAAGCAAATGCACACATGCAGCCTCGCGTATTCTACGCGCGGAACGAAGCGTAACGCAGAAATCCTCTCTCCGGTTCCTGTCGAACAGTCGAGGTTTTTAAATTCGTTTCTGCCCCATTAAGCTCGCCTCGTTCCACGCTCTCGTGCCTTCATCCATTCTCTCTCTTTCTCTCTCTCTGTTTCTCGTTTCTATATTCGATTTTGTTCCTGGCCTCTCTGACTGGCGGTTTCCACCGGTTTTGCTTCCCTTATAAACCAACGACCTCCACGGCAGCGAGATCCACCTAAGTCGCGCTGGTAATATCTATTTACTGGAACCAGACAGGTGAAACGACGCTACCAGTTTGCAGCCACTGCCGCTGTTTTCACAAGAAATAGATTTCATAAAGATCCTTTTTCTCCATACTTTCGAGCGTCTTTTTACTTCAACTAGTTGCTAAATTACGGTATTTGTCACTTGAGTTCGCGATATTTCAACTATTTTTGAAAACCAATGTCCTTCTTTCGTAAAGTCAGTGTAATTTTGTAGCGAAAGGATACATTCATTCGAGTAGACACATAAGGTGCATTTTTGCACAAGCTAGTATAACGTTTTGCGTAATCAGTGCATTTCTCACTTGAATTCGCGAGACTTCAACTATTTTTTAAAACCAATATCCTTCTTTCGTAACGTCAGTGTAATTTTGTAGCGAAAAGATACATTCGTTCGAGTAGACATATAAGGTGCATTTTTGCACAAGCTAGTATAATGTTTTGCGTAATCAGCGTGGGAAAAGGAACGTGACAAATTGAAGACAGATAGAGCAGACATTAATATCACAGTGATGAACTGCGTTTCTGAACAGTACATTTCTGAACGCGTCAAGGAACAACGAACCCTCTATCAATCGCTATTAATCTCTGCAATCTGATGAAACACACACGTTGCTAAGTGCATTTTTTAGTCTCTAACTGCGAGTGTATCTCACAATCATTTTCATTTCGTTTTTCCTCTGTTTCATTTCTTTCGCTGTTCCTGGTCTACGTACATCCTGCGAATATATTTTTCCCGAGCATCGTACGCGTGTTCGCGCACGGCTGATAACCGAAAATATAATCTAGATTTCATTACCATAAACTGGACCGTCCCCCCTTGGTCCGGTCACCGCGCCAACCCCTGACTCGCGCGCTGCTCTTTATGACAGAGATTCTATCATTTGCGCGGTAATGCAACCGCGAAGTCCGGATAATTCCACGGCTCTCCCTGTTTCTCTCTCGTTTCCCCCATCCCCTCGCCGGTGCACCGCACGAAATAGAGGATTTTAATGCTAATAGTCGCCGTGGAAATAACGCTAGAACAAAATAGCCCGCGAATAACTGATGAAATTTATTTTTCTTCCACCCCTGACGAATTCTGGCTGTCGAATATTTTCGTCAGACCGATATTATCTGACCGAACGTGATACTAAAAATCGTGAGTTGTGCAACCACCTCTGCTAATGTCTTCAAAGTATTCGACGCGAACAATTGCATTTTTCTGTTTTTTCTTTTTTGAAGTGAAAAGTGTGAAGTGAAAAACAGGATGAAAAATGTTGACATTGAATCATTTTCGTGATACGATTTTCACTGCTTTTAACTCGATTTCATTAGGTTAGATGAAGTCACGCACAGCGGAAACAAAATCTGAGGAAACTCGAAAAATTCTGTACAATTTCCGACGTGAAACGTAAATTTCGATGACTTTGCAACTTGCAAAAACAAGAAACAAGACAGCTTTGTAGCAAACTTTCCTTTCATTTTGGGTATAAAAATCAACTGCCTCTACCCGGCCAGAATATCAAAGTAATTTATCAAATTTCACCAGTTTAAAACCATTTCTCAATGAGATACGTTCCGTGATAAATCGACGTACGCGGCAAATCGATCGGGCAGAAATTGAAACGTCGGGCAGAGAAAAATTTTCCAATCTTTTTTGTCTCCTTACATTCGCCACGATGCAACGTAACATCGTCAAATTGATCCGAGCCCGGTGCAGCGGGAACTCTCGTCGAATTTATCGCGCTCAAAGCATTCTAAGCTGAAAAACAGCATGCTCGTTGGAGTCGTTAAACGAAGAACGGGAGGAAGGCCCCGTGGAAACCGTGGAAACGGCGAACGTAAACGCGAAGAACGATGTATCTCGTTTCGCGTGCCGTCTCGGAGAGAAAGCTCGGAGATTAAGCAACGACTGGATTGCTCCAACAGCGGAAGTTCGAGCATTCCAATTCCGCTCTCACGTACAGGAAACGAGAAACGAGACACGCCGTTTCTATCCTTATATCGACATGTCAAAGTAGAATTCCAAATTTAGGTACAGCGATGCCAGAACTTCGAGAGCAAACTTCTTCGTGTAAATAAAATTTGTTTCACTGTGGGATTTTCATGTTCTTTCGCGTTTCAACGGGATTGCGAAATAGCTAATTTTAACAGAGACAAAGACTGGGGACGAAGGTAAAATTTTTATTGGAAATAGGAAGAAAAACATTCTTGATTTATAATGAAATACACAGAGATAAGAATTGATGTGAAAATTTAGATTTATGATTACTTTTTTTTTCTTTAGAATTCAATTGCAGGATTAAACTAGATAAGAGACAGATCGTGCTTTCAGCTTGGCTGACTATCAAAAGACTTTTCTACTTCGCTCCGTGTTTATGGAACAATACTTGCTTGGTGGGGAGAGCAACAGACTGAGAGAGTGGGGCGCTTATGCAGTGGAGGAGGTACAGTTAGCGATCAGGAAAGTAGGGGCAATGGTCCGCGGACAGTCAGTTAGCCACCTCTGCTGACCGTATCTAATTCTTTGCTCGTCTATAATATTAATTAAAATTCTCGAAAGAACAATAATGTTAATATATTACATTTCAAAAATTTTGAATTATTCTCTTTTTAAAACCACGCCAACTTTACACGTTTCATTTTCTAGAGAATAACACGTTGCAACATACAGAGAAAGTGCATTTCTCATTCTACAGCATTGATCATTGAAGATCCACCTGTCGATGACATTCATCTCGCTCTAATCATGTTAAATATTTATAACGAGACAGAATACTATAACCCGAACTGATTCTCACACGGACACGTAAATATATATATCGTAAAATACCACATATCCGTTACACGACAGCGAAAAATAAAAATTCACCAACCAACGTTCTGTCGTCAAAGTTTCATACACGACGCTGCACGAGATTTTCCGAAATTTCACGCAAATCTGACGCAACGTGGCGTACCACGCTCGATACGGATCCCAGCTTCGGCTACACGCTCGCGCGAAATAAACAACAAGCGAGGAGGGCGCGTTATCCGCGAACCACCTTATGGCTCCACCGCGAACGAGCCTCCTTCTCGCGTAAATGCAGCAACATGCGACAGCGGATCGGCCCCGTGAGCGCCGCTTTTACGCGCGGACCGCGCTGTTTCGAAGATTAATCGCCGCTCACCGGGGACGCGTTTCGCCAAACCCCTGCTGCCTACCCCATTTGACGAACGACCATCGTGTAACTTCGACGTGCACGTTGTTTATGTGCGCGCGAAGAACCGACCGGGCGAGATATTTCTGGCGGATTAAAATGAGGAAAGATCTTACGGAGGTAACTGCACTCGGGACGAAAGAGATTTTAAAAGTCCCTTTTAAATGAAGCGGATTTTTGACGACTTTTCGAAGAATCTTCCGCGAATGACTCGTGTTGCTCTCGCGTTGTTCTCAGATTATTAAACTCAAGTTTTGAATATCACTCACGATTCTAGAACAATGTTATTTTTATTATACATACATAGATTCAGATGAGACAAATTCAGACAAACAGTTTGAAAGTTAATAACATTTTCCCTCCTTTCGCTGCAAACGCAAATACGATACAGAGCACGTTTCGTTTCGTCGATCGGCTCATTTCTCGTCGGTTAGGTTAAATAAAAAAACGAAGACTCGCCGTTATCGAGTGGCTAGCTTCGACGCGTGTACACGAAATAAAATGTCGCGTCGAATATTTTATCCATAAATCCCGCGAGATCGAAATTTAGTCTATCTCCCGTACATACGCGATCGCAACATGTTCGAACTTATTTCGACGTATCACGGGAACGAGAGAGAGAGAGAGAGAGAGAGGGGAGAAAAGCGGAAACACGGAAGCATCGTAATCACCGTTCCCATGCAACGGATGCAAAATTGCGGTTCGATGCGGGCTGAAGCATGCTCCGATCGTGTAAATACACCTCGGATCGTTTCCTTTTCGAAAGCTCGAATGTTTCATGGAAGTCGGTCGAGTGCGATCCCCGTTTTATTTGCTCTTTCGAAATTCCGGTACACGACAACAATGGCCCCGGCTCCGGGCAACGCCAGAGCTATCTCGGTGCTCTTCCCGAGTTTTTTAACAACATTTCCAATGCCTGTCCTCGAGTGCGTATTTCTGTTCGCCCTGTTTCGCGAACGCTCCTGACCTTCGACCAGCGTCGAAATTGAATATATATATTTGAGCGCGAGCGTTCTGGTCCAGCGACAGATAAAATTCATTATGCCGCGTGTCGCGTTGTTTAGAGACGTATCACGGTGAAAAAGACGTCCCGTTGTCGTCGATAAATGACAAGTGCGAATTGTGTCAATTTGCTGGCTATCAGGTATAATTTTACTCGACAATTTTACATCGACGATGTAAAGTCAATGCAGGGAATCGACTTGTGAAATACACACGCAAATACATTGGGAATATGAACGACAGAAATTGTTCTATTAAACATTTATTCGATTTAATTTATTGTATCAAGGAAATTTGAAGATGTCTCGCCGTTTGAATTTAAATTAACTCTGCAATAATATTAAAATCAGTTGGGCGCCAGTCGCAAATTTACAAATACCGAAATTACGAAAAATACGAACGAACGTCAACTGCTGTTTGATCGAATCTGTATGTATCTCAGACTATATTTCATTTCAAGCCATTCGCATGAAAATAGATTGATCACGTGAGAATTTGTTCAGGTTGAAATTCAGAATACAATTCAGCAGCTACAGCGATGGCGTTCAATTTATGACTTTATTGTGTAATTTAGTTTACTTGTGCCAACGATACTCGGAGACTTCTCCACCGAGGCGGCTCTTATTGAGACGTTCGATACGCTTCGACAGTGGCAATCGTCGAGAACAACGAGCGAAAGACGAAAATTCTCTCGTGCCATTGGACATTATCGAACGTCGTGCGTTCGGTTGATTAAATCCGCCGCGAGTACGCCGCGCGGCACTCCGCGAAGAAAGGAATCATTACGAGCGAAAGAGGATTCGCTGTCGAGCTTCGTTCCCTCGCGGAGGGACAAATAGGACACGGAAGACGAAAAAAAAAAAAAAAAAAAGAAAAATGGCAATCCAGGGAAAAAGGATCACGAGGATATCTCGTCGCTTGCAACTGAGAGGATTGCTAGGAAACGAAAGCGACTGATCGAGAGAATAACGACGGAATGTTGACGTCGAGTTTATACTCTGACAATTCGTTAGAACAGATTATTTGAAGAAATCCAAGCGCGTAGGGTGATTTTTACAAAACATTTTTCGTTTATTTTCACCTTGAGATAAAACACAGATCGAAATATTTGAACTTGGAAACATTAAAAGGATTTCCAAATATTCGATTTTACAGAAAACAAAGGGGGAAATGAAAGATTCAGCGAGATTCCGAGGGAACGTTCGAAAATGGTGATTACTTTAATTTTAAAATATTCATGCATACATACGTTATGAACAAGGTCCCCGAAAGGCACTTCCGGGACAGCTATCATTCCACAATTTCCTCGACCCGTTTAGTTTCGAATATGGATGGCCGAGCTCGCTAATGGCAGTTATCCCCACGTGAAACATGAATCTTAAACAACTCCCAACAACAACATTCTCAACCCAGGCTCCGCTACTAGGTAAATCCCAATTATTTGAAATTTTCTTTAAACTGGACATACTCGACAACTTCAACGTAACTATCTTACGCGAAACGTGCAAGACGCGAGATGAGATACGATTGCGTGATTTTCTTCGCAATTACAAGTTTCAAATGCTTGGAAACACTCTCGAAAACGAGGAGATCGACGCAACTGTTTCATTCGAAATCTTTTAAACGAAGTATAATTGCCATTGCCAATAAATATCTGTATATTTATTAATCTCCTTGACTAAACTTGCGCGTCATCGTGCATCACAGTGCATGCGAGAAACTTTGAAAAACCGGTCCATTGGCATCGAAAGTATAGATCCACGAGGAAAAGACAGCTCTGTCGTGGTGATAAAGGGCGTCGTGGTTGATACGGAAAGAGGTCGTTGGAAGAAGAAAAGAAAGAAAGAAAGAAGAGGAAGAAGAGGGAAAAGGAAAAAAGAAAAAGCCAAAGAGCTGATCGGTGACCAGCTGGAACGAAGCTGAAAGGCTACGATGCCACGGGATGAGCAGGAACGACGTTACGTGGTAAAAAAGGAGCCGGAATGCGAATTGGGATAGAAGGGACTCCGGTTGTTTTGGCGAAGGTTATTTTCCGGTTGGACGGTCTCGTCTACTTCGCTATACTTTGGGGAAAAATCTCCCTCTCTTGTTTAAGGAGGCGTCCTCTCTCTCTCTCTTCCTGACTACGGGACCACTATTTCGGTACTTGACTTCCCTGGACATTTATTAGACAAACATTCGCCGTCGTCTCTCACCCAGCTACTTTCCTTCTTTTTTCTCCTTTCTTCTTTTTTTTTTTTTTTATTTTATTTTCAAACAACCAGGATACATTATTACGCGGACGTTGTTACGTCCTGGCGAATTCACCGAGCATCTCCGTATCTCGCATTACCAACGTTTGTTTGCCTCGTGCTCGTTGCTTGATACGTGGATGTGCTCGAGCAAACAGGAGACTGTGTTTGAATAAACACGTTGTTGGCGGAGCGTAAATAATTATTTTTCTCTCATTCGTCTCGTTCGTCGGAGTAATACGAAAGATTAGACGACAATAAGAAACGATTCGTGTTTAAACGAGGACTGATTGATCTTGATGTGATTTTTAATAGTTAGTGACTGAATGAAAAGTATGTTACCTCCATAAAATCACTGATTCACAACAGATTACATTTTATAAATGCTTAATAGAACCCTTGCCAATCCTCGATGAAAATTATTGTCGAAATTATGCAAATGACGTGTCAGTCGAAATTTCAAAATGACCAACGTTTGTGAAAAAAAGAGTTAAAAAATACGAACCAAACTACTGCCAATATCTCTTCTCCAAAGTACTCGTAGTATTTCAAAACAGCAAGAAAACCCATAGAAAGAACTATAAAACATAATGTCAAACTTTCATTTCAAGAACGAACATAATCACCCGACGTTCCACGTTTAAAAATCATTTAGATCTCTATCGTCGCGTTGAACGAACGATTCTTGCGCCGAAACTTTCCAAACTTTCCTTTATCCCCCCCCCCCCCCCCCCAGTGAAATTTCCAATCGAACAGAGAAAAGTATCTCGAAAGAACAATAAACCGTGCATTTGTTCGGTTGAACAAACAATAGCCCGATAAAAGTTCCACGATGTCTTGGCCGACGACCGTGGAAGAAAGATTTCGAAGAGGATCGGAGTCTCTCGGTTGAAAACCACCGTCGTTTCGCGTGCTCCGATTTATCGTCGAGATCACGACGCAGAAGGGGAATGAATCGAGCGGATCGTCCCATGGGAAAAACGTCAAAAGACGACACGAAGGAGGAAATTAGGATCGTTAGGGCGTGTGTCCCACTTTTCGAGGGAACGAGCTTTCTTTCTTTTTTTTTTTTTTCTTTTTTTCTTTGCACGTCCGACCGATCCCGCCGAGAAAAAGCAACGAACCCGTTGCTCTCCCGGAAAAGAACGATGGTTTCAAAGAAGATCGCTCATCCTGAGTCTCTGTGTTTGCTCGTTAAACGGTGTATCTTTCTATGTGTACACGATGATACGTTTTTTCCCCTCTTCTTTTTCAATGGTAACACTGGAGAAGAGAATGATTATTTTCTTCTTCTTCTTCTTCTCCTTCTTCGTCCGAAACTCTCGTTTCGTATCTTGCTTCAGAGCAAAGAAACACTGTTGTCTGCTGGATTTCACGTTTTTAATACTTTCGAATCATCGAAAACTACGATTTCATGAATTTTATTACGTTAGATACTACAGAATGACTAACTTCTGGAAACTTTACTTTTAAGTTATTGGCGTGAGTGAGATGGACGAATGTATGGGAGAGTAAGCGCGAAAACAGTCTGTCGACTGTGAAAGTTCAAAGAGAATAGAACAAAGCGGTTACAGAGAAATTTATACAGAGCGTTATTAGTGCAGAATTTCATTTTTTGTTTGTAATACATTTATACATATACATGTTCTAAAAAAAGAGACAAATTCATTTTCTATTCACAAAACACTAATACCTGCACAACTAGAAATCTAACATATTATACTAGTTTCAATCGTGGAGAGTGTGAGATACAAAACAAAGTCGAACGTTTACTCCAAATTTTAATCGTTAAATATAAATTACACGTGGTAACACAATGATAATGTCAGACATGGGTAAAAGTATTGGAAATTTGAAAGACTGATTACTGATCGGTTAATTAAGTCTATGAATGAAAGGAACACTCCATCTCGCTAAGTTAATCCATCATTTGTCGGAGGAAAAAGAAAAGAAAGGGAAGAGCAAACGTTATACGTCCGAGAACAGAGCACTCGGGGAACTCGAAAGGCAAAAGAAAGTTTCGCGCGAGACAGACTCCTCGTCAAGATGTTTCATCATTCACAAGTTTCTCCATTAATGCGTCTTTCGAAGTTGCGTTACGCGACGATACGACGGATCGAGCATGCAAAGATACGGGACGGATTTGCAGTGGGACAACGTGCACGTGAATAATGCTGTTTGCCGAGAAAACATCGAACGCAACGCGAACGCCATGAAACGTGACGAGAAATCGCTTCTACGGTCGCGCATGAATTGTTGAAACGACGTTTCCACGGGATGAGAGATTGACCATCCCTCTCCTCGAGACAGCGAGGCTCAAAGTTTCAAAATGTTTCGATCCGTTTAATTAATCGAGAAGTGCTAATATCTGTCGCAAACAAAAATAAACTCATTCTGTTCAATTTCTCTTCAATTTCTGTTTCACATTCTGTTCTATGTTTATCTTAATATCTGTCGCAAACAAAAATAAACTCATTCTGTTCAATTTCTCTTCAATTTCTGTTTCACATTCTGTTTTATGCTATATATTTCAATCTCGTTAGATCAAAGGGTTGATACGTTCGTAACATTTCAGAAACAATCCCTGCCACGTGGAATCAAAAATTAAAATATCCCGATCGATAGTAAAGGAAATAAACTCGTTCGATTCGTTTTCTGTTTTAATCAATCGATCCTAATTCTTGATAAATTTCCATCATGTTGCATCAAAGTGTTAATACGCCGGTAACATTTTAGAGTCGGTGCCCCCGCGCGGAATTAAAAAATAAAATAAACATTATAGATTCACTTTTACTTCCGCTCAATGTATAGTGTTCCCCGAAAACTCATAGTTAACTGGGAGGCGATGATGACAACAGGCGTAGAAATGTGTCGAAAAGAAGGAACAAAATTGTTCTTCGTTTTCGAGAAAGTCGAGCTTGAAAGTTTACGAAATTTCACCAGAAATCTCCGTATATCTCTTTCACATTGTTACGTCGTCGAAATAACAAAATCGTACAATTGTTTATAAAATTTCGACAACAAGTGACACGTGTTTCTCACACGCACTGTCAAACTGTCACTGTCAAACATCTCGCGGGGAAAGCGTTGAAAAATCATATCAATCCCTCAGCGTGTCACCGACCAAAAGAGCGTCAACGTTCCAGGAACGATCCAAGAACAATCGTGCGGAATTAAAACATCCCAATCACCGCCAACGATAAGACAGATCAATTTTCACCCGGGGGTTGTTCCAGCACAATGATCGGTCGGCAACAAGGCTCGCAATTAGGGAGGTAAGTTCGCGCGACGCGCACAGCTTCTAACAATAAATCACGGGCTCACTTTTCTCCGAGGCGTCCATCTAATGGCAACGATTGTCCGAAATAACGCGATTACCGGGCCAGGCGATGATTTATTATTAGTCGATGCGTCAGGGCATTCCATTAGGAGCGCTAGTCAGCGCCGCGGCTCCTCCCTCGCGCTCGAGTTCGAGTACGAGTTGGAGAACGCGCGAACAATTAAGAAAGAGGCGGTGATCGTCGGGTAATAATCGTAAAACGCGCCACGCGCTGCCAGAGTCTTCGTTTGCGAACCGGCAGGCCGTTCATTTAATTCTCTCTTTCTTTCTCTCTCTTTCTCTTGGACCACAGAGGCCGCGTCCGTGTATTTTCGTAGCCGGTTTCCACGGCGCGAACCGCGAAAGTTCCGTCACTCCAGCCGAGATCTGTATTCCCAGAGCCAGAGTCCATCCTTCTTCCTTTATGTCTTCATATCGACGGCTTAACGAGATGCAAACAACGCGTGTTTGGACAAATTGCTTATCCCTTCTGCAGAGATGAGAGATTTGTAATATCACTTTGCTCTGCTTTTTTCTTTCGTTTTGGCGTGTGTGCGCGCGTGTGTGTGTCTTTGGGGAAATTTCGGGATTTCAGTATGTTGGTAACAATTATTTCGATCAGTTGGTGTGAATGATGCACTGGTGTAGCAGAAAAAGATAGAAGCATGCGATGCAGTAAAAACCAAATCAAAGACAATTGAAAGATCTTTCTTTTTCTCGTTACAGTGGAGCGTAGATTATTTATTTCTTTGATGTTATGTTGATATTTCAATTGAAAGCATATTACAAACTTTTCATCGAGCGATTAATCATTTTTCACCACGTCCACGTGTCTAACCCGACCTCCAACACAGTGTCTCGGTGAGATTATACTTCGTTCGACAGCTCAAAGAAGAATTTCTCCCGTTCAGTGGGAATTTTAAGTAAATTCAACGCTATAATCTCTTTTGATCGTCCTTATTCTGACCTTCTGCGGGAATTTTATTTTTACTTGATGTTTTTCCGATTGTTTCTTGTGTCCGAGCGAATTTTCTTTCATTCTTTTCATTGTTCAATTCACAACGAAACTCGAGTTATCGGTGTCGCGAGGAAAGTGGTGTTCGCGGGGAAATAATTCCCTCTCGAAGAGACGTGAGCGTTTATTCGAGAAAACACATCACCGGCAATGAGTAATCAAGCGTTGACGTGACGATTTGCTAAATTCTTCAGCGCTTCCTCGTTTCGCAAGTATGATATCGTTTCATCGATAGCACGCCAGATAGCGAGAAATGGGGAGAAGAAAAGAGTCGCAGGACGCGGTTGTTAATTCAGTCGGTAGGAGATGTTAGATTCTGGCTCGCGTGACTCTCGCAACACGGTGCTGTAACGTGGCAAACAAATACGGCGCGACGCGTTCAACACGGCTCTGCTGAAATTGAAATATAATCGAGACTGCAATTAAGGCGATGTTTGCGTCGTTAATATCGTTAATATCGCGCCAGAGTTCAAGCGTATTATCGTGAAATCTGATCGATCTCTAAAACAGTCGTAAGTTCGATCTAAGTTGGCGACGAATCACGAATGTTGGCATAATTCTTGGCCACGCTTGGTCCATTGTTCTTACGAGGACGATAATACGTAGATAAATCTGAGCAGATTATCATCCCTATAAATACACTTCTTTACATAATTACACCTATCTTTTCGAAAGCGAGATAGAGAGATATTTTTACGAAATGAAATCCGAGCGAATATTTGAGTCATTTTATTGGATGTTATATTTTGCATTCGTGTCACGGAACATGCATTTTTTAAATTTCAAATTCCTCGCAAGTACGAAAAAAGTGAAATAATTTTGTGGGTAAAGTGTTCTACCACTAGGATAGAAATGACAGTGCTACGCACGATCGTTAGAAGATTGTTAAAACATAGATTTCTGTCTTACAGGTTACACTTTGCCCAAATCCAATTTCAAGAACTCGAACTCACAAAAACTGAGCGCAAAGATCAGAGAAATATATTTTACATATCAGGAGAGGAAACGTCAGAGTTCCTAAAAATCACGCTAAAAATGCGTTAGTAATGCTACTTGAACTCTTAATAATTTCATACAAGGAAAATGTCCATATTTTTCAAACGAGCAAGCCTTCTGTTACAAACGCAAACACAGCCCGGATACCCGTTTCGAGTCGGACCAAGTAAGTTGGCAGCTCGACCAACTTCGATCTGATCCGCAAGTTTCAAGAAACAAAGCGAGCGAACCCCGTGATTAATGATATCTTGTAATTGCACGTAAAATACGCTCCGTGCAGATAAAGCCCGACGCACCGCAACGACAGTCCAGGGAATTACAGCGGCGACAATAAGTATACCGCTGGCACGGTCTATTCGTTTTGTCGAATCTGAATTACCAGCCACCGTCTCCGCTATCGCGAATAATATACTCATACACCACCGGCTGGGTAAATCTGAAAGATTTCCCATGTAACACGTTCGTCGCTTCGCAGGAATAAAAATAACTCGGCATCGGATCGGTAATAAACGAACGACACGATGTTATTAATCCGTCTTCGCTGCGTCGATTTATTCGTGCGTTGAAACAGAAACGAGAGGCGAAATTTATTTGGAGCATTCGTTAATCGGTGTTTAGAGCAAGTGAAAGAAACTAAATAGATACAGACATATGTACGTCGATCGTCGATCTCGATTTACACACGATTTGTTAGTCCGTACGATTTTATTTATTAGTCACTGTTGTCGAATTATCGAATTATCGTTGTTATCAATTTACCAAATTTTATTATATTTGTTATATATATATGAGAGAATATTATTTATATCGTGCTTTGTTATATATTCATTAATTTATACGATCTATAATACGATAAATTTTTCATCACTTTAACTACACTAGCCCGATTGGCTCTACACTTTCTAACGAGCGATCTCAATTAACTGGACTGTGGACTCTCGTATTTTTATAAATATAAATAACGATTTTTAAAAAATGCAGTTGAAGCCTAAGCGTGTTTCCCCTACCAAATATTGTAACAACTATCTTCCACCTTCGTGCATTTTCACGTACTGCGCGTAGTTTCTACATTCTACAACTTCACGAATCGACAAACGTACTTTTCCACTCTGCTTACGAGTGCTGCCAATTATTATCGTATCACTGTGTGAAATCGTGAATTAAAAATTCTAGAATGCCTCTTCACGGGGGCAGATTCTTTCGTTTTCAAAAGCCGCGCCGACTCGAGTGTCATTTTCAACGTTCGGGACCTACTGTCGAAAAGCAAGGCAGGGAGAGGCACACGTGCGTTAATTGCACGACTGTCATAAATATCCTTCGTTTATGTTATCCGCGTTAATGCCTACACCGATTCGCACTCACCGAGAGAAACTCTCTCGCTATCGGCTCTTTCCCAACGCGTGAACCGTTTTTTCTGCTGGCGCAACAATGCGACCGGAGTGCCACCTTCGCAGAATGCAAAGTGTCAAGCCGTAAATAACGCCGCGTATTATTTATGGCGGCCGCGGCGGCAATCGTAGAATCGAGAACAGAACGTTCTCGCTGCGCGGAACAGCGACGGAAAAATGAGCAAAAATTGCAAAGGGACAGTGACTGTGATACCGACGGTAAATTTTACTTCGCGTTTGCCGCAAAAGCCGAGGATAAATGATCACGTGGAGAAGGTTACGCTCGGTACGTGACTGTATTTATTGTTAGGCGTTGTCGTTTCGCGAAAAATCAGCGATGATAAAATTACAGAGTAGGTCGGAGGAACGTTCATAAAACTTTATGGAATAAGCTTCGTCAGGCGAAAATGAAAGCTGACTGACTTTCGGTCGAGAAAGGGTTCAATGATTGGAACGTTTAAATGTTAGTTTCGACCGCAATAAACATTCGTGTTTAAATAAAAGAGCTGAGATTGAAAATTTATTTGAAACACGCGGACATTGGTTTCGAGGTAACTTCAATTTTCAGTTTAATTTTCAACGGTTACCTTTCGTATAATCGAACTTGCGAGTATAAATTACACTAGGAAATGTCGCATCACTGCGTAAAGTTTAATCATTTTCCATATCGAATATTCAAAGCCATCGAGTGTTCCAACTATCACACGGCCGTAATCAAACATGTAATTACATGTAATTTCACGTAATTTCACATTTCTCCGTGAATTATTTAAAAAATCCAGAAAGTCTAGACAAAAGAATTATTTTATCTATCAAGCATCATAAGAAGCGATACACTCTGAATATTCTTTCACTTTCGAATTTTATTATATTAAATTGTATTTCTAAACATAATCAGTTAATATTAAATCAAAACTACTTCTAAACGTGGCCAGTCGCAGAAAACTAGCTCAACAGTTAAAAAATCAGAAGTCTTCACTTTCAAAAATGAATATCAAAGCTCGATCAACTGTGAATGGAATCTGATCTCAGTCGCAACAATTAACCAGCCATTCTCATCGTGGAAATAAATTTCGCGTGGTTCTACTCGACTCGTTTCTTCGTTCGCTGCAGTTCGTTTTATGCGACTTTCCGCGAGTATGACGACGCGGAGGACACGAGAGAACACGCACAGAAGAAGCAACTTGAACGAAAGGAAAAAAGAGTTCGCGCGAATCGAAGCACCTGAGACAGTCCCAATGGGGCACCTCCAGTCACGATTGGACGAAATGGATGACGATTTATGGAACGCTTAATCTCGTTCATAGACAGTGAGCGAAAATTTGGAAACATAATCTCGGGCAATTTCTCTTTAAAGGGATTTTAAAGACTGGCGGAGAATTAAGAAAACTAATCATCGTGACACAATTGTGTTGTGACGTTGTTGGAAAATCTTGTCAACAGTTTTTAAAAACTCGGTATAGTCGAGAGCTTTTGGAGTATAATATTACAAAGTTTTAATACACAAAATCTCATCAACAGTTTTTAAAAACTGGATATGATGTAATTAGAGGCTATAACGATTAGAAAATTAAAGAAATGTCTTATAAGATTTGAACGTCTGCTGAAGAACGAGCGTCTAAACAAAAATTGAATGTGCTGAACTGTAACACTATTTTATACATTTTGCCACTTGACAAGTGTTCCTGATCTTTTGAAAAACATCAGTGTATAAACATCAGGGATCTGGTGATAAAGAATTCTGAAAAAACTTGGACAGGGCACAGGAGGACTGAAAGATTCAACGGTTTCTTGTATGTCTAAGAAACACGGTATGAATAATCCACGCGGTGCTAACAATTCCGTGTTTCATTTTTCACGAATCGCAAGAGAAATACACGTAAGTAAAGAGAGAAGAAGTTTCCACGTTCAGAGATATATTCCCTGCCAAGGTTCAACGTGTCTCTAAAACTTCGATCCCACAACAAATCAGCCAAAAATTGCCTAGCTCGCGAAACGAGCTGCCTAGCTCTAAAATAAAAAAAATACCAAGAGACGATTATTCACCGTCGAATAAAGAGTTTACGCGTGCACAAAGGCAGAATAACGAATAACGAATAATTGAGTGAGATCAGGAATAATTTACGATGGTGACATCGGCGGATCGCGCTCGTAATTTACGAGTCCATTATACGTTCGATTTTTTTTAGAATGTGCGATCGTATTGACTGCGGAGCGACGGTTTTATTCGCTTTTACAAGCTGACGACGTTCAGTCACGCCGCTGCGCGCGTTGCATGATAGGCTTTTGCCGCGGCGCGCTCGTAAAACCCTATCCGCCCCACCTACGTTCGACGTGAACGAAAGGAGACGGATAAAACGTGTCGGCGTATAACCCGGGTCTCGTCACGTCGCGTCATTTCGAAAAAAACTGTAACGTGACAACCCTCGTGACGGGGGAAACGTGTGGGTAAATATTTAGCCGGTCGGTGCAGCACGTGGCTCTCCTCTCTTTCTCTCTCTCTTTGTCTCTCTTCCACCTTTCTTTCATCTGCCCTTCGATACATTTTCTCGAACGTGGCCGAGTGCATCGGCTTTCGTCGATGGATTCTCTTGGAGATATTTTCAGATCGTGACTTTCTACGGGTGAGATTGGGACGATACGTGTGGAAGAAATCCTTTCATTTCCTCGAATCGTATCCGGCAAATGTAGAACAAATCAGCGATTAAAATAAAACCACTGAACTGGTACGGTATATCTGAATTCGACTCCCTGCGTCGTCAGTCAGAAAGTTGGAAGAAATAGAACGAAAAGATCTATCCGCCAATATGACTGAGATTCGATCGAAATAAAAGTTTCTTTATTCAATTGCAATTGATTATGAAATATAATATATATATACCGACAGGATAGATCGTAGAAACACTGTCACGCATGCCTCTCAATTTTGATATTCCTCGAGAACGTCTAATTCTGAACTTCTGAACTATAGTCATCCCTGTACGAACGAGTTAATTGAATATAAAAGAGTAACAATGCGGCCGTAAATTATTCCAGTTATTTTCAAGCGTCGTTTACAATGAAACAGATGGCGACGTGTATGCCCGCAATAAATTTCGGCGAGTTTTTCGAGGTCCATTAAGAGTGCACGCGTGCACCGTGAACACGTCTTAACAAAGCTCGATGCAAGTGATGCGCGCAGCGGGATCAGCTTGCGTAACGCAAATGCACGATGCACGCCACGCCGGCTGACCCACATGCGCGGTCTTTATTTAAACTCGGTTTCCTCCTCGGCGTCCTTTAGTACCGTCTTTCGGCTACAATTTCATTAAAAGAGTCGTCGTCGGTCCCGAGCGTTCCGCTTCGTTCCCCCGAGTCAATTTCGGAGCGCGTTGCGTAAAAGGCACAGTTACAATTTTGCACCGGCTCGCCTGCCGCTCGAACAACGACAGCCACGATCAAGTAAGGTCAGAATTAAGAAAATTCGACGTCACAGACGTGATCGTGATTTATTGCGCGTTTGAATGTCACTGTACACTTGTTCTTTTTGGTAATCGAGTCAAGTCGATGTAAGTTAAATTTTGCGACAGGACTTGGCAACGGTAACGAGTAATTTTAATTTTGAAAATTGAAATCGGTGTCATTTCAGGAAAGTAAACTTCCCAAAGAAGGACGGATCAAAGGGCTTTTAAATACAGATTCACTGCACATTCGGAAAATTACTTCGTCGAAAATTATTTAAATCTCGAGTTAACAACGAAATCGGGAACAAACCTACGTTCGAAAATTAGAGATTTAGGGAAATCTACGAGAAGGTAGAAATTTCTTCTCCGATATTACGAAACGAGCAATTTTTGTCGAGCAAGCGTGTCGTAACTTCGCAGAACTTCAACACTGACAGACAGCGCCACTCAAAAAATTTATCGATACGCCATTAACCCAAAAACTGACGACGTATCGCGACGTACGTTCGATTTTACTCGACAACTCCGAGAGCAATCGAACAAACTGTTTGCTCCATGGCCTTTTCAAAAATAGTTGCACACCAGGTAGTTGTGTCCAGTTATTTGCAGCGCTCGGTGAAACTGGGTTGCGCGTTAAATCGCGCGTTAATCGTGCATCGGCGGCTCTATCAGCGAAAATATTTCCCAACCGGAATGAACTGACGGCGGAAAGAAAAAGTGCCAATCACTGCCGCATCGTTTTCCAACAATATGCGAAATTTAATCGATTTCCAAGTTTCCATTCGACGCCCAACGAAAATTACTACTCTACGTCGAAGTCCAAACGAATCGTCCAAAATTTTATCATCAACTTTCGAGTAACTTCTGACTATTTACATTTATTTTTTTTCTTGAGAAATTAGTACGAAATCCTCTCCCCCCCCCAAAAAAAACTTAAATACGTAATTACGTAAAATCGAAATTATATATATTCGTGTTTCCGAAAATTGAGACTTTTGCCAGCTAAAGTTGAGAATTCAAAGTTACAACTTTGCAGCAAACTTACAACTGAGCATCCATCGAAATTCGTGAATCAGAAATACTAATCTAACCCAAACTTGACCCATCGAAATTCGTGAATCAGAAATATTTCCGATATTCGTTCCGCAGTTTCCGTATTTCCAAAAATTCTGCGAAAAATTATTGCAGCGTGATGCGAAATCTAGAGCTGTAATTCGTAGTGTGTGTGTGCGTGTGTGTGTGTGTGTGTGTGTGACACGAGAGACGAAAGGAAGAGAAGAAGAGGAGAGAACAACAGAACGTACGATTGAAACGTATCCGCGCAGATAGTTCGTAATTCAGTGGAAAATATTATTTAATCGTTCGGGAAGGGAACAACCGGGGTCCGTAAATCATTCGCGGAAGCTTCGTTCCCAACCACGAGGCACAAAGTTAAAAAGAAGCCCGCGGCCGAAACGCGCACCGCCGAACTTATGGCTTGTGTACGAGACGCTGAAATACGGCTCCCAGGGCGCGAGTACTCGCAACACATACACACACACACACACACACATAGAAGCGGACGGTTTCAACTATTAAAATGGAATTTAACCGCGGCCGCGCGGCGTATTTCACTTTCCAGCTTACACCGCTTTTGAAACCGCTCGCCTTCCTCTTGTTAAATAATACCGCGCCCTCGTAACGCTCGCCCATCAAATTGTCAAATTTCATCTCGAACCGGCCTCGAGAACGCACCCACGACCAGGAGAACTGCTCGCGAACGCGAATATCTCACGCGAACTTCATTTTTACTTATTCGACGCCCGAGCGGAACGTCTCGTGCGCTTTCAAATTGTTTATTTGACGCTTTGAAACGCTTTGGGTCGCGTCGCGGCTTTACATTGTAGCACTCGGGGAAAGATAAATTCGAGGAGGAATATATAAAAGATAATCTCGACGAGACGAAAATTCCAACAGTGAACTGCCCAGTTTCCGGATAGGAATGCCGTTATTTCGTATGCTATTATTACAGACGTTGCAACAATGAAAGAATAAACGAAATAAAATTAATAAATATCGTTGCGCGTATAATGGTACCTGCGTCGCGAGAGAATAAATTTATATAACGTTCTAAATGATTTGAATTTCTCTTCAGAAATCCCGTGTGAGATGATCCACGAATTGAGAAAATTGTTTTATGGGTTTAACTTTCTGTTATATTCCGCGATGATAGACTGTGCACACGCTATAGTTTTCTGTTATGATATATTAGTAATTTTGTTACAGGTAATTGAAAATACGATGCTTTGTGCTATGCCTGTTCCGCATCAAACAATGATTCCTCTTTTTTTATAAATACTGTTTATAAAAAATAACTGACTTTCCAATTTTTCCTAATAATTTTGAACAAACGTTGTCAGTACGATTTTCAACAAATACTGAAATACATTTGGCATTAATTTATCTCCCTTTTATTTCGTAATATGTTTCTTTTTGAATTTTGTCAATATCGTTCTTACGTTTATGTTTATATTTATTTTCTCAAACCTTATTATTACTATCAACTTGGTTCGGTATTCTTCGCTTTGGCACAATTCTTTCGCCACTGAAATTACAGTAACAATGTGATCTGAATTCACAGAGGAGCTCATTTTCATTTGTAGATTAGCAAAATTTTCAGATTTTCAAAATATCGTCGCTGCAACTTTCGACTCTAATAAACCGTAATTCTAAATTCTCCACGTCAGATTTTCTACTCTACACTAACACGTATATACAAAAGTGTCCATCGAATAAGATCATTTTACTCTATCACGTCTTCGTGGAATCGAATTTTATTAATTTTATCAACGATTCAAATTGAAATAGAATAGCCCACTTTATCAACAAACCAAACAGAATGGGCCACCAAATTAACAAACTCTAATCCCAAGTTAACAGTTTCATCCCTATCCGAGCTGACAGTTTTATCAATTTCAAACACCACGAAAACATTCGCAAAAACCAAGAGACTTTCCCTTGCACGTCCGACTACGAACGATGAGAAACGCGACAAACGAAGAGCGAAAAGAATCGCGAATGAAACGAAGAGGGGAAAATGTAGCCTCGAGATCGGTCGCCGAGAGAAAGAAAGGTCCGACGGAATTTCTCGTAGCGAGTCGCGATCGGTGGGGAGTTGGGAGCAGGAGCTTCTGATGGAAAAAAAAATCCGGCGAGCGTGAGCTTTGCGACGAACGACTTGCCACCGAGGTGTGCCGCCTACGCGTACCTCATTTCCATATCCGTGTACCCTCATCCATTCCAGGGGAGTTTCTATGGATCAGGCGGCTGCGTCACGCGCAGCTAGCCGAGGATCGAGCTGGAGAATTTGCTGGAATCGAGCGACTTTGGATCGGCTCTGAGGAGGAACTTGATTTATCGCATCCCTAGGTCGAGGGGTGCTCGTCGCTTTTGATGCCCCATCGTTTACAAATTGTGGGAATTTCTGTAACCGGAGAGAGAGAGAGGGGGGGGCTCTTGAGAGGTCCCACGCTCGATGGATCCGCTTGGAAATGCGTGGCTACGTTCCGATTTGTAGATTTTAATTAGACAAATCGAAGAAAACGCGGTTCTGACTTTTTCACAGTCGACACGGTTCACGATCAACTTGATATTTAATTCTTCTACTCATTTTAAATACGTGTTAAATATAGATCACCATCGTAGATTAATGATATTAAACAGAAATGTTTCGGTTTGTAGATTTTAATCAGATAAGTCGAAAAACAGAGTTTGACTTTCTGATGTTCGACACGGTTCACTTTGAACCTTGGTATTTAATTTTCTATTCATTTTAAACGCGTGTTAAATATAGACCACCATCGTAGATTAATGATATTAAACAGAAATGTTTCGGTTTGTAGATTTTAATCAGATAAGTCGGAAAACAGAGTTTGACTTTCTGATGTTCGACACGGTCCACTTTGAACCTTGGTATTTAATTTTCTATTCATTTTAAACGCGTGTTAAATATAGATCACCATCGTAGATTAATGATATTAAACAGAAATGTTTCGGTTTGTAGATTTTAATCAGATAAGTCGAAAAACAGAGTTTGACTTTCTGATGTTCGACACGGTCCACTTTGAACCTTGGTATTTAATTTTCTATTCATTTTAAACGCGTGTTAAATATAGATCACCATCGTAGATTAATGATATTAAACAGAAATGTTTCGGTTTGTAGATTTTAATCAGATACGTCGAAAAACAGAGTTTGACTTTCTGATGTTCGACACGGTTCACGTTAAACTTGGTATTTAATTCTTCTACTCATTTTAAATACGTGTTAAATATAGATCACCATCGTAGATTAATGATATTAAACAGAAATGTTTCGGTTTGTAGATTTTAATCAGATAAGTCGAAAAACAGAGTTTGGCTTTCTGATATTCGACACGGTTCACGTTGGTATTTCATTTTCTATTTATTTTAAATACCTATTAAATATAGATCACTGTCGTAGATTGATGATACGAAATGTTAAATATAATCATTTCGATTTGTGGAGCTTAATCAGCTAAAACGAAGAAAACACGGTTTAACTCTTTGATATTTGACACAATTTACTTTGAACGTCGGTTGAATTTGGTATTTCTATCGTGTATATTTACTTTAATTATGTGTTGAATGTAGATCGTTATTGCAGTCTCGATACATTAAATATTAAACATAAATTGCAACGATCTGTATTTTCGTGTGCATTAAATATAGGGGAAGATATTTTAAGCAGAACTCGTAGAGGGATCAATAAAATAATTACAGTGTCTCTTCCGTTCTATCGGTGCGATAATGACGTTAATATTTCGATTTAAGAAGCTAAGCAGTGTGGGTGAGATTGTCCACCAAAAATAGACCGAATAGAATCTATGTTAACAGTGTATCAGATGGCGTATCTTAATTAAGCGAACAGACATGGCAGAAGTTTGGAGAAGTTTGAGTTTGTTAACTAGAAGACTGACATGTGCAATTGGAAGCAGAGGAACGCGGGCGTACGTTCCTCACGCAGTATCCTGTAAGATTCCATTGATTACATACCGAGTTGATGGCTGTCATGCTGCTAACTCGACCTGGATCTGTGTCCACTAGCCCGTTGTCACTCTACAACAAAAAAAAGAAAAAAATCGTCGATTAACATGTGAAACAGCGGAGCCGTTTGCTAATTACGATCGAAATTAAAGTGTGATGCCCGTCGTCGCAGCGAAAACAACCGGCGTAAATTGCCGTGGCAATTAAATATCCGACGGATCGTTAATCATCGGAATTTGCAATTCAAATACCGCTGCCGCGAAAAATCGATCGGTGAAAGGAAAAACCCGGATCGAAACGATGGAAATGTTCAAGAGAAGCTTCTCAGTTTCTAAATATCTCCGCAGGTTCGAAACGATCGAAGGGAGGGGGGGGGGGGGAAGAAAAGTGCTGCAAGGGCAACAGGAACTCATTGAAGAGCGGAAGTAAATGGAGGGCTAACACGAGTGTACTCGACGTTCGGCGGTGGCGGAGGCACACGATTTTGTTTTAATCGTCACCGCGCGGTCGCAATTAAAATTTTCGTCTCGTCGAAAATATTTCTTACTCGGGTGCTCGAGACTCCTCCCCCCTTTCGTCTCGCGCGGAGGACATTAATTAGGCTTTCAACGTCGGTAGAAATATCAGAAAACTACCGAGACGGCAAACGAGACGCATTTGTTTTCAATCGATCCTCCTCGAAGATAAAAATCGAACAACGTTGGAAAATAAACGCTCCGATTTAACACACGCTTGAATCTCTGAAAAAAAGAAGGCAACGCAAATGACAAAATATTTTACATTAAATCTCACGTCGATCACACGTCAAATTCTTCGATCTAGTTCAATCGATTAATCGTCGATTTTTCCCTCGAAAGTTCAACAGAAATCACGAACGAGAATACTCACTTTCCTCCGTTCGACCGCGAGTCGAGGCAAACAATACCGACTGGAAACGCTGAAACTCGAAATCGATCCGAGAGACAACGAGCGGGCTAGTAAATTCGCGAAAGGTAAAAATCATGTCCCGATTTGTCCGCGGAAACGCTGGTCGGTCCAGCGAGGCTGGTTCGGGATTATCGGGATGGAAATTCCGTGCTCGGCGCGCGGGCGACGGAAACGTGCTCGAGAATCGTCGGAGCGTGGCTCGCTCGGCAGGGGTTCCTGACACGAAGGAGCGGCACAAAGGCGGCGTTCGAGCCGCGGAATCGCGGCGAAAGAGCCACGGGCTGCGAGTGAGCAACTCGTCGCCCAACTTTGATCGTAAAACAGCGCCGGATTTCTCAGACTGGCTGGAGCGTCCGTCTTGAACGTCTGCCAGATCGGTTACGCTTGAATAAATTTACGTGTCGAGCCGAGAACGCGAACCGTCACCGTTTCGTTCTGCCCCCACTCTCGCGATTTAGACGCAGAAATTTCGAACGGAAAATTTCAGTCACTTTGAACTCTGATTCGAGTCACTCGAGATTTAATAAAATCGAGAGCCAATGAAATTACGTGTAATTAAAAATTCGAAAATTAAACCGAGGAACTGTCAAGTACGAGTTGGCGTTGAAAATTCTCGAAAATCTCGACCGTCTCGAAAGCTGCGACTGAATTTGACAACGATGACTCGAACATTCTGAACTCTAGTTAAATGATTACTCTTTGAATCAAAGTGTAAACCTAACTCAAGAAGACTCGTCGCGAAACTTTTCGACAGAGAAACGATTCGACATTTTCTCAAAAATTTGTCAAATGGATTCGAGGTGGTTCGAAATGTTCGAGGATCTCGTCGGTGCGGTCATCTGGCCAGAACCGTGGCGCAGAGACGCGAAACGAGACGAGGCTGTAATTTCTGGATGGAGGACAGGCTCGACAAGCTTCCAGTTGCTCGATGATCGAGAACAGCTCGTAAAACCCCGCGTTTAAACGGTCGTTTTCAATTCCCCGTCGTGAGCCGATGACACGGGCAAGTCACTTCTCGTTTCTTTCACGAAATTCCCGTCGAAATCCGTGCTCGAGTTAGATCGGTTCTGTCTATAGATTTACACAACGAACCAGCTGGAGGAGTTTCTGTTTGTTGCTTGGAGTTATTGCGTTCACGCGCGAATCAGGGTTAATAGGTTTCGTTGGAGCCAGGCGTGTCTGACTGACTTTTTCTACGCGATACTGTCAAAATTTTTAGGACGCGCAGGCACGTCTCTAAAATCCGAATCTGTCGTCTCGTCGCGCGTATTGAGTTTACTTTAATCGCTGAAAATGGTTCGACCATCTTTTGATCTTTGAATCGCGCGACACGATCCGTCGAAGCTTCGTGCAATTTCATTCCAACTTCGCTGACGTACAAAACGATTCACGAAGGAAAGGTGTTTCAGCGCGTGTCACACGGAAACCTTTTGTCTTTTGTTCGAGGAACTTTCGTTCGAACCGTGGAGTGAAACACAAACAGACTATCGCGATCACGCTGACGAAATTTGATACGAATCTGAAGTGCCAATCAAAGTAGTGAAAAATGCAGAGTGCAATTCTCTCGTTTGTTCGCGCTGCCTGTAAAACCTGATAGCAGAACCACCATGATCAAGGAGACTGACTAATGGCATCGATCGTCGGAACATCAATATTCACAAAAGACTTCTACAAGTGTTCAAACACGATCCGCCGTACGCATACTCGCTCGTTAGAGACGTCAGCTTCGTCTGTTCAAACACGCTGGTGCACCTACCAAGCCGACGTCCACTGATTAATTATAATCAGAACTAGGTACGCGCGACGGAAAGCTGTAGCGAGGCGTTATTTGGAGTTAAAGGAGGTTCGATCGGCGCGAAACGAATTGCCACTTTGAGTTTCAGTTTCTGTTTCTGTTTTCGATGTGACAATTTCGTCGTTGGCGGCTTCTTACCACCAGGTAACATTGGGGAAGACGTTGATGGCTGGAAAGCGCGTCGCGGAAAAATTAAACGATCCTGAAAACGATCGTCGGTCGGCGAGCTAAGTGATTCGAAGACCAGCGGGGACGGTAGCTCCAAACTTGGCAAGAATCAGGAACCTTGAACGACTCGGATTTCGGTGGCTCGTATTTTTGTTTTCGCGCAGCCACTTCCGGAAGCGGTTCAGCCTTAGTGGCCCCCGTCTGCCAGCAACAATTCCGCTATATTTTATGCTTGCAAGAACGTCTTACGCGCACACATTTTTGGTATTTTATTAGCACCGCAGTGAGACTTTCGTGGATTTCTGTGACTGTAAATTGGCAAAATTTGGAATCAATTCGTACTTATTGCAAATTAAACCTCTAAAGTTCAACTTGATATTGAAGTTTATCAACGTGAGAGTTCGCAGCTGTTGCTCGATTAATACGTAATTAATGTGTTGACAAATTGTCAAATCTTCTGTTTCGTACAAGATACAAGTCGGAGCAGCTATATTTTCCATCATTGAAACGTTCCTCTCATTCTCGAAATATCTGTATGCTTCGGATAGGACGAAACTTTCGCCTCGTTTGTTCCACGTTTTGCACGCTCCTCTTTATTTCTACTTCTTCGATTCACTGACGAGAGCGAAGAGAAGCGGAGTCGGTTGAGATTCGAAACGTTGAGGAACATTGGACGATTCCGCTGGTAAATAGGTCAGCGGAGGTCGATAATTGGCCGTCGTAAATTGCCGACTCGCCGGAAGACGATCCCGATGGCCTATGAAGTCACGTCGTTGATAAAAAGTGACCGATCTTCCTCGTCATTGTGACACCGTAAATTAACGCTGCTCCTGCGTTTCGATTCAACATCTGGCTTTAAGTTCTGCGATTCTACTTTTGTCCCTAACAGACGACACCTTTATACCCTATAAATTCTCGCGTATCTTTCCACTGTTTTATCGCCTCGTTCGCACCTTGTCAGAGTACTGTTTTATTTCATAATAAACAGCGTACATACTAGAAGCAAGAGTTAACGAACCGAAAATTCCCCCTTTATTATCATTTATAAATATTCTCATCTTCCAGTGAGACGTATTTTTCTATTTTTTTTTTTTTTTAAGTTTTATTCAGTGACGGAATGACGCGAAATTTAATACACGCAGCATTTACAGTTATAGACGTTATAGTGTCAAGAATAATCATATTTTGGTGCATTGGAAGTTGACAGCGAGTGTAGGTGAATTTACAGAAGAAACAAATAGCTGTTGTCACGAGAGTTTGAGAATAAAAATTCTAGTTCTCTTACGTCATCGAAAAAAAACGAACGAGCCTCTTGGATCTGAAGACAATCCAAACTTGCAAAGAATTCTACTCGAGATACCAAAATAACAAAAGAAATCGTTGCACAACCATCGTCGAACTCGAAAGGAAACAGAGCCGCGTTTCCATAACATTCTTCTCTATTTAAATTATTAAGGATATTTCGAATGTTCCCATTGATCTCTCGTAGGTAGAAAGAATCCTCTCGACGTTAGGCCAGGGTAGGAAACTCGCGACAATGTCTCGCGCGGCGCAACACTCGCCGTCTCAATATTAAAGGGGACTTGGGAAACGATTTAAATAATTCCGCGGGAATTTCGCGCGGTACGTACGAGCGAAAGGTCGCGGAAGTTCCTCAATTTATAGGTGGAATGTCGTGGAATGGCTTTAGCCTTCCTTCCGCCTTCCGTTCGGCCTTTTCGCCTATCTCGCCGCCCTTTTCGCCCCGTCGTATCTCTTTTTCTGCTACATTTCTCTGTGTTCCACCCACTTGTAGTTCGTCTTTCATTCCCTTTATCGCTTCCAGGTCCCGCGCGAATCAAAGGCCGCGGTCGTAAAAATGGAGATTCCTGCTCAACGACAGGGCACCGTATCGATAAGGAAAATCAAATTGCAATTCCTCGTACGCGCGTCGACACGTTCGACGAGATCGAAGAAGGAAGCCACTCTACCGATACCGATAAAAATCAGCTGGTTCTTTTCTTACCACAATCCTGGAATATATTCTTCTTTTTTTTGTTTCTTTTTCGTTCGATTTTTTTAGTCAAACCCGTGGAAATGGGCACATGCTTACTTTAAACAACGTGTTGAATCTTGGACTCAAAACTTGCAACATTTCGCACCGAACAAACAAATCGATACTGATTTCGCCATGTGAAAATTCATGGATCGTTAAAAATGATTCGTGATTAATGGAGAACACGTTGTGGAGATTAATTTATAGACTTCCGTGACAGGAGTTTGCTCTTACTGTACATAGGTAACCACTTAACGCACGTGCCAATGACACGTACGTTCGTTGCACGACAGTCTGCTCACTTTGGCCATTGATCGTTAGGAAAAATTCCACGCCAATATGATACAACGTACATACGTGTCGTCTTTTCTGTTGGAAAGAGAATTTTTACTTTCTACTTGTCACCAACTTCGATCCTCATAGTTATAGTTATATCAAACTAACTAAACATTACAGCGTCGATGAGACGCAAGTTGCCGGAATTGGATGCAAATGATCAACGAAAAAAAAAAAAAAAAAAAAAGAAGAAAAAAAAACGACGACAACGCGACGACAACGACGAATCAAAACACAGCCAAGATGTTTCTTCCACCGAATCTGTCTGTCACCGAGTTCATCTCGGACACCCTCTCGAAGCTTCTTCGAACGCGTCACGTTTGAGAAAAAAACGCAACGAGGAGAAAAAGAAAAACGAAAAAAAAAAGACAGAGAGAAAGAAACGGAGAAGCGGGACGTCCGTCAGAAGCTCTTCCTGTTACGTGGCGTCGGCACGAGCTAACGAAAAGAATCGAGCGCGTTAAAACGTTGTCACGGAGGTAGGGCGACGGGCGACAGGACGAGCATCGGCCGTGGACCGTTCTACAAACGGAAGTGCGCCGGGTGATTGATGGCCGACCGATTGTCAGTAGAAGCGAACGGCACAGCAACGGCCCGACGATAATTCACTCTGCTACGTCTTTCCTCCTCCTCCTCCTCCTCCTCTTCTTCTTCTTCTTCTCCTCTTCCTCTGTCCTTCTCCGTCTTTTTCTCGGCTGTCTCTCGTTTCGTTCCATGGCCGACACGCGCCAAGGGTGTTAAAAATAGGGAACGGCGGAGATTAGATGGCCCCCGAGTTGTCAGACATCGGGGTAACGAGAGGCGGCGCGAGAGCAAGAGCAACAGCAGCTTCGTATCTACGTGTATCGTTCCTCCTCTTCTGTTCTTTCACGGCCGCTCGCCTTTTTACCGCATAATTGAACAGCCTCGCGTCACTCGTCACCGCGCCCTCCCTCCCCACCCCCCGCGGCTTTTAATTTAAACGCGTGATTCACGCGTGGTCACGCTTGAATCCACGTGGCGGATGCCTCGAGGAACTCACGTTGTCAGACACTGCGTGAGCTGCAGGCGACGAAATTTGGTAGAGATCGAAATTTTACTTGCTCGTAAAACGGAGACAGGCCGTGTGGTACATCGTATCACAGAGTTTTAGGTACCTTTCGATCGAAACACGTTGAACGTTGATGCATCAATTCGGTGATAACACACGGCACTGTTTTTCTAGTTGAACAGTTTCTCTTATTTGTTTAATTCTCTTGCGCTGGAATGACGTGCCAAAATTTTTGTCCCGAAATTGCAATATTATCTCAGTCTCAAGTACATTTAAGTATACAACCCAGGCAAAACAAATAATCAGCTTATCACTTCTCAATAACTTTTATCCAGTGACAGTTTACACCGACGAGTTCAAAGAAGAAAGCGACGAATTATTGCGTACGGTTTGGTCGCTCGTTACGGTCCGCAATCGGTTGCCAGCGCAACGTGGTTAACGAGGACCAGAACAACCACCACCGGTGGTCAAAAACGATCAATTTCTAATCGTAAAAAATTCACAACAATGCGTTTTCGAAAGAACTCGAATAAACAGAAGCTTGTGTCCTTTGTTACATAATGAACTTTCCCTTCTAGAATAATTTGAACGTAAGTTATATGTTCAGTAGTCGGTAGTTTCGATATCAAAGTATTGTATCATCAACTAAGTATCAGTAGTTTAGCGTGACGTAATATAAAGTCACCCTTATAAAGTCACCGCGATTAATTAGCCAATTTCATTAGTCAGCTCTCGAGCGATAATTGCATCGGATGACAAGTTTATCATCCGCGGAACCTAAAATCGAGAAGCAGCGCGCAGTGATCGATTGATACACTTGCAGGATGCACGTGAACTTCTCGATCGATAGGTTAAACAATCCGGCGATAATAAACGGACCTGTTCCTCGGCCGATTCAATATTTGCGTTAGAACGCGATGAGCGTTCAGATTTCGTGCCGGAGCGAAACGAAGAAACAAGAGCAACGAAGAGGACGAAGTGGAACGGAGTGGAGACGAGCGAGCCAGTTCCGCCGAAGGCAGAACGATTAAGATCGTTCGAGAGAATTTGATCATTCAGCAATTAAGCCGGGACTTCGATCGATCGACTCGCAAGGTTACTGCGAATCGATGCCTCGTCGCCTTTTAAAGGGATTGTGCAGGCGTAGGTCACGGTTACGAATGTCATCGTGGAACGGCACGTTACACCCCGAACGATCGACGTGGTAATCTCTTTGGAACGAACCTCGGTATCGAACGACGTAATCGTACGTAAAAAACGAAACTTCGCTTCCTCCGTTGAGTTAACGCAGAGACACAGTCGTAAAAATGTTAATAGCCTGTAGAATGGAGAAGCGAACGAGGCCGATGATATATATCTTCGCGTGATTCATCAAACGCGAGAATTTACGAATGCCTCTGTCTGTTTGTTTGAATATTCTTTTCACTCAGAACGTGTTACGTTAGATTTAGTAGTAAAAATAGTCTGGCGATCGACGACGAATTTTCATTTCTTTTAAAATCACTACGTTAGAACAAAGTTTGCAAAATGTCAACAATCTACATATAATATTCTTATATATATATATATATATATATATATATATATATATATATGATTTATATATTTTAATGCAACGCTACGAAACATTCCAACGTTACGTTAAATTTGGCAAAAGTTTTCACGGTCGTGACAATTCTCTTTGAAATAATTCAGTTTCCCGGCTATTCTTGCGAAACTAGAAAATTTAAAATTTTGGAAATTCTTTCGATTCGTCGATCCTTTCTTTCAAACAGCTCCCGTTTATATTCAGCCGAAAGACTCATCGCAAATAGACTGTTACGTAAAATTCCAATGCACACTGTCGAACAGGAAATCGCATCGACATAACGATCCGCCTGTGTACAAAAAGGCACAGTTACTATAAAGTTGAAACGTGCAGCAACGTTCGAAGCAAGAATGACGAGCGCGTGCAGCAGACAGTAGAAATGTTATGCATTAGTCAGCCGCAGCTGGAATTGCGTCACGCGTATAGATAGATTTTATGCTCCTCGATCTCGTAACCGATATTCGCGAGTCAAAGTCACTTTTGCAAGGAAGAACGGTTGTTAAAACGCTTCGCCGCGAGCGCGGGGCAAAATGTTATTAATGAAACTCAAGACTAAATCCATGAAAATGCATTTGATGTTTTACGATCCTCCGTAATACGACGCTCGTTCTCGCGGTATACACGCAATCTCCATCTCGAACTTTGCGACTTTTCCAAGTTCGATGTCACGAAAGAGTGGAGTTCGAGTAGAAATTGAAAAAAAAAAGAAAAAAAAAAACACCATCACGGAATCGCAATCGGACGAAACGTTAACGATGTCAAGGCTCTTTTGAGGGAACTCGGAGTCGCAACCGTGTCCCTTTAATTTATCAGCCCATAATTGACAGCAATCATATCGTCGTAAACTTTTCGTTTAGCGAGCGCTTTTCGATCTAAAACCGCGTGTGACTTAACTCTGAATTTACAACTTCCTCTAATACTTCCATTAATCTTTCCTCGGTTAAATCGGGTGACTGAAAATCTCGTTCCAGCCTCGGGTTTTTAAACCAACTCTTTCATTCTGCTATCGCTTAGACGACCTTTTGCTGTTTTTTCTTCTTCTTTTTTTTTTTAGGAAACGAAAAATTTAAGATAAAATAGAAGAATTTCAGGTTATTCGAAATATAGAAAGTTTCTGATTCACGGAAGATTGTTCCAAAAATTTCACAACGTTCGAAGGAAGATCAATTAAAGAGCAACATCCGATATTCGTTGATCACGAAGAATTCGCTTTTAACGGAGTTCAAAAAATCCTACGTAAAAGAGAATCTCGATGACTGAAAGATTTCATCGGGACAGCGTCCCGACGATGCTTAACGTTTGCGGCTCGCGTCTATCACCGGCGATCGAAGAAGACATTAGGCGAGGAAGGCCAAGAAGAGGCACGCGGGCGTTCGAACAATGAATGACGAAAGACGAGAACCACAGACGCTGGCTAGAGGCTCGTTCTCGAAAGCGCGGCATCGAGCGCGCGCATTGTCATGCTAATAGCACGCGTACGGAGTCATCGATCATCGCTGCTTTGCTCGACACGCCTCCGCTTTCGTTCTCATCTTCACACACACACAGACTCTCTGTCTCTCTCTCTCTCTCTCGCTCTTTTCGTCCTTTCAAACATTTTCCTCCCCCGGCCCTTTGTCCGGGCATTTTGCCGCCGGTGTTTCCTTAATAACGTAACCTGACACACGCGAACGCGATCCACCCATCCACACACACACACACACACACACACACACACACACACACACACACACACACACACACAAACACACACGCGCGCGCGAGCAGCTTTTAAGCACCACGTAATCACGCAGTCGTTTCGCTAACGTCCTTTCCAACGTTCGAGCCTCACAGGGGATGACGACGCGTGGCTGGTTAGGCGAAAGCTCCTTGTGGACGAAACGCGGGCGAAAGAAGAAAGATTAGAGGTGAAGATTCAATTTCGAACTCGACGGTGTTTCCGCTTTGTGCTTCCATCCTCGTTACACACCGGTTTGGATAGATTTTACCACCGGTGAATTTAGGCGATGAAAAAACATTTTGCAGCAGACGTTTGTATTAACGACGAGCGTAATTAAAGAGAACGGAGGGTGAATGGAAATTTTGGCAAGCATCGGAACCAATACGCTCCATTTCAGATATATTTTCGTCCGAAATTACTCAAAAATGTATAAACTTCTTCAACCGCGATGTAATAATCGATCGTGAACTGGCTAATGGGAATGGGAAAGGAATATATCTTTGACTATCTCGAAGGATGTTGAGAATACAGTTCAACGAGAAACATGCAATTTAGAACGTAAATGGAAGAAAAGTAACTTTAATGTCCAAAGAACTTATATCCCAGATCCCTCTAAATTTAGAACGTAATCGAACGTAATTTCAAGAAAACTTCCTTCGAAAAATCTATATATCATAACGTTCAGTGGGTAGGAAGATAAACGTTCACAAGAAGAAACATTCGCAACGTTCGAACTTTTGTTCGTGCAGGTCGGCGTACGCCAGGCTGAGAAAGAGAAACATTCGCGATGTTTCAGGAATTTTTATAGTAATCGCTGGAGAATGAAACGGCGAATCGACGAGGTGATTACAAGGGAGGTATCCGTAACGTTTGAAGGATCTCCAGGTTTAAAAGACTTTAGACGAGATTATTTCCCGGAACGAATGGAAATCCAGGCTCTGATTCGCAAAGGCGAGTAAAAGCGCGAACGCTTTTGCAGAAATGTGATGTGAATGCTGCATGACCGCCGATAACCGTGCTTCTATATATAGAAGCTATCTACGTACCTTCGCGACGACTTTATTACACGCCTCCATTTCCACAGCCGATTATGCACGATGTGAATTGCAAGACGCGAGGCTTGTTTCGCGCAACTCGCCACTTTCAAACATTGTCGGCCTGGCCGGGGTCAATTGCGACCGTGGACGAGCGGTTAAGACTATAGACTTGCTCGTCGAACCGTCTACCTCGCGTATTACCGAGGCGAACCAAAGATTACAACGTTGCACGCTGATTGTAGGGAAAATGTCAGTTGTCACCTTGAATGTAAGGGATACAAGTAGGTACTCGGGCGACGCACAGAGGCCGTGGTAGATTATCTGCTCCATTCACGTGACAAATTGCCTCGTTTCTTTTAGCCTGTAAGCTTGGTGCAGCACACCGACACTCTGGCAAACAGCGTTTCAAACGTAATGCAACGCGACCGAAGGCAAGTGCAACACGGACGCGATAAAGTTCTATCGGTCGATTCCTATCTAGGAAGGAAAATAAACAAACGGGAAATTACTCGACCCATTATTAAATTGTACTTCACTTTGCACGTCAATTGCAGCTTTCGCGCACTTCGGCGAATGATTAAAGAGCTCTTTAGAAAAAGTCGATAGTTACACGTCCGTGACGGGGGATACCGATGCAAAGTGCATTTTCTGATTAAACAGTTACGGCTGAAAGAGTAAACTTCCGTTGCGAGGAACGTAATAACAATGAAACAGAGATACACGCTGTAAACGCGAGAACTGTCAAAGGCAAAATTACAATTGGTCGAAGTTTTATATATATTCGCAACAATGTACTTTTGGAGACTCGATTGATGTTTAGAAAGAGATATATAGAAACGGAGGTTTTAAACTTCTTTGCTGAAAATTGTATACTTTGGTTGTCGGCAGTCCCAGTGTCAAATGTATAATAATCATTGCTGTGATTAATTATACAAAGCATTAATTACACAAATTACAGAAATATTCGCTGCGTATCTCGACGTGTACTCTGGTGAAAAAATTCCATGCACTGGCCAATATTTACATTCACAAAATAGACAGATGTACAAACTCTGCGTCGTTACAAATATCAATCATTTTACTAACACGATCTCATCTACGACTGTAGGTCCAAAATTGACAGAATGCCTCGATACGACAGTTGCATAACCCAGAATATCGCAGGGTAGTTAAGCTCGAGTTAGTTAATTACAAATATCAACAGAATCTGATCGATTCGTCGTGTTTTTCCAAAATCTTCTCGATTCTACGATACTTCGAGACTGAAGAAACCACGCGAAAGGTCTGATAAGTCGTCGTGTAGCGATCTAACTGCAACGAACTTGTTGATGCGTGCAGCAAAGATGCACACAGTGCATCGCCGAATTCGTGCACAGAGTGAAACGTGTGGACACGGTGAAACGGAGGAGGCGCACACGCCACGCTCAGGCGACTGCTGGCCGAACGAGCCGCGATTTATAATTCCTTTAAGCAAGAGCGCCGGTCCAGGCGCAAATTGCCACGGGGCGAATACGCCGGCCTTGATTTGTCGCTCAACACACCACCAACTTCTTGGCAAATTGTGCGGTTATGCGGCCGCACGTCTAGTTCATGCGTCATGTTTCTCGATGTCCTCGAGAGTCGTGTTGCCCTGTATCGGGCGATGAAATATCGGGCCGCCGGTTTCGTTCGTTCTCCGCGCGTAATAGCTCACCGCGCCGCGCACGCATTAGGGGATGAAAATATATTACCGCTGAAAGCCCATTCTCCTTGTTCTCTCTTTTTTGCGCGCGAGTACATTACACTCGTGGATTTAAAAAAAAAAAAATCAAATGAACAATCAGAAGTTCGTATCTGTCAATTTTCTTTTTTTTTTAATTATAACGTTAACGAAAGATGCGAATTTGGATGAACACCAGGCCACGTTCTATAGCGAGAGAGAAGATTTCGTTGTTGGAAAAATTGCGAGATTCTTTTGTTGATTTCACAACGTTCGAAAGTCGTATCTTTGGTATTGAAATTGTCGAGGCGACAATAAGAAATTCACTTTCAATTGGAAGGATTCATCGCAAGAATCCAAGGAATTATGAATCACAGTTCAATTTTCTTACGAGTGAATGAAATTACTTTCCAACGTAGAGCCCATCGAGATCAAAACGAGTAAAAAGCTTCAATTAACAAAAATATGACAAACAAACCCCAGAGAACGCACGATTAATTAATCACTGACAGAAAGTTATCAATCTCCATCCAATATATCAAAACAAAAACAAAACGAAAAAAAAGAAACCGCGTTACTTCCACGTTCTGCTCCAACAAAAAACACATATTAATCAATTTCTACATAAACCATACACACAACGTTTTAACCATACCATTTACAACACGACTTTCATTAATAAAACCTGTTTCGAGCACTGACATTTTTACGATATTTACTTCAAGCCGGTCTGTACCGCGCAAGTCTATAAAGCAGACCGAAAAAACAAAAAAAAAGGGGGGGAAACGGCGCGAGAACCAGACGCGCGAAATGATAAATAGAGAGGCGGGTTAGCTCGTCCGCGGGTGTAATACATTGCCAATTAAAAGCCGCAACGTCGGACTTTTCGAAATTCCGTTTTCGTTTTTTTTCGTCACTTGTCGGGGCAGGGACGCGTGTCGCAACGACACCGGGACGCAACGCGGAAATTTCATTAGACGACAGACACTGACGTAAATCGTAGCATTTTTCCCCGCTAATTGTCCCGTCCGACGACGAAAATGTGTTTTACAAAGTCCACGAATTCTTGCCCCTAGAGGGAGGGAGGAGGAGCAGGGGCGTGCACGATAAAGCGACGTAATTAAATAACGAAATTTTCCGCGTTCCATCCGTTTCATTACGAAATTCCGTCTATAATCACCCGTTGATCGAATCAACAATCCACCTCCCTCTCCTTCGTCGTCTCACGGGCCCCTTTCGCCCACGCGCCACGGCCGAATGATCGAATTAATTCGCACCCGTGTGCCAGGTGACTGTGAAATATAAAAAAAGAAAAGAATACGAGAGAATAAAAAGAAAGAATGTGCAAAAGAGGAATAGAGAGAGAGAGAGAGAGAGATGTATATATATATATACCGAAGAAACGATCGATCAAAAAACGCATGCGTTCGATATCCATTTTTTCCCCGAGAGAACGGGCACACACCGGCGACACGGTTGATTAATTAAATTAAGCATCTCCAGCGTGACGTTATTAACCTCGAATTAAAAATAGCCGGGGAATCAACAGCGTTCGATTGAAGCCGTATGAATGGAACAAACGAACAAAAAAATGGAAGAAAGATCAAACAAAAGGGATAGCGGAGAAAGGGCGGGCGACAGAATAGGAGAGAAAGGATAGTAGGAGAGGGAACAAAAAAAAAAGAGAAAAAAAATAAAAAGAGAAAGTTGGAAAAAATAAAAGGGTCGAATGGGAAAAAAATGAGCGCGATATGTTGCGCGATGACGTCGTTCGTTCGATCGAAAATTCCGTGGAAAATGTCCGAGCGTCGTTGGGAACGGGGAAACACGGCTGAACGACGGGATCGTAAACGTCTGTGTTTTGCCGAGGCGAGTTGCGAGCGGCTAGCCAGCGACGCTGGTTCGCGCGCGCGTCATTCGTCAAAACGACGAAACGGTTCTACACACCTGCTCGTTCTATAATTCCAAGACGTTCGTTTACATTCCGACGACTGTACGAGAGCAATATTTTTACAGGGTCGGCGCGGGAACACGCGCGAGGCTAACGTGCGTGGCGTGTGTACCCACCCCAAGCTAATAATAAAACGACTTCGCTAAGACTTTGTTAATTGAACCTAGAAGAAGGATGCGCGAGCGACGCGTTCATTAGCCACGCGAGAAATAACGTATCGTACTCGATAACTGCGCAAACTGCGCTTCCACTGCGACCGATCACTTTCCCACCACCGATCTTCTCTTCACTTCCAAACAGAAGCGGACGGAACTCCTTCGTCTCATCTCTGGCGCGTGGAGTTGCCAATTCCAACGACAACGGAGGATCGATATCAACGAGATCGTGAAATTGGCAGCGAGCCGTTTCCTAATCCATAATTCTCTCCGTTCACGCGACTACTTTCCCTCTCGCGAAAGCGATTTCAAAGTCGCGGCTGATCGTGTCCGTGACACGCGCGTCCTTTCCTTCTCCTTCCGTCGGAACGCGACATGCAAATCGTGTTCGTGCGAAATGAACAGACCGGGATAAACACGAGGGCGGCACGCGGACAATGGGGTCGGACAACGTCTGACGAAAGGATCGTAAAACGGATCGTAAAAGAGAGAGAGAGAGAGAGAGAGAGAGAGAGATGAAAAGGAAAGGGAAAACGTAGAATGAAATAAAATCAGAGATCGGGACGAGCCGTTCGTCGCTCGAGTATCGATCAGTCACTCGAGTCGGAACGGCACGGTGAAATTCTGAAAACGAAGCTTCGTTCACGCAGCGAAGGGAGGGAGGTAGAGGCGAGAACCTCGCGGAACTTGAACGAGGTCAAGAAGAAGTAGCAACGCCGCGTCGGTTCCCGCCACGTATCCACAGTGATAACTGCGGCGATAGAATGTTCTCTTAAATTTCCCAGGTGGATCCGCGCCGCGTACTTGCTCTCGCGACGTCTTTATACGGTTTCTCTCGACGAATACCTATGCGTCTTGTGCCGGCCCATTCAACCATTCCGCGAGACGCCACGTCCTCCGAGAATAAGCGAATATCGAGGATGTCGCGGGAAAAGTGGCTGCTACCACCGGCAACTCTGTCATTTTTCATGTATATAATTCGTACCAGGATTTCCAAGATGGCAAGAGCTTCGCTCGCTAGGAGAAGCAACAGACGGTACGTGAGACTCCTGGGCGAAGCCAGCGGGCCACAATGAAATTCTAGGCGTTTCTCTTTTTCCCGTGATCACTCTGACGTTTAATTCCGCCTCACGAAAAAAAAAAAAAAAAAAAGGAAAAAAACGAAAAAGGAAAAAGAGCTTCCCGGCGTTAGAAAACTGTTCGATATTAAAGCATCGAAGGTGTTACAGTTGCTATTATGTAAAGTGTTTTAAAATTGCCGAGATGCAAGTCACGATTGTCGTAAATCTGGTGAATTTGAGTTTAAATCGGAAACTGATCTGGAGATCAGAAGTTGGTAAAAAGCACGACAATATTACGAGCACGAACAGTGGCGTTGAAAACATATAATCGACGTTGAGAAATAAAAATTTAGGACGAATCTCATAGGTACAATTGCACTAATTGCAAGTGTCTCGCAGCTTCTACGTTTTCAAATTGGCCTCGTTACAAAATACTGATAAACATTTCACAAAACAAAAAAAAAAAAAAAAAAAAAAAATAGAAGATTCTAGAGGCGTTCGAACGCAAACAACGAACGCGAAGAGGTTTTTATTTTCGCAAAAATAAATACGAAACGGAAATCGACATATCGCGCGATCCTTCGTTTTTTTCGAGAATACCCTGTATGAAAATACGCGAACCCGGGTACCACTTTCGCCGTGTTTATATTTGAGTAGCTCTTCAAGCTCTTCAAATATGTTGGAATTTCCTTTTTCTCTCTCTCTCTCTCTCTCTCTTTCTCTTCTTTTTTTTCAACTATAAGAGGTCGTGAAAACGCTACCGTCCCGATAAATTGCGCGCAAATTTGCGCGCAACATGTATTTATAGCGACGTCTCTTAGACCGAATTTCAGCCGAGCGTGGCCGTATTCCATGCATTTTCAAACTCAATTCCCTGCCCAACGTACACAAAGCATTCGAACGTTTTCGAACGAAGAAAAAATACGAGTTCTCGATTTCAATTTATTCTAACAAACACAGCCCGATGTGTGCACGATGCCCCCCCCCCCCTCTCGATGCACACACTCTGAGATATTTCGCTGATATTACTCTCGTTTCGACAGCGTTACGAAATAAATTATACATACATATATATATATATATATATATATATATATATATATATATATATACACATGCATACATATTTTACGTTGAAAATCAATCACCGTAAAACCAGAAAGAGAGAGAGAGAGAGAGAGAGACCCGATGGAAAACAGCGTTTCGCGATTAATTCGAAAGCAAGCTCGCCAATAAACTCCGAGAGAGAGGGAAAAAGAGAGGGGGGGGGGAACGAGACAACAGCAGAGACTGTGTAACACGAATTACAGGATCCAGCGGCAAACGCGTGTCATTTGTCGTTGGCGCACCGGCTCGTTATTAGTTTTGACTCCGGTGTCCAGGGACGTGGCGGATCGCAGTTTGCGGCCGGTTAACGGTGGCAAAAAGCGCGAGCTGACACTCGCAAAGAAAACGAGAAACAAAGAGGCGACGGGGAACGATGAGGGACGAGGAGCGTGGAACCGCGAACAGGGAACAGTACGTAGACGCGGTGCACCGTGTACGGGTGCAACAAGAACGGCAGAAATAACGAAGCGTGTCGAGTGTACGCGCGCGCAAAACGAAGACGCGCGCGAGCACCAGCGAGTCACAGGGACGAGTGGTGACTCCCGGTGGTATTTATATAGAGGCTGGAGTGTCGCCAAAATGCTAGAACCGACCCTATCTATCGTCAAAAACACGCCGCTCTCTTCTTCCACTTGCTTCTCTCTCTCTCTCTCTCTCTCTTTACCTCTTTCCATCGTTTTCTTGGGCCGAGGAGGCGACAGCCAAGAGCGTCGCACACACGGCCACACGATGGCCAGAGGGGATCTATCTTGACGGTAGTTTTCGCGGGATGCTCGCTCGAACCACTCCAGCAGCTTTATTTGTCAACCACTTTGTGGGAGTGGCGAGTGAACCGTCCGTCGGGTGAAATTAAAGGTCCCAGTGCACCACCACCGATCATCGAAGGTCATCGTGCCTCGTAATATCGTCTTAATGCGGTTGCTGACATCCGCTACCAACCGCGACGCTCTCTTTCTCTCTCTCTCTCTAGTGATACATCACGCTAGCGTTTCGTTATGACGGTAAATTCACGATTAATTGATTGAACGAAGAAACGATCAAGTGGTTCTGGGTTCCATTAATCAGTAGCATCAGTTTTTAACGCACTTTTTATTTTGCAAGGAACCTGATTAATTAATCGAAAAATCGTCAGAGGAACGATTAATCTGTCCTCTACAGTATCTCAGAATAATTCGAAAGAATCGCGACAGAGTAGAGGGCAATCTGAGTTATTATATTCGCGTAGCGAGAAAGACGGGACTGCGATTCTTGGATAAAATTCGAAAATACACGAGATCAACTTACTGTTAGGAAGAACAACTGTCCCGAGCTAAACTTCCAACGTCTTAACTCGACCTGATCGAAGTGTACGAAAGTAACGTAACTTCATACAGCTTAATATTCCAGAAAGAAGAAGCTGAAACTTCCCAACACTTTTCAAACAATAAGTTCATGGCTGAACAAGCTCGCCTTCCAGGGCTAAAAAATTGTCAACGACTGAGAAAAGGTTAGGCGATCGTTGCGAAACGACACGCAAGATTTTGTCAAGAATCACGATCGTGTCGAATTTATATATTTCGCGAACGAGCGACACTCTAGATTCGGCTCGTCCAAGAATAATTTTATTCATCGAGTGCCCTTCGAGATCGTTCTGTCCGCCACTCGTGTCTCGAATTCGGGATAACAGAACGAAAGTAATATTTCATCGCAGCGAATTGGAAATTTCGTCGTATTACGATGCGAAGCCGATGATTAATGGCAGAATGGATGTGTCACCGACGTGACATTTGGACTCGATTGCGCAAACAGATACGAAAATAAGCTTTCATTAACTCGCGCCGCGTTAAAAACATTCGAAGATATTTTTAATATTGACGGATAACCGTGTTTTCATTGGTGTCGTTACAAGTCGTTAATAAACTGCGAGGACGAGAGAGAATCTTCCTCGATAATGAAAACTCGAATGACAACGTGCGTGACGAACACGTTTATTTGCGTTGTCTAACTTATTGACGGAACAACGTGCGATCCAGAGGCAGCATAAATTTTTCATGCCAGCCTGAGAGAATACGTCGCGTTGCTCTAAAACAGCGAAGAGGACAAGGACTGAATAACAATCGTGACACTTGACCGACGATGCCACGCAATTTGGAAGAAGTATAAGGTGGTCAGTTTGATTTCTGACAACAAATACCGAACGCCAGTCAAAAATTCAGTTACGTGTCCATCGTGTCACTGAAAACGAAAGCAAACGATCAAAGTTTCACGACAGAAGTACCAAGTACAACAAGTACCCGGCTACGAACCCCATCCACGTAAACGGACGCAAATTTGTAAATTCTCGGCGCGCATCAGAAGAGAAAAAGGGAAGAGAACCTCGAGGGAAACTCCCCTGAGAATTATTTCTCAAAGGGAGCGTACCGCTGGTGAAGAATACCGATAAATTCGTTCGAATATTCCGGCCGCACAAGGATGCCATACGATGCACCAAATATTCCGGTGACTGCCAAGATTTCACGGCAATGACTATTCCGAAGATGGTCCTCTGCCCCGAATTGGCTTTGGGGGAAGACTTTTAAAAGCGGATCGTCGACGTGGTCAACATCTCTCGATTTTATCGATCTTCTGTGCGTTCTCTTCGTAATCGGTTTAATATTAATTATATATATAAAAATTAATAAAATATTATTAAATGAAGTCGAACATGCAAATAATTTTTTTAAAGAAAAATTAATATTAATATAAATTGATATAAAAATTCTATTTAAAATTAATAAAATAATTAAATTTAATTAAAAATTTATAAAATGACAAAAAAATATAGTAGGAATAAATTTTATAATTGTTGATAAATAAAAAATTTGTTGTCATGATGATTTCTCATAACAAAAAATCATTCAATTATGAAAAGGAAATATTCTCATTTTTATAAATAATATTAATATAAAAAAATTTATTAAAAATTTCGAACTTAAATTAAAATATAAATTAAAATAATTATTAATAATTAAAAAAAATAATTGTTGCCCCCGACGAGAAGCTCACCGAATTTTTCGATCTCGCGATGAGAAATCACGATCGCTTTGGACGCATCGAGCATGCGAGTGCAATCTACGAGACCGATTGAAGAGATACGCAAAGACAACGATGCTGTTTAAATTCACGTCGAATCTCAGTGACTGATCGTATCTGGAAGAAATTTCGAGGCACGCCTAATTTTCGTACACTCTCAAGTGGAACTGAGGAGGTGAATTCCAACTTGAACGTATTTTGTAATTTTGTGCAAAGGAAAGAATTCATCATGTTCATAAATATAGAGAAAGAATGTGTGTGTCAGCCGTTAATAATCTTCATGGAAATTATCCCTCGTGAATTTTACAAATTTAATTTCGCAGGTTTACAAATTTAATTCATGAATAATGTGGCCCTGTAATGGCTTTTTCTTCGATGAAACTAGGCTTGTTTTCAAAATTAACGAACATCGTGATTATATATATATATATATATATTACATATTAAGCAGACAATTATTAATTAATTTGTGCATCAACTTACATCTAAAAACACGTGCAGAGGTTGCAGTCAATGCGTGTCGCATTAATGAGCTTGAATATTCAACGAGACTACCTTTGACACTCATTACATGTTCGAAACGATTATTTATGTTGTACGTCACGTCATTCGTCGTCTCACTTAAACTTCAAAATATTTTCTACAACAAAAAACTTTCCGCTGTAAATACTCTCAGATACTCTCGCGAACCGTCGTAATTATCAGAGCCTAAGTCGTATGTAACAGGGAGGAAAGTTTCACCAGCTAAAAAAAGAAAAAAAGTCGGTAGCGTGGCAAAAGATAAAAAAAAGAGAAAATGAAACTAGGACAGGAAGCGTGCGTTCTCCGAGTCCTTTCCAGAGAGTAGGAACCGGCACGAAGTTGCACCATGACACAGGAGTACGCGACAATGGGCTCTTTTTAGAAATTTCCATCGCGGGTAGTTCCGCTCGGCGAAGTTCAGTTAATTTCGTACGCTGCTCGCGGTCTCGCCTCATATTCGGAAACATTCGCGCAAAATTTTCACCGAGCTGGTGGCCCGATCCGGTGCTAAACGCGCACGAAGAAGCACGAATGGCTTTTGATACGCCGTCTGAACTCGCGAAATGTTCGTTCGTGCGTGTTTCTGCGCGACGAAACGTCTTCGCCGCGCCAGGCCGCTTTAAGTGTTTGCAAATGTTCGGGAATACTGAAGCCGCGCTATGCCGCGCCGCGAATACCGAGAGTTTCCACTTCGATTAAAAACTCGTCCGCGTACAGTTCATCCAAACAACGCGTTCTCATCTTGGTCCTCATATTTAAAAAAATTATTAATGTCTGACGACGAAATTTTCGTGATTTTTTTCCAAGGGCGAATATATATGAATATTTCTCTTGACGAACACCTATCATTTGTTATCATAAATTTTGGACAAAATGATTGAAAACTTCTTAGAAAATATACCGGGAGATCTGTGAAATTCAAACGAAATAAACTATCCCCAACGACAGTTTTAACTTTAAAGTTTTTTAAAGTTCAACAGTTCCAAACTTTAAGAACAGTAATTCTCGTTCCAAGTGTACCAAAAAGAAATTTATAGATCTAACCCCACGATTTACCACTAATTGTCACAATTTTCCTCCATTTGACATCGTCCCGTTGTAAGTATTAATTTCCAACTCTCATATCCTACGAAGGAGAGAACACTGTCGAGTAACGAGCCTCTGCGCGTTCGTTTCGCAGCGAGAATACTTCCTTAACACGGCGAATTTCTAAGATGTTATAAGATCGAGAAGTGCAAGAAAAAGAAAAAAAAACAAAAAAACGGCGCAGCGGTCCCGCGTGAAATTTCGAGTTTAAGCAGCCAGCTAGTACAGCCGTGAAAGGGACATCGTGAAAAGTTCCAAGTAGACGGTGCTACGACTGGCAATTAAGGGGATCATTAAAGCGAAGATCGAGCGCGCGCTCTAAAACGATCGTCAACCAGCGACCGTGATAACCGTAAAAGAATACGAGTGGAGGCATTAGCGGGAGGGAGAAGAAAGCTCGTCATTTTGCACGCACGATCGAGCAACACGACGAGATCGAGAGGAGAAGAGCGCCTCACTCCGTGTTATTATTGTTCGCGTGGACGTGAACTTTCCAACGATCGACGCTCGTTTCGCTCGTACGCCTCTATTTCCGCGTAAAATTATTACCTCGTCACGTGCATGCTCGTTTCTTCCACGACACACCGCCGCTAAGCGTTTCGCCATGTTGCAACATCGGGCACTTCTTTTGACGTTGTCAAAGTGTTGTCAAAGCGATCGATGCTTTTTACACTTTTGTTTGCAGGCAATTGGAAAAGCGGGATTCAATGATTTAATAAACAATATCGGACCAATGGATAGACAAATATTTATTACTATTGGTAACTTGCAGAAATGTTAATTAAATTGTGCAGAGCAATCCCGACGCGAGTCAATTTCAGAGTTGTGTAGTATTTCAAATCTAAATGATATCTCCAAAGTGTTCAAAATGTTCAAAAGATTGACAAACAACACGTCTTAAGTAAATGGATAATTCTTAGATTTGTTTATTTCAGAATTTAGAAATTTTTCTTCCCGTGAAAAGTGAAAATGTAGGTAGACATACTTCTTCTTCTTTTTTTTTTTAACGTTAAAGATATCGAAAACGTACCATTATAATTTCGAAGACAGTGAACGGACGTAATTCGTCCGTCTATTCGTCCACCATTTGCCGCACGCGAGCTAATGGTTCAATAATTGTTTTACGACACTGTTACATTTCTCGACGGCGTATTAACAGAGAAGAGCTCGACGACTGGAGAGTTTTAAGTACACTGCACCGGTGAGAGGAATAACGGTGTTGCGGTGTAACGATTAAAAGATTCATAAAGACAGGCCGTAGGATCGAATAGATACAGGTTGAGAGAACGAAGTAAGAAATAGCAAACTGACTGAATTTTTCAGAGTGTGGAAATGCTCGGAACTTGATCCGCGAGTGTCGACGATGCGAAAACGTATTCAGGTGATACGCGTACATCATACGATCGACGATCCAGCGTAATTGTCTTGGAAAAAGACTGATATCGATGGTGAAGGAATTACTGCGGGCACCGGCGACGTAAAAAGAAAACGCAAACTACACGAAACCGGAAGCCGGTATCGATTCAAAACTAAGGTAAAACGCGAGTGGGTCATAAGCCAGTTCTTGGGATTTTTAAACGAACGAATGGGAATCTCCTCCTACGAACGAGCGAATGATATTATTTCAAACGTGCGTTAAAAATACCGGCACGCTGGATTTCATACAATCATTTTCAATACAATTGCTTTCGAAAACTAGAACGATGGAATAAAAATTCCTTTGTGCTCAGATACAAAATTACTCTCTCCCGTTTGCGGGAAATGAACGTTTTACCCCAGTTTGCGTATCGCTTTTTCGCGGTTTGAGAAAAAAAAAAAAAGGAAAAAAACACAATTCCCTTACGTTTTCGCTTGGCTATCGCGTCCGCCTCATCGTTCGGCGGGAAAAACAATCGGGACCATGACGAACGCACCAGAATTAGCCGCGCTCCCTTCGCTGACATTTCCCCCAGTAATTTGCAATGCAGTTGTCTAATGTCGCGCGCACCGGCCGTTACGCATTGTTTCGCATCTGCGATTTCGTGACAGAGGACATTCGTTGGCAAACCGCGAAAGACCTCGAGACGGTGTTGGTGAGTAGCGCGTGCTAAGTTGATTAGGCTGGGCAAGCTGGCGCTTTCCGCGACTTTTGCGCGTGGCCGTCTCTCGCGTTTCCCGCTGACACGCCACGCTCCCGCCGATGATTTACGATAGTACGACCGGCCGAAAAAAAATCGAACGACCAACTATTCTCCCAACTTATGGAAATATCGATAAGAAACCAACTAACTGGATCGTTCCACTTTGTTCGACTCGTTTCTGTTTCGAGAGAATTCTAGATACGACGCGACGTTTGACACGTGTCCTTGGACGATTTGAGAAAGAAGCGACGAGAACCATTGACGAGGAATTTGCGACAAAAATACTTTCGGTACTGAGGTCGCGCGTCGAGATTCGCGAGGTTGAGAGGATTAGGACGCGAGGATTGATGCTAGAGGAGAAAACTGGGGCGACCATTTAGACGCGTTAATTAAAGAACCCGAGATTTCCGTAGGAATGCCGATATCAATCAGCCTGATTATCGCCGGCGCATCAAATGGTACAGAAATATCCATCCAGAAGACGAGAAACGAGAACAGCTGTCGATGCTTGGCCCCGATGCGCTCACTATGACGTTGAACGCACGTGACAGCCGTGTGTCACGCACATAGTCGTCTTTCTTTTCGATTTCAAATCTGCGCATGCACACGCACCCTCGCTTGTATGCTCCGCGACTCGAGTCCAAAAATGAAAAAAAAAAAAAAAAATGAAAATAATGAAATGGTGCGCATCCAAATCTATTGGATCGCGGCCAAAGAAATGGATACTGTAGCGCGATACGACAGCGGGAAAAAAATTGAAGCTAGAAAATTGCGAACCCGAGAAAATCCTATGCGCGATAGGCTCCTCTCTCGAGCGATACGGCGATCGATAACGAATAAATAAGCTCGGTATTCGTACAAACGCGATTAATACCGGTGTCGACTCAAATTCACGCTTCATAATTCTTTGACAGCAAGCATATCGCGCTTGTGACTTTAACTCTGACGAACTGAATCTAAATTACACGCAAACACGTTCCACGAATAACTACAATGAAACAAATATACGGGTGCGAATTTAAAGTCGAAATTCTGATTACTATGTACCTTTCGATGCATCGAGGAATAATTACGTCACGGTACACTTTACTTTACCCAGTCAACGAATTATCTCTCTCTCTCTCTCTCTTTCTCGCTCGAGCGTTATTATCGCTCTGACGTGAAATAAAAGCGAGAACGCGACTGTTTTATTTGCACGAAGGGCGAGGCGGTAATTACGGCTGTTTACGTCAAAAATATAACGCCGTGGAAATCCGATGATCCAGCGAGAGTTCGTCTGAAACTTTTTAATTTCCATTCCTTCTTTCTTCCGGCGCGGCGCCCATCGAAACGTCGACGTACGAACCGGGCACGGATGTTTCGCGTTTCCTGTCTGAGGCTCACTTCAAAGGAATCGTTCGCGGCGCTTTTAAATCCGATATTAAACGGTTTAATAAGTGAAGCAATTTTCGATAAAGAGCATAAGGGGCGCGGGGAGGGGAGGGGGTGGGAGACGAAGAGGAGGAACGGCTATCTCTCGTTCTTCCTCTCGTTTATTTCAGCCTCGCGTGCACGCGATAACCGCCTGAAGCGCGTGAATTATTTTTTAGAATACCGGAAGAGGATCGGCGAAAGGGGAGGCCGTCGGTTTAATTCGCGACTCGCGGCGAATGACTGGACACTGGACATAGAACGAACGAAAGAGAAGAGAGAGAGAGAGAGTGGATCCCCCTCCTTCCCCTCGTTCCGTTCATTCGGTCTCTTTTGTTCCGTTTTCTTTCATTTTTATTCGAGCAACATCGGATTTCTCGCCTGTGGCGAGGCCGTAACAAGTTCTGTCAATTTCCACTCGTAGCTGAACATTGAAATGAGTCAAAGCGATGCGGAAATGTTTATCGCGGTCGAAGGAAGAATGGGCGGTGGGGTAGAAAAAAAAGAAAGGATAGAAAGAAAAGAGGGGGGGGGAAGGAGTGGAAGAACGGGAAAGCCTCGCTAATCTAAAGCTCTAACCCTGTATCCGTTTCGTTTGCATCCATTCTGTATTTTCGTATCGGCGAATGCGTCCGGCTCTGAAACTGCCTCCGCTTGTTCCATTTTCTTTCTTGCGAGGCTCACGGACGCGATCAGAGAGAAAGGAAAACGCTCGATGCACGATCCACGTGGAACGGTTCGTCGAGATTTAAGGAGAAACGACGTTAAATCGTGCGATAAAGTGATCGATCGATGGTTGGAAATGTCGGTATATATACGAAGAGTAGAATTGAAATTCCTCCTTCGTTTTTCTAGATTGGTTCATTCTTGTAGTGGCTCGAGGTAAACGTGGCTGCAATTAGTAAATTGGGATAGCGACGGACAGAGAAGAACGAGTAGAATGAAACGACAATTGCTGCGGAAACAACTGATCTACTAAATTTGTGTACTAGGTTGGTTGTACATTATTGCAACAAGTGTAACAACGACGTAATAATATTCATGGTTAATAATTAACAATCTGTTAATGATCAACAATCTGACATTTTCTAATTTATCAAACACATCTCTTTCTTTTTATCCAAAAAAAAGAATTTTATAAATTTACAACACAAAGACGCAAGAGAAAATACACTACGTTTGCGACAAAAATAGCAATTAAAAAATGTTGCTTCATTACTTTGTGAACGCATGTACGTATGTACTATCAATGCCTGAAACGCATATAACGTATTCAGACGTATACGGAGATAAGAAAATAAAATGAATTATAAACTGTATCTCATGAATAGAAAACGAGCGCTTTAACGGAGAGACCGTTGATCCGTTCCACAGAGAGATAGTCACAAGGCAAATAATTGCACGATTTATTGGAGAGGAATGAAAGGGAAGATACCTTGCTGCGAAACGAAAATAAATATCTACGATCGACGGGACATTCTTCGCACGAAAAAACTCATCGAACCTCGAATGGAAAATTGACAAATGCGGGGAATAGTAAAGTTAAGCGCAATTTTTTGTCAAAAAGCGACGTGTCGCACTGTATTCTTCGGGATTATTCAACATCCTACCAATGATTTATCTGCATCGCTGCATTTGCAAATTTCCGACCGCTATTCCAATTGGAATAAACTCAAATTGACAAATCCAAGTCAAGACTGTGTATTACGGTAGATTCGCAACATTGTTGCCAGTGATAAATATAAACTGAACACGCACCAGCCGCTATTTCAAGTAGGTAGAACCTACTGTGAATGAATTTAAACTAACTAGAAACTTAATCACGTTATTTCGATGTTTCGGAGGTTGTAATTTCATTTATCACACGGTAATTGTGCGTGTAATACACTGTGACAATGAATGTTTCGAAGATTTAATCCAAACCCTTTGACCTTTTCAAAACGCGCAACTGCATCGCGAAACGATATTAAATCAGTGAGCAACTTCGAAGGCAGCAATACGTCACGTAAGATATTAATTAAGATGGCAAGGATCGCAGACGAATTTACATGACGTTAATTTTACTTGCGATAAAATTCTATTTTTTTAACACTACATTAGCAGAAGAGCACAGCGTTCGCGTAGTAGATCCAACCGTCACGATCAGACTAGACGTGTCACACTACTGTCCTAAACATTATCTTTCTTTTCGTCAGTGAAGATTTTCAACAAATGTTAAAGAGACTGTATTAAGGAAGTGTTGTCCCATTTTCAATTGACATTCAATTCGTACAACGACTGATATCCGTTACAATAAACTTCCAAAAATATGAAATTTTCTTTCTTTTCCAACAAACACAATATAATTGGTTCAATTTTCCAAAGCTACGTCCCTCGGAAAGAACTGAGCCATTCTCAGAGTCTTTTCCGCACAATTTTCTAGCAATCAAAATCAAATCTCCATTTTCTCCTCGTTAAGCAGTCACAGATCATTTTGACAAACGTTTCTGCGCGCAACAAAAATCGTAACCTGTGCACTACGTCTTCTCGATTCTACGCGTATCGACATAAACTTTCGCAGTAAATTCCCCGGAAGTTCTCCGTAAATATTCGGCGGCGTTTCGATTCGTTTCGACACGGTAGCCGCGCACGAACATTCGAGTGACCGCAGCTAATGCCCGTCAATCAGAAACGGCACGTAGTAGCCGCGATAAATAAAAGTGTTCTCCCCGCCGGTGTATATTTACCGGTGACTATTTTAAAGCGCCACGCGCGCAGATATACGCCACCGACGAGGAAGTCGCTGATGCGCTCGCTGACTGAAGAATGCGACTAATACCGGAGCTGCGATTGCGACACGGACCGTCGATATTCCGTAATAATTCGCTGGTCGGTGATCTCTGCCCAGTTAAATCACACACACGACAGAGATTATCTATTTATAAGCGACAGCGTAACGTTGGACGATTTTCACATTATTTTCAGCTTTGTGAATAAAACGACGGTAATGACGATCGTTGGAGATGCGCGTAAAACGACTGTATAATCAAAATGTGCGAAAGAGCAAGAGTAAGATATAGAAAGATAATGAAAGATGTCGGAAGCAACTTTTTTGCAATTTAGTTGCATCCTCACGCTGATTTCTTCAAGTCGTGAGTCGTTGGCAAAAAAATCTCGCGAACGAATTTATTCATCGTCGGCTATGATGTGATTATAGAATCCTAGGTGTACGAAAATTCTTTTAAAAGCAGGAAAACGGAAGGCAAACACGCGGCAACGTTCGAATCTTCTTATCCCTCTCATTGTCGACGAGTTTTCGAAATTTGAACGATGAATGATTTTATTATCATTCTACAGATACCCACGATATACGTGTAAATGACGATTCTACCTGATTCTAACCACTTGTCTGAACTGATTTGTTCTTTTCGCAAACAATGTTGAGTTTTCTCACAGACTATGTCTATCGTTCGCACATTAATGTACTCATAATCCAGCGATACAGCAGTCGAATCAACCAATGTCTATCCCCCCCCCCCGTATTCGTGAAACTGGCCGAATTGACCTCGATTGCACCTTGTTATTCATTTCACCAGGTTCGAAACGACACCGTGTTCTCGAAAACAAGCAGCGCAAAGACCGTCACGATGCGACGGGAGGCGCGCATCGTCTGGCCGAGTCTCGGTGGCGAAAACCTTTAATTAAAATCTTTCGATCCGAGGGGACGGGCCTCGACGACTGAAACGAGGCGAAACGACGCGAGAATGGCCGCGGTGGTAACGCGCGAGTAACGTCTCATTAGGTACGGATTGACCTAATTACGAAAGGAAACGTCTGGCGCACTCGAGTAGCCGCACCGCGTCTGCAGTTGGTGCGTTGCCTGCCTTTCCGTGTAAAATTGGAAATCGTTCTCTATTTATAGCGCTTTTCCGATAGGGTCACCGAAGCCGGACAAATATGGAACAATGTACGGAGCAACAGGGAGCGTGAAACCTCTGCGTACATCTTTGCGCCTCTCTCGTCGCCCCTCCCCCCCCGCCACGCCGCACTCTCGAGGCGCGTTATTATTTTTACGTTGCCGCTCCGCACCGGCAACCTTGACTCCGAATATCGATCTGAGAAGGAGGGCACGACGAGACCGCGAAAATTCCAACAACGTGGCGCCGAAAAACAGCGTCGGAGACGTACGGCCGCCACTACTCACCGAGTCTCTTTATTCGCCCATTGGGTTTCGGCGCTTTGCACAGCGGTCGAAGTGGAAAAGCGAGCTTTCGTTGTTGCGCGCCGTCGAATTAATCACTTCCCGCTTATTCGAATGCAGCCTGGCCCGAGTATCAATTATCCGGGGGGGGGGGGGGGGAGGGCAAGCGATTTGACGTTGCTGCAGTCGAGGTAAAGTGAAGAGAGGAGTCGTTTCGCCAGTCAGTTTCTTCGAGTTTCTATCGTCACTCGCCGTAGTTGTCACTTGTACCTCGAAAACGTTGAAAACTTTTCAACCGCGTGGTGCGTGCGCGTTTGTCTAAAAACGGTGGGACTTTCAACTGACAAGATGGAGTCGTTCGATATATCGAAGAAAACTGTCGATCGATATGCTTCGGCGGCCATCTTTACAGCCGACGAAAAGCATGACAGACGTTTTAAATTGCACCGATACACGACGCCGGTACGACGTTGGAAAGCGTTGAGTCAACTTTCCAAGATCACACGGTCTAACCTACATCTGTCATTGTGGCAACGTATTACTTGCGGCTACGTTCTTACTTTCTACGTGTGATTCGCGTCGAACGATATCACGATCGATCACTGTCCAACGCCGCGATCGACCATTACGTTAATCGACGCCGACAACAGGGTTGGCCACCGAATCGACGAGTCGACGGAAAGTGCTGCTCGCGTACATGGACGCATCGATACTAAACACGGCGTGGCGAAAGAAAAGTTGGCAAGTTGCGCGAGAAGAGGTGTTCGAAAGTCGCACGAATCGTGTAAATTAATCGTTGCAAACACGAATCGTCGCGAGGTATCGCGTTTGCGCGCGTACAGGGAGCGTAAATCACGCGGACACCGAGCGGTGCCGCGTTCATTTGGCGCGTAAAAAACGGTCGGTCGGCGGTATCGCATTACCTTGTCAACGAAATCGTCCGGTGTCCCGCCAACCAGCCGGAACAACAAGTTCCTCACATTTTCAGCCCTCGGCGCGCTCTCGTTCTCCCGCGATGGGTCACAGTGCACAATCTCCGACGTGCGAGCGTGGTTGCACACGGCGACGATCACAGCACTGACTAGAAAAAACCAATACAAACAGCAGGGCGGCAGGGCCTTATCTATTCCCCTTCGGTTTCCGACCTCAGCCTTCCGCACTTTTCTCCCCTCCTCCTCTGCCTCTACTTTTTCTTTTTTTTTTTTTTTTTTCTATTTCTTCCCTCTCGTCTCACACTATGATCGCGTACGAACGCGCCCCGTTATGGCGCCGCTGTCGGCGATCAGCGACGCAACGTTCACCGCGACGCGGCACGCGCCTACCAATGCCCATTTCACCCTCTCGCCGAAAGCACCACTCCGTCGATCGTCGCACGGTAAACGCAGCAACACCGGCGGAGTTCGATCGGTATAGTCGCGCTCGTGATCGACCACACGCGAGGCCCGATTTAAAGGGATCGTCGGTTTAAAGGGATCCCACGTACCGCACGACCATCGCCACGACAACAACGACAACGACGACGACAACGACCACCACCACCATCACCACCACCACCGGCGTCTTTTCCAACGGCGGCTGCTCCGAAAATTTCACCAAACGCGCGACGATCTCGCGCGACGGCGAGGACTGGCAGAACGGCGCGGCAACGATGACTAGGACGACGCGACTACGACGACGACGGTGGAGGCCGGCTCGCGAGGACCTCTTCCGCCGCACGATTCATGACCACCGACGGAGAGCACGTCGCTCTCGTGGCGACGACTGCGCCACTGCGCGGTATCTCGTCGAAACGATCCGACGTGAGCGCGAGAGGGGCGAGGACGGGAGGCAGAAGAAAGAGGAAAGAAGGGGGATGCCAGGGAGGGAAGGAGACAGGTAGATCGTGTGGCGCGCGTGCACGGTAGTAATAGTAAGTATTTCTACGTATAGAAAAGAGAAATATATAGACCTTGTGTGTGTGTATGTGTATATAGTTTGATTTGCGTACTCCGGAAAGGAAAAGCGAGAGAGATAAAGTTGGACTCGCGCGTACAACGAAGACGTGGACGAAACTGACGGTCGTTCCAGTTGCCTTCGTTTCGTCGTCGTGACAAACATGTCGTGTAGACCACCGACGGATGGATGGATGGATGGATGGATGGATGGATGGATGGACACGCGACACAGCGGGACGGATTTTCGTGGACGCGTTTTAGTTGTTTGTCGCGTTGTACAGTGGCGCTCACGACGTTGGGACGCCCACCACCTGTAGTGCTCACCCTCTTTCCCTCGCGGCGAGCCATCCACCCTCGCGCGCCACACGCGCGCGCATTCGCATTACGTCGTCCTTTTGGCCCGATACCCCTTTCGCGTTTTACGTTTCTAATCGAGTGGAGTGGGGTGGGCTGGAAGGGGGTGAATTTTAAATTCGCGTTTAGTTGCTGTCATCGCCAATCTTCGCCACCATCGCTGCATCACATGACATAACCTGCACTCTTCTTGTAAGATGTCTTTCTCTTTTGTCAAATTAATACGAAACTAAACCGATATACATTTTGATAATTTTCGTAACGATAACGAAATTTACAGGGTGATGGATACGGCGAAGTACGAGGTCAGCCAGTTTCGTAAACATGAAGACAAACAGAAACGGAGGTTCCTGGAATTGTTTTGAAGCCGACATCGACATTCCTGGAATTATTTTGGAGCCAAATGTAAGTCCTTGTTACATGTTCCAATCTTATAAACAATATGTTATTTACACGAATGGTATCCTACGTTTCTTGGTCGACGTACATGTACAGATACTGTCGTAGAATGAGTAGAATCGCAGAATGCTATTTTTTAAAATCCTTACTTTATTCCGTGAAACACAGTAAAATTTTTAATGAAACTTCTGAACCCTTTTTAATCTTTGAATCTCGCTGAATCCTCTTATTCTGTGGAGGACAGTTTTGATCTTTATAATCTAAATGCGATTTTGCATTAATGTAACTTCCTTGTCTTCATCAGTAATTGTCATTAAACCTTTTAACTTTTCCCGCACGTATTTCCCGTACGGTCATTCATCTTTTCACTTTTCACTTTTTATCAGTTTTGTGTACACCGGCACAAGCATTGCATGATTATTTTAATACCATTGTGTACACAATTACCTTACTTTCACCTAAGCTACGATCAACATATACGCATCTAAAGATAAAAAGATAAACCTACCCAACAGGATAAAGACAAACGAACAAAGACTTCTCGTAAAAGTGAATAACTCTCAGAATTTATCGGTTTTCATCAAAATTTTTCAAGTGCAACAAGTACGTCAAAGAAACTGATCATTATTTCCGAGATACGTAGCATCGTAGAACAAAAAGGCTTGAACGAACTTGTTACCACACCAGGAATGTTATCGTACGCTGTCAGCATAAGGTGCAACATTTTAACGTAGTTTCTTACCCGTGGCTCGCTCCGTTATCCCCGACTCGTTTACGAAAAAATGTAGCGTCTGGTAAGCTTCTCGTTTCTTAACGGAGAGATAGAGGAACGGATATACCGCAGCACCGACCCCCCGTAAACACGGATTAAGGGAAATGTTCCGGTGTAACCTTACTAATGGCCGTGGAAAAACAAATCTATTTGACGTAGAGCTTCTGTTAATTGTCAACGCTGCCGCGTTGGAATTTTCGTTATTCCCTGTATAAATAATTCCAACCGGGAATTATCTGCGCTAACGTTTTGTTTTCCCGCCAATGTTAGCTGTTGAACATCGCTCCAATCTGTTACTGCTCTGCCCGTTACTGTCTTCGATGTTTCTTTAAGTCTCTCACATCTCACGTAATTTGCGCCGCGCAGGAAGAAACAGAGATCAACTCAGTCTCGATAGTCCCCTATTTTTCGCCGCTGTTCCTTCCTCTCACTGATCTTGACCTTACTTACTCCCGAACAGTCGTTGCTTGGAAAACAAATGATTCGGATCTAACAAAGTTTCATGCACTTTTTATTAAACACGTTGTTTCAACGCTATCGTTCAGATCAACCGCGGATCAGGTCGTTTCTTGTTCTTCAAACAACAAACGAGTCATAAATATCAGGTATCGCGTGTTACAATTGAGCCTGTTCAAATAAATTAAAAGCTTGTGGCATGTAATTAGAAAAATGTCTGAATGCATTGTGAACGCAAAAAATTAGAATCGGTTGGGCATAATTAGACACGAGACATGCCTCTGTCGACTAGATACGCCGTTTCAATTTCCGCCAAGTCGTTAACTGAACATCTCCGAGCAAGTAACGCATTTCATGCAGTACAGGTGGCTGGAAGAGAAAGCAACCACAAAGTAAATAATAAATGCACTATCGGGAAATGATGGTAAAAGAAGATCGAGGAAGAAACTTTCGATCTCCTTCTAGTAAACTATCTAGGCTCGCTACGGCCTTTTCTCTACTTATTTTCCTTTGCCACTACGAAGATACCAATGCACGCACGTACCAAGCTTAGATAGTACCAACGATAGTACAAACTTACGCCGTGATTTCGAAGGAAAAAGAAGGAAGTAGGAAGTTCGATTTCTGATGGTCGATGAAATTGACAAGTCACGTTGAGTTAACGACGCTCAACTACGTTGACCAACGAAATTACCATCGACAAACGTCGATGGCACAACGACCAGTAAATCGTGGTGACGGTGTCGCGAGGATCGTCTTTTTTTGCCGATTTTTGTCGAAGCCGGCAACTTTTTACAAAATACGTGCAGAGCGTAGAGAGGAGGGGAGAGGGGCTTAGAATTTCGAGAGTGAGCGCCAACAGATTTACGAAGTGAGGAAAGAGCACGACGTCATTTGTCTCGCTCACCTAATTAACTGCTGCCTCGGAACCAAATAAAGCTGGTCGGTTTAATAACAATTTTGCTGGCCGTGTTAACGAGACCACCATCGGACCATTAATCCCAGATTCCCCCCTCTTCGCACGCGTATCGCGACTATTCGCATCGAGCTTCTTTGCTTCGTGTTTTGTAAGCGATACACGCGTCGATATTTTTAGACAGAACTCGCGAGAAAGCTCGGCGAATCGGCTCAGACGTGAGACAGCGAGACGGTTGTTCGGCGATAATTTGTATCCGCGCGTTCGAATTCTTAATAAATCCGCGCATAGTTGCCGCGTATTCGAATAAATGGCACTAAATGACTCACGGCTCTGCTTGGAATTAGTTCGATTAGAAATCGGTTCGAATTGGATTTGCAGAATGTGCAACATTTCACACTTTACGCAAAAAAATTAAGCGTCTTTCCTTGTTCGATCACGTGATAATAATAAAGATTGTCTAACGAAACGAACTTTATTTAGTACGATTTATTTTTATGGTGTACCTACTTACCGATGTATCAGTGATTAAATCATTGATAAATAATTTGAGCGGTTGTTCTTTGTAATTCATCGTTTTACATTGCACGCTAGTAAATGCATTAAACGTGGATCTTCACTCCGTGTTTCACAACGTCTTGATCATCGCGATAAAGGCACATCTTTTTAATTAATTCTCGAATGTTAGATTTACCCGGCTGGGGAAGATGCTTAAAGAATTTTTAACAGCGTCGAATAAACTCTACGTTCCTCGCTATTTACTCGGTCGCGTTTTAGTCTTTCCAAGTACGGTAATAAATCTCCTCAAGGCAGTATACTCCCGCTATATATACTTTCTTTCCTTTTGCCTGAGATTCTCCAAGGGCTCGGATTTAATTAAAATATTCTATGCGCTTCTTATACCGACATGAAGTAGGCGAGCATCGTATTCTTCCAAATATAATATTCATTTTACGAAATGCCGCCAAATGAAAAAAAAAAAAAGAAAAAAAAGAAAAGAAAAGAAAAGAAACGACGTCGCTGTATCGACGACGTCCCAGTTTGACGCATAAGTGAATCGCAGTATTGAATTAATGCGAATTAATATCATGCACATGAAAAGGAGATAAAAAGATGCAGCAAGAGACGCAGCAAGAAGAATGAATGCATGACTTTCTCAAGATCACTGGAATACATCTGGCAAAATGGAAATTTACGAAGAAATTGGAACTAGTGCTTCATACTTTGACGTTATTTTCAGATGATCGTGATTTTCAGTTATATTTTGGCAGCAATTTCCTTAAGACACGATGATATTATCGAATCGAAATGAAACTTGTTTCGAATGTTTCTTAAAATCGAAATAAAATGAATACGACGGGTACACTTGCCACGAAATATTCACCATCTCGCGAAACCAACAAATCATCAAAATTGAATTTTTACAATTTTAAAACTACTTTACTCTTAGAATTTTATAATTATTTACTACCCCGTTATATTTTCCATCGGCTCGCTGACGGACATTCATACCCATACGTTACACAAGGAAAAATATGATTCTCATTTCGCATGCGAATATTGACACTACGCGCATGGATATTATCAAAATTGGTAATCAAAGTAGGAAAGCCAGAAAGAGAGAGAGAGAGAGAGAGAACGGTACGAAGCATCAAACCGGGCAAATGGTCGGTGCAGTGAATGGATCAGGATGGAAATTCGAATATCGCGATTCGACGTCACATGATGGCGTCCGATGCCAAAACGCATGAAATGGCCAGGGTGATACTCCCGCGCGTACGTAAAACCACGCACACATAATATACATCGTATATACCGTACGTATTTATTTCGAGAAAAACGTCACGATCGCAAGATTCTCGTCACGAAATTTCTGGCGCGGATTCAACGATATCTTTCTGGCTTCGAGTCGACATATTTGACCAAACTCTATAGATGAAATAGGCGTTTCATTCATCGTGGATCATTTTGTTAAGCCCGCGTGGCTTATGCCGTGGGTATTCATGTGAATCGGCGAGCACGGAACGCTCTCCGAAAATCCATTCGAATATCGTATGCTCCACGGAAAAGAGCTTACCGGACTATTACCAGAAATTTTCGCTGACGTACGTTGAGAGGTTTCGAGAGAAATTGCCCGGCGCACGCAGTGCGTGTGTAGACGGGGGTGCGCGTTAAACGGGGCGCGTTCTCTCGTTATCCCCTGAAATATGGTGTTAATATTAGCCGGTTAAAGCACGACTCTGTGTAAAATGCCCTCAAAATTGAACTATGCTCGGTAAGGCCGTTGAATCGTTCCGCCGTGGATCCGTTCGTTGTGCAACCGTGGTACATTACGCTGAATTCATTTGTTGCCTGACGTCAGAATCCTCTGATTTCAGACAGGGAACGGAGAGAACGCGCGGAGAGACAATTTTCGATTCAAATCGGCGTGCTATGCGTTGCACAAAATATTTACACAGATTGACTCGGAATCATTTAATTTATATCTAAAAGTCGAAACATCCAATTATTCGAGAACGCAGAGATCCAATTTCAAAATCTATTTCTATCTCATGTCTCGTATATATTATATATATATGTGTGTGTGTACATATGTGTACTTTTAAATCGTCGTGTAACTTAGATGTAGATTCGCAACCCATCTACTCCGTTCTCTATTGTATTTTATTATTATACCATTTTACCTCTGCCAAGTGACGGACATTTGCAATAATTAATGGCTCTTCATTTTCGATTTGAAATGAAAATAGTAACCGGTCACGGAGCTCTTTGTAACAGTAAGTCAATAAAATTCTTTCCTTCGAGAATTATTCTCGCAAGTGAAAAAGTTGTTTTTATCCTTATGAGAAAGAAGCTGTACCATGCCCTTAATTTCGTCCCGGTACACAAACGCGGAGTTTCGTCAACTGTGAGTCAATGCGGCCGCGCAGTATAAACTCTCCGCTTCGCAATTCCCCATTCACGCACAGTTGCTCGTGTATCATGGCCCATTGTTTCGAACGGAGTAACTTAATGCATCATCTACGGGTTGATGATGCAGCGCGGATAAGTCTAATTTGAGTTGCCTCCGCGTAGCCGGCTCCACGAAGAAAACTTTCCACGAGACGGAGATAATAGTGGTGCATGTTATTCCACGTATATTGCGTGTACGAGATGTTGAGCGAAGTCCGTAACAACCTCCCGCGCGGCGCCCCGTGTCCCGGAAGCCGAAATATGACGATTCTGTAGTCGGACTGGGTGTTTTCAGAAGAAAGTACTTTCGCTCTGTGATTGCTAGCAAGTTTGCTCGTGAAGTTCGAATATATATATATATATGTATATATATTTAAATTTAGCTCGTTGAGAACGAATAATTTCAATCAAGAACCAATGTCGTATTTCACTTGTACATCTTTTCAATTAATCGAGCTCTTACCGCTTAAAATTGTCCAATTTCATTTAAATCCGTTGACGTGGAAACATGTGACAACAGGCAAGAGTTAGTATCGATGTCAGATTTTCGACACACACAAGTGTTACACAACACTGCTCTCATTCTCCAAACAGTCAGAAATACACTTCGAACGCCGTTGGATTTTTACCCAACAGACAATCCCAAAACAAGCTTCATTCGCCGAATAAATTAACCATATCGGCGATCAGCTCCGCCTTCGAGCCATCGAGTCGGAATCACGCACTTTGCCAAAATGCCCCACGAAATCGGCCAGTTACCACCGAGAATTATCGACAGTCCAAACCTCTCCCCCCTTTCCCCCTCTTTTCGACTATGTGTGTTTCCATTTCCTATCAGACCGTGCCAAATGACGTCGGAAAGTCGAGTCGCCTTCCCGTTATCGCGTTTGGCAAAAAAAAAAAAAAAAAAAAAAAATAAAATCGGTCGACCGACGGGTCGGTCGTTTTCGAAAATTTCCCGAGCGCTCTCGGCCGGTGATCCTCGGAGAAGGTGGAGCCCGACGGGTTGGCAGAGGGTTGGGAAACTAGCTGACAGATCATCCGGTGTTACCGTGGCTCGTTGGATTATCGAGCACGTCCGTGGAACGTTCGGTTTTGACGGACGGCTCTGTTATTACTGTCATTCCGGCCTCCCTCCGGAGGCTTCCGCCGCCGTTAATCCTTTCGTCATCGCGCGTACCGCCCATCGAACTGTTTTAATGAGATGCTCCGCGCTCGAACCTGTCCTTCCTGCCCTCGAAAATGGAATTTTTAATCCACCACAGTTTCGAATCATCCCCTTTTGTTGCCTCCTTCTTTTTGTTTTTTTCTTTTTTCTTTCATTGGTTTCGCTGCTGCTCGACGCTGCGGACATTTTCGGGTGTTGGCGTTTTGGTAATTACGCGAGGCTTACCGGGGCCGGTGTTGTTCCTCGACACAGTGTGAAATTAGTTGGACACCAGCGGCGCGGCGCGTGATGCTCGAATAATTAGATATTTACGGGGGCCAATTGCGGCGGATCTTGCGTACCGGTGATTTATACACGGAGGAACACAGGTGAATTTACTCGCCGGACCAGTGTACGTTTTCATTCGATTGGTTACACTTGTTAAGTCGATTGTTTGCAAGACGTGTTTGCATACTAAATTCATAGTGTGCCGCTTCGTGATGGTTTCGGGATTAATAAAGTGGAATATGTTGCGAACACTTGACGTCATACGATACTACACCGCGTGTGTACGCATGTATTTCAATTTAATCGATCAAAATAGATATCGCGTTCCTTTGAAATGATAAAACAAAATGCAGTTCTGATTTTCAAATTTACTACTATGAAGATCACAAGCGACGATTCAATATTTTTGAAACGTTTGCGAAAATCAAAGGTAGAAAGTAAAAGTCCGACATAAAGAGAGAAATTTTACAGCAAGATTTAGCAAGCTCCTCTGTGAAATATAATTTATTTACAAAATTCTACTTTACTACCTACCGTTTATTATGGAATCGTGGAAGTACTTTCAAGCACAATACATTCCCCCCTCGAAGAGACCTATTGTTACGGTAATAATATCCTCAGCCCTATGAAAATGCACTCTTTACGATTGATAGAAGGGGGCAGAAGAAAGTAAGAGGAACACTTGGGAACATATAAATTACCTGTCAACTGGGTTATGCAGATCCCCGCGGAAATAGCCGTAACAGAAGAAATAATCCCAGATAAGACGTGCAGGGAGCAAGTTCGCCGAGATAAAAACTCTCGACGTCCATCACCGAGCGTATCGTTCGTTTCGCTAGATTTAAACCATTCAGCTTTCCCCCAAGTTTGATACAATCCCAACGAGGAATTAAGTCCAGCAAAGACAAAGCGCCCCGCCCCAAGGAATAAATCCTCCACATTTGGCAATGGAAGTTCGCCATGCAGAACTTTCAGTTGGCAGGAATTAATGGCTCTTTTATCTTGATATTCTGCATACGTTCCTCCTCGTCTCTTTTACAATCGACGAGATATTAGAGATCCCTGCCTCGTAAACGTTTCTGCGTAACGAGCGAAAGCCACTGGAAAGATTCGTTTTCGAACTTATCGTTCTGGATTGTCGATGACTCTAGTCAGACCATCAACATTTAGGACAGTTGATACTGCTTACGAAATCAACAAATCAGCAGGCACATCTTGCTGTCACAGATCAAAAAGAGGTGACAATTCTTTCTTTCGCAAGTCACAATCACGCCAATTCGATGCAAGTTTACCCCGAGTGCCGAGCCATTTTCCAATTAACGCTTTGATAAAAGGTTGGTGTTGCCGGCTTCCGTATCGAAAGCGTGGGGGGGGGAGGGCAGAGGTAATTGGGTTACACGGCGCGAGGATTTATTGCGCGAAGAGTACAAGAGGGATTCTGATTCTACGGCTGCTGGTAGACGGCATGGCTTCGCTCTCGCGGGAGTCTCTCTCGGTACAAATCGAATTAAAATTCCGTAGCATCGTTAGAACCCTCGCCGGCGCTACTACGGAACTGCGAAGGAACGCCAAAGGGGGTGGAGGAGGAATACATGCACCTACCGGCGTTCCGCGTGCTTGCGTGACTGCCAGAGTTTCAGGGTCGTGCCGAACACTCTGCAGAGAACGGCGTTGAATTGCTCTTCCTTCCCCCCCTTTCGTGTCCGCCATCGTGCTCCGACACTACTTACTCGCGATTTCGGCAATGGCGAAAGCCACACCACACTCTCTCGCTTTCTTTCGTGAAATTTCGGCTTTCCAGAGATGTAAAGGTGGGCGTTGTTGTTGTTGTTGTTGGATATCGAGGTTCTTCGCGAGGTAGAAAGTAGAGTAGAGAGTCGTGTCTCGCAGCAGATAGAAAAATTCGTTCGAAAGTTCGGGTGTTAGGGTACGTTAGATGGTCTGGATAACAGTCGTTTCTTTTAAGCGAAGTTTGCTGAAGGGAGGTCGGCACTGACGATAAGATCTTTAATTTCACGTAACTGCGAATGAAGTTCGACTTGAGAAAGATTTCCGTGCGTTTCCAAACGTTCGAGACGTTATTGCACATATATATACGTGTACACTCGTAGCTGCCGCACTTTCAGATCCAATGTGATCAAAATGTCACTGTAATTTCATTATAATGTCGATGAAATTTTATGATGTTTGCCGTGACAGGCGTGACATTACATCATGCGTACGATATCAAAGAAATACTTAAATAGAAATTCATTTTATCCAATAACGAATCTTGCATAGTACCATAGTACCATAGAACTTAAATAGAAATTCATTTCATCCAATAATGAATCTTGTATAGTACCATAATTTATATATTTATTAATTCACATATTCAATGAACAATGAGGCATTTTATCGACTAACAAGCTTTGATAAATGTCGAAACATTTAGCGCAATAGCAACCCGATATCAGTTTCTCTCGCATTAACTTTCAAAGCGAAACTTGCCGGTGGAAGAAATCGAAAATTCCCAAGCGCAATGGCGCATTGGCGCGAAAGTGGCAAAGCCCGTCAGTCAAGCGAAGCGGGACGTTTCTCTCGTTCTCTCGAGTCGTTTCTCCGCGAGTCTCTCCAAAGTCTCGAAGTTCCCGGCGAAGCTCGTCGCCCGGAGAGTAGTAGGACAACGCCGTACGAATCGAACGTTTGTTTTTCCATCCGGTCGAAGGCGGCCGTCTCGCGACTACGAATCGGTCTTTCTCTCAGTGGCGAGGTTGCCGCTGCAACTAAGAAGGATCGATTCGTCTAAGGGCACCGGCTATCCGTTAACGGGACGGAATAGCCTCGAGGGAGAGGTCCCGAAGCGTAGAGACCGAGGCTCTCTCGGCGTGGCGTGGCGTGGCGTGCCGTCTCGCGCGCCAACTCAGCCCCAAATTAATGCTTGTCCCTCGCAGTAACTTATCTGCCCACCCGGTATATTATGGTCCACGATCGTCCGTTCGCTGACGAATGGCCGACTATTTTCTTGCGGAGCTTTCGCTATTTCATTCGCCTCGGTCACCGGTTGGGCTTCGGCCCTCGCCGAGCAACTGTCCATTACCGATTCCTGATTTTCAGCGATCATTTGTCACGGACAACGCGTGACTGGATCGTAAGAAAGTACGTCGAAAGAACTCGAATTATCGATACGAATTTGGAAACTTTTGTTTCGGAGCAAGAGAGATGCTGAGATAGTGACGCCAGGTTGAAATTAGACGGCCAATTTTTGCTCTGGTTTTTAACCTGTTGCGCTGGAATGACGTGCCACGCACGACGAGAATTTTTTGTTCCAAAATTGTAATATTTTCTCAGTTTCAAGTATATTTTGATACATATTTTAATATATATTATATATACTTTTGTATTGATAAATATTAATAAAATATTTTAATATATATTCTAATTATATTTTATAGTTTTAAGTATAAAACAAAATAGGCAAAACAAATAACAAATTTGTTACTTCTCAATAATTTCTATCCAGTGATATCATACCGACGTGTTCGAAAAGAAAGCGACGAATTATTGTATACGATTTTGGTCACTCGTTATGGTCCGCAATCAGTTCCCAGTGCAATTGGTTGAAAGGAATGTACGTCGCGTACGTGAACAAGAAATTGTACGTGTGAACGTCAATTCTTTTTTTACCTCGTCCAAGATTGACACATTTCCCAAAAGTAGAAAAATGTGATTCGCGTAAAACACAGTGGACTCGAAGTAATTTGCAGCGAAAATAGAAAAGTACAAAAGTATTGTAGTATCTTGTACAGAGACACGAACTTTTAGACTACGAAGAATTTTGAATTTTACACTATAAACAGCGCTCTCGCGGTATCGATTTCAAATTTCCAAGCTCGTATGTACGATGGGTGAAAGATTCTTGAAAATATGAGTTAAATCGAATATATGTATATATATATAGGGTACAAACGCAGACTTTTCTGCGAGATTTGAACGACACGGTTACATCGATGCATTAGAAACACAACGTACGATGAAATTCCAACGTTGTCAATCGTACTTTCGTCGAGCTAACGAAAGAATCGCTTTGTTCATCGTCGTTGTGTTCCATCGTGCCTGTTGGCAAAGCCCCGAGGATCGATGGTTTTGAAACGCCATTATCGAGACTCGTCTCAAACGTCGTCGGGCAATTCATTCTGCGGGCTTGGAAGGTGCCCGGGCCCCGTTGTATCTTTAGAAACAATTTTGGAAAGTTATCGGCTGTCAAACGAAGACAATCTACGTTCCTCCCGTCAAGTTAACGTCCGTCTAGAGCAACAATATATCACGCGAACCTCGCCACGGTATAGATATTATGGTCCACTATTGCTGACGCTGAAAGATGGCTGACTATTTTCCTAGCGAGCTTTCGCTATTTCTCCACCTGTCCGCCGTAAGAATAGTAGTGAACCGAGCTCAACTCGTTGTGAAATTGCATTCTAAATGACTGAACAATTTTGCATTGCGCCGTGGCGTTTTGCGTTCTTTACGGGGAATAAAATTTATCGCTGTGTAACGAGCGCGTACGTATATTCGAGGATCGCTTTGTCTTTCTCTTAATTTATCCTTCGACCGACAATTCGAAATACAATTCTTTACAGATTCTCAAATACCTTGGATCCAATTCCCACTCAACAGACTTCACTCTGACCAACAGTTTAGCAATCACTGTTTCCAATTCCACGGACTCGGATAATATCCATTTGAAAAAAACTCATTTCATTCCTCCTTCTGGATTTATCGCCCAATCGAAACACAATTTTTCGCCAAATCTCTCGCGTCGAATGGGTCTCTCTCACACCAATCAGCAGTTCCAGCTCCGAAAACAAGCTACCAGAGCTTCTACGTTCAGAAGCCACGATCGAATTGTCAAGCACGGCTCCTCGTTTCTTTTTCCCCTTGAACAGCGGTTTAGGGAATGTTATGATAGGCCCCCGGGCTCGTAACCGTAACCGCGTCTGCATTCTTTGGCGAGCTGCCCGCGGCGAGCTTTTCTATTCGTCGAATACGTAATTCACGTGGACGCGACCGGCGACCTTCTTTCGAATCGCGCGGGCGAAAGAAAGCGCGGCCACCGGAGGTGTAATCGACGTTTCAGGTGAACCCGAGATGTACGAAAGAAACGTGTTCGAGTACGAATTAAAAATTTCTAATCGATTTGCCGTGTATTACGTTAGATGAATCTGCTCGACATTTTCTCTCACTCCAAGCCTGGAAATATCGAAATACCCGAACTTTCATTTCGTCTTCGTCGAGTTCGATCTTGCTTGGCTGGTATTCGTAAATTTTGGTCCCCTGGTGGCCACGCGTGATCCAACCTGCGTGACCTCCGATCGCGTGTGACGACCTATCAAACTCACACCGTCCGCATTTAGACTTTTACACGCAGCGCGTTCCGCTCGGCTATGCGCGCGCCGCGTTTTGCGAATTTTCGACACGGACGCGCCGTACGATTCGAAAGGTTGACCACGCCGGTTATTTTCGGACGGTCGAGGAGTGCCTCTTGTTGGATAATCGAATCGACGCGATGCGCTCAGGGGCGTTCTTTCTGCTTTCCTTTTCCATTCGAATCGAAGCCTGATGTTGCATAGAATCTTGGCGAGTGGCGAAGGACGAGTGTTTACCTCTCGTGAGAAAAATTTCATTTGAAAGATTTAGTTTCTCGTCGTTCCCACGTCGGGGAACGTACATTTCCATTTGATAAAGGAGACATCGTGTGACGCAACAAGGTGTGTTATCGCGTGTGTCTGTGTGACGTTGGTTTTCAAATGTTTGCTATTGATAGACTTACCAGTCTTTCGCAAATGCGCATCGCGCTCTTACAGACAGGAAGAAGCAAGCTCGAGTGAGAGTGTGCCTTGTCTTTTCTAATGCAATAATGTGTATTTTATACACTTTATATACAAAACAATTGCAAGCAGACAAATGCAAGGAAACGTCCTATAAAATTGATAATTAAAGTTCAATTACGCGGAAATAGAAGGAACAAGAGAAATAAAATCCAATTATTCCAAGCAGCGTGTTTTTACGTGCACGTTAACATCGTACATTTAGCAACGTGAACGCATAAATGTCCGCGACGCGGCTGCTAGAATTTCAATTACAATTGTTGAAGATGGAAATTACGTTGATGCAACGATAACAGAGGCGGCGTTTAACTTCTCAAGAATCTCCGGTGGGGGGATATTTCATTTAAAACTGGCCACCTAATTGTCATTTCTAATTACGACGATATGGCGTTTTACATGTAAATTAAGTAGCGGACCCGAGCATAAATACGTTTGCCGGGGATTTTTCTTTCGCGACTGTATTTTTTAGAGAGTTGCCAGAGAGTTTTCATACATATAAGAGCGTAACGTGAAAGATAATTAAGTGGCCCGGTTTAGACAGGAGCGTGTGGTACAAATTAAAATCAGCGAAAGATACTCTCCCGAGAGAAATCCGCAAATTAATCTCGTAGAGCATAAGTCAGATGTTTATCCGAGTTTCTCATAAAAGTCGATTACTTTCCATTTTAATTTCACGTTCTCCGTCTCTGAGAAGGAATTGCAAACATTTTGAAATGTCCTTCTCGCGACTTCTGAGAATCGCCTCTCGGAACACGTCTATCGTTATTTATTTCGCGTAGAGCAGTGTCGTCTAGCATCTTTACATTATCTCACGTTTTCTTACTTAGTTCGAATAAATTAACTCGCGATGCAAGTCGATCCAGATACAAAAAATATTTTTGAAAGAAATGTTCGTTTTCTACGACAAGTGTCACGCGTCGGCGGGATTGTTCTATCCCCTTTGTGAAAAATCTCGTTGATTATTTTCAACGTGCATGGCTCGCCCATAGGTTTCTTGCCTGAAAACTGGGTAAACAGATTAGCGCGCGGTAACTACGCGAGGCGAGCGACGATGTAATCGACTAATGTTCCCTTAAAGTTCGAGTGCAATAGCGCGAACAAGAGATTGCACGATCGACTAACTCCTCTATTCGTTTAAAACTTGGCTAAATTACAGCTCGGCTAAAAAGGTTGGCGGTTTAATCCTATCTCGCTCCCGAAATTCATTTGAAAATCAACCGCCGCGCTCGAGTGTGAAAAAGGTCGAAAAAAAAAAAAAAAAAAAAGAAAAGAGACAAGAGTTCGAGCGTTGAAACGCACGAACAGATCAATTACACTTGGCCCGTTTAGGGTTTAGGATAGAATGGAATTCGCGTGTGATGGAATTCCCATATTCACTTAAGCGCCTGTGTAACTCCGCTCCCGTTAAAAAGTTGGAACGCAACAGTGTCATAAACCAGGCGATTACGCGCCGTGCGCAGCACCGTGTCCCGTAGTATGGCAATTTCTGCTGGAAGTTTAAACGCGATCGAGCAAAGAGTTAAAATCCGCCGCAGTCTCTCGCAAAAGCAAACGGGTAACGCGATCAACGCGCGGGCTGACACAGTTTGCCACGGACTGCTTTATTACACGGTTAAATCGAGCGAATGACATTAGCCGAAGTAAATTGCATTTGAATGGCAGAAACTTTCCATCGTATCGCGTATCTTTGGTGGATAGAGTCGGACTTTAATCGGCCATCTTCGATACGTTGTCCGTGGCCAGGCGAGCAAATGCTCGAATGTTTCTCATTCGCTCTTCTTCGTTGCTTCTTTTCGATGAAAACGTTTCTCTTTCGATTCGCGCGACCGCGAGACAGAGAAACGAATTTTTGCGCAAAATGGGTATATTATTTTTCTATTTCTATTGAATATCCTCGTAGGGGAATGCACGTAGTTTGTCGTGTACAATGAGATATTAACATTGAAATTAGAAAAGAGAACATAAACGTACGAAAAATGCTTCGGGAGAGGTTGAAAGTAATCAGTGCACGAGTAAGCAAAATTATCCACGACGCGTTTGCTGTTCCTTCAAATATCTAAAGCTGGTGAACGTCGAAGATTCCCAAAAAATCCAAGAAAATCTCTCAAATGAGACGGACAGAATTTGAAAAAAAAAAAGATGTACTCGGGGCTCGAAGTTTTGCCCGTGTCTGGGCAAGTCGACCGACTGTTGGTGGAAAAATAAAACGATACAATTTCCGCGGTCGGAAATACTATCTCGACGAGATGAAACGTTTGAAGGAAGAAAGCAGGGTAAACAGTTTAGACCGTTCCGATCACTTTGTTCCGTGCGAATAAACAGCGAGAGCTCGTCTCGTCTCGTCTCGTCTCGTCTCGTCTGTTCCAGACGTGGCGTCGCTTTGCAACCTCGGTAATTAACTTGGCCCTGCAAACGAATCAAGACCGAGTTCCGCCAGCAATGGCGCGGTCCGGCCGCTTCTGCAAACGCGCGAACGAAGTCGATTGGCCTAATCGTAATTTCAGCGGCACGAAACGGCCCCTGCAGGACCAATAATCGTTTCACGGTCACTGTAACTGTGGCAATTGCCCAGCGGGTTAACCGTAATTACGATCGTTCGTTATACTCGAAATCACGAGCGTATACGCGAGGCAGTTAACGACTTTCCGCGCAAGAAAGCACGCGCGTTTACCTTGTTTTTTCTTTCTTTTTTCTTCTTTAACTTCTGCTTCAGATTTCCAACGACGAGATGAAAGACAGGGCGAGAACGAGAGAGAAGCAAAATAAAAGGAAAGTCGTCTTCAGGTTCGTTATTCAGTGGAATCATCAATTAGATTTCGAGTGAACTTGATAGGTGTTGTTTTCTTCGAAACTCGACGAGAGCGCAGTTACTTAGAGAAAATTAACGTAACGACGATCAACGTTTCGTGCGTAGAGATTTTTATAAACGAAGAGGACATATGTTAAAACACGCGTAAAACTGTGTATTTAGAAATTATGATATTACGGCCTTTTTTGTTCGATTCAATTGCACACCGGAGCGCAATCTACGTGACACGAAATCTCGTTACGTTATTCCTGTAACAATATTACGTCTGCTACCGAAATCCGAAATTAATACTCGAACGTTGAGCAGACTTGTAAACGCGGAGGGAACCGATCTATGTAAATCTAAATCCGTGATAAACAGTGCTAATCTAAAATAAAGCAAAAAGAAAGAAAATACACGCTCCTCGATACAGCATTTTACAATACGGTTGCACACACGTGAAACGCACCTAAATAGAGAAACGTTGAGGTGTAATCAAACAAACGCGCGTTCTGTCGTCCAAAAACAAAATGAAATACAAAACGGATTTCTTTCGTCCAATATTCCGTTTCCAGGAGAACCGAGTTCTGAAAAATTAACGATAAAAAGAAAAGCTTTCCACCTCTCCCGCCATTACACACAACGTTTCTCCAACCTTTCCAGATACAGGCTAGCGTACAATTTAGCGCGCGCTAAATATCAGAAACCGGCGCGTAGAGACACGCGTGTACGCGTACGTGGTCATCGACGGGCAATGGGATAAGAACGAGCCATCAACGATAACAAATATTTAGCGCCGAAAGCGTGATCGAATTTTTACGTGGCTGGAGCCGGTGGTGTTGGTGCGCGGCGTGAAATGAAACACAAGCGTCGGCGTCGCATCAATTACCGGCAGATTCGACGTTCGCCGCGCGAGGAACGTACATTACGCACCTAATCACGTTGAAATTTATCAGCGGAGAATTAATTACAACGTGATTTTTTCGGAAAAATCTCTGACAATTTAAAAGCTGCGTTATGCGGTCGCCGCGAAAAAATTTCTCCCGTTTGCTTCTCTCCCTTTCTCGCTACGGGTCGACTCGGTCTCTGGCGAGGGCGGGAGAAGGAACATGGCCGCGACACTCCACGAGAGAGGTAGAGAGAAAGAAAAGGAAAAGAGAGAGGGAGAGAAGAATTGCCGATTCTGACCGCGCTTTTTCCACTGGCGTGCTGCGTAGGAAACCGCCGCGAACAACGGGAACGTATCTCGAGGTAAGTGGGTCACGATGCAAATAGTCGGGCGCAATTTGTGCACGGCGTCGTGACGCCTCGTCTCGCTTCTCGTTCGTGGAACGCCACACGCACGTACACGCAAGCGCGGGGTGGGCAGCCGCGCCGAAAATACGCGCGGATACACGATGGAACAATGAGCGTTTGCTCGGTCGTGCGTCGCTCGGTCGTAGTATTTTCGCGGGGTGGCACGCGGCAGCCAGCCAACGAAATAAAATTTCAATTTCCTCCGCGTCTTTTTGCCGACCTCGCGAGTCCGCGCGTCGAGGTGGATTGGAGGCCACCGGTGGCAAGAGACACCGGGTGGTTGGAAAAAAAAAGGACGTGTACGAATGAGCGCACAAAGGTGAAATTTCTCGTCGCGCTTGCGGAACGCGGGCGGGAAAAATTGTTCTCGTAAACGTTTGTCTTATCTGACCCAGTTTCTCGAGTTTTCACAGCGGTTTTGACATTGTATCAACCACCTGGGCTGACCCACCCCCGCGTCGCGAGCGTTGCAGAAGAATTTCCCCTGCGCGAGGCCTGCTCTTGACAAGAGGAGTTGTACCGACGCGCGATTTTCCAGATAGGAAGCTCGCGCTCGTCCGGGGATTATTAGCCAAACAATGGCCGACTTTGACGAATGCCGATTCTCTGACAGTGATTCGCGAATGATTTTCTGACAATGGAAACGAAGGGAAACAGGCACGATGAATCACGGTTGAAACAGCGTATACCAAACGTTCGATTCGTTCCCTCTCTTGCGTTGCGACGAAAGAATCCGTGCAAAGGCGAGGGGTTCGACTGCGATCAAAGAACAAATTTCAAAGTTTCGAAAATGAAAAGGCAAAGTGCCCGTGCACAGTGTTTTCCGGATACACTCGAGTGAAAAGGACACGAACACGAGGGAAAGAAGCAAAACGAACAGCTTGTAAAAATGTTGCAACTCTCAAATGAAAACCACAGACAGGAGACATCGAGTTCTATTAAAGTAACGAGTTCTATCAAAGAACAGAATCGTTCTCAGTGAGAATTCCGACGTTTGAAACGATCGAGCTGGCTGCGTCGTCCAAACTCACAATAATCTTATCAACCACGTCGATTCGCTTAATTTTCAATTACACCGGCAGGGCATAATGGGTGAGATGACAAAAGAGTCGTCGTTTCCTAATCACCGGGCAACGGCAATCCGCATTCTTGCCGGCCGATACTGCCGATGTCCTCCGATCGGTCGGTGTTATTGGCCCGCGGTCCTCTAACGACCGAGAATTTACGTTGCCGAATAGAGTCACCTGCGCACCGCCGTCGAGGAACTTGCCGCTTCGCATACTAGCGGCCAACACCATTCCGAACACCTTGGTACCCGAGTTTATATTATAGATATACCGAACGCGCGTGCTGGAGAGCACAGGAAGCCGAAAAGCCTCTCTCTCTCTCCCTCTCTCTGTCTCTCCCCCATTTATCTGCTGTGCACGGGGGTTCCTGCATAATAGAACAGGATGACGGTGAACTAGGGTAGGGACAGAGTGGTTGCAAGTGGCTAAGGGCGAAGCGGAGGCGATAAGGTATGACCAAGGCACGAGCACGCGATAGTAATAGGCAAGTTACGCCATTGTGCGAAGTTTGCTTGCACCGAGCGTCCTGCACCGCCTCGTGCAGTTGCGACGCGTGCAAATGCAGGACCATCGCGTTAACGTGGGCTTTGTAGGGCGGGAGGAGGAGGGTGAGACAGGGTGGAACAGGGGCGAAAGGACGAGATAGAGAGGTTGGAGGAAGTCAGTGGGTTTCGGGGAAGAAGTCGGGGTGGAAAATGGACATTCGGGGTGTACATTGGATGCGGCGAAAGGGACAAGGCTGGAAGAGACAAAGAGGGCAGCGAGAGAGAGAGAGAACGGGATCGTGGAGAAACGGAATGAAAAAGGGGTTATAAAAGGGGCGGGTGGGAACGGTAGGCGCACGGCGGAGGGAAGAGGAAGACATCGCCAGAGTAAAAGCCGAGGGAGGTACGGCGTAGCGCGAGCGGAAACGGAAGCTCGTGCAGGCGCCACCGGAAGTGACCTCGTAATTCTCCCTTCCAGACCCCCCCCCTCTTCGCCTCGAAGCGTGCGCGGCCTTTCTCCGTCCACCACCCTTCGTCCATCCAACCATCAACCCTGAATTATAGGCCGCCTCTAAACCCTTTTGTCTGCGCTTTTCCTGCCGAGAATTCGAGACCTCGCTTCTCTCCCCTCTGCCGTCCGCCGTGATTTTCGGTTCGGCTTTTGTTTTGCTTAGTGGGACTGCGTCTCTCTCTCTCTCTCTCTCTCGTCGTTTCACGAAGAAAGCGTGGCTTTATTGTTGCGAAAACGCTGGTCGCCCATTCCCCTCGTTTAGGCGGCATCCAGGAACGATCGAGCTGCCGCTTAAATCGCCGGATCAAAAGCGTGAAGAAACTGTGTTGTTGCTCCGCTACGACGAGGGGAGAACGAGCTGTGCGATCCGTGTCGTTTCGAATCGATCGTCATCTTCGAGAGACACGCGGGATTAATACGGATATTCGTTGTTTCTCGCGGCATGTTCGCTCGTTTCGGTCGGATAGTATTAAGACGACTACGCTTACTTCGTCTCACTCTGCAGATACTCCCGGAGGGCAATGCAAATGGAGATCCTTCCTTTCAAATCGCGGCGCATGCACGATGCACGAGCGTCTTTCCGTGTTTGCACTCGCGGCTTATGAAACAAACGAGCGACCAAACGAATCGTCGGGCGGCGAAGTTGGCGAAGCGAGCTGCGCGCGATGACATCCGACGGGGACAACGAATGAAACTGCAGTTAGCCGAAGTTTGAAGTATCGCGATCTTACTGCGATACAGCGCTACGACCTAACAATTACCGCGAGCAACAGCCAGCCAGTTTTTAAAGTAGTTCTTCAACGCGGCGATGCAAACACGGTCGAAGCTGTTCCGCCACGGCACAAAGGAGTTTTCTACGAATAGGTCGCGTACAGTTCATAAACTTGGTCCTTTGTGGCGAAATTCCCCTTTCCGCAATTGAAAATACCTCTCTGGATTCCTCTTAAAGACTAACTTTGTACAATCGCGACCCAATTCCTGTAAAAGTATCCTCCCGTCCTCGTTCATACGTAGGTTTCAACATTTTTTTTTTTTTTTTTTTTTTGACAATTCTTTCTCGTCGAGTGGTTTTTGAAAGTCGTTCGCGAATCTTTTACTATAGTTTCTCGTACTGGCGACAGGTGAATCATTAACATGTACGGTGTGAGGAAGGTGCGTTTTTCTTCCACGTCGCGTTGTATTTTTAATTTTGAAAAACAACCGAATATCTTGAATATTCTATTACCATTACGAGATGGTAACGACACCAAGTTCGAAAATTCGCGAAAACGGGCGTGAATTCTTCGCCGTTCACTTTTTTTGTCACTGCTGATAATCGTGCCCGCCGTTTCAAGCTAGTGACGCGAGCAAGCAATCCCGGGGAGAGATCCACGGCGACGCGCGCGCGACCCGCCACGATCCTCCTCGTTGCGCGTGAATTATTAATTACTCGCGATCGTTCTCGGCCGACTGGAGCCGCCCATTGAACGCGCTCAATCGACTCGAAATTCCGGAGAATTCCACGGATTTACAACCACCGCGGGCGCGGGGAGATGGGACGCGCTGTCTACGCTGTCGCCCTGCCTCCAGTGGACGCGCCACGTGAATCGCGAGAATTCGTCGTCGTCGTCGTCGGGAGGTAAATCACGCGAAGAAAATCCAAGGGATCGAGTCGAGCTGGTTTGAAAGGCGTTTGAGAGAGTGGAGGGGCGCTACCCCATTGAGACGAGAGAGAGAGGGGGGGGTGGGAGTCGCGCGCGCGCGCTTGAGGGTGGGAGGATGGCCCGAAGATGCAGAAGAAGCGGCGGTGGAAAAAGAAACGAGAATTAATTTCCGTTAATTGCTCCGAACTGAAGTTTGCTGAAAGCGTTTTATCGAATTGAAAGCCTTTCAACTTCGCTCTTTCCAGAGCTTAGCGGCGGAAGGGATGAAATGCCGAATAGACAGGACCGACCGTCTATACGCGAGCGAGCGAGCGAGCGAACAAGCCGCCCCCGGAGCGTTTATGTGCGCGGAAAACGTAAGAGGGAAAGAGGAGAGAGAGAGAGAGAGAGAGAGAGAGGAGCGCGCGGCCGAGAGGGCAGAGAGTGAGAGCTAAACGCCGGCAATTCGGAGCACTCTGTTCCCTGATTGCATTTAATTACACGTGCCCGGCCCTACGGTCCGTTGCAATTGCTACATTGTACGCCTGGACAGCTAAGCTTCCTAGAGATACCACTCGTCGTTCGTCGCTTCCCACCCCCACCCGGCGATAGATAGCTGGACACACGAGCCGTTGCCTCTAAGTGCCGGCGAACTTCAGCGCAGGACGTTTCGACATTCCGGAACCCGCTGTCCGGAAACGTATCTCCCTATTTCGTCCCGCGTTCTGAATATCCTGCTCCTTAAACTCGGCAGTCGAACTTACCCCGGCAGGGGGAAAGAAGCGCCCTGGAATCGTGGACCAGCCAGTGGGAGAGATTTCGGAAAATTCGAAAGCGACCGCGATTCTGGGGACATTTTCTTTCGTACTCAGCGCTGAATGAAACGTTGGAAAGTTTCGCTGAATTTTACCGGAGGATAAATTACAACAACATGGAAACTCTGCAAATTGGAATATAGATGTTTCTCGCGTAATCTCTTGAGAACTGAACGTTCGACGTCAGTAAAAAGCGGGGTTAACTTTCAGAGATTTCCAAGATGGCTAATAAACGTTTCACGGATTAAATCCCCCGACTCGAGCACGCGCGTAACTTTTTAGAGCGAAGAAACGGGCAAAGTGGAAAGTTCGCCATCAGCTTCGATGATTCGAGCTTCGACGGTTCGTTTCCAATTCGCCACGGTGGAAATGAAAAAGAGGAATCCCGATCGATAAAGGCGGCACAGAGAGAGAGAGAGAGAGAGAGAGAGAGAGAGAGACGCAGCCTTGCTCTCTCGCGAGGTGAATACGAGGGAACTTCCGGCAGACGTACGAGACGCAAACTTTTCGAGGATCCGACGAACCGACGGTATATAACAATTGGAACATATTCTATGGCAATTTAATTAAGCTTCCGGCGAAGTTTCCTTCGGGGGTCTTAATGCGCTGACGGTTCGAGAAGTAGTAGTCGCGCGTCCCGGAGCATTCAGTCCCAGCGCCGGTGTATTAATGTTATCGGGAGTACGGTAATTTCACTGAAATTGTGGCTATTTTTGGTGCCGCGTAAGCTCCTTAGAAGCGACTCCGATACGCTTCAATCGTTAATTATTGCAAACCATGCGAACGAACTCGACGCAGCGTTTGGAATTTCCGTTCAGCCGAGCTACGGTAAACCACTTTGGCAGTAATATTTAACATATAATTACCAAAGTGTTGTTGTATACATATACATACATATATATACAAGTCTACGTCTTATATTATATATATATATATATATATATATATTATGTCTTATATTATATATACATACAACTATATACGTCTTTTATTGTACATTATATACATCTTTCCGTTACGAGTGAATTCCTGTGCATTTGTAGGAAATTTAAAAGTTGCAGAATGCAGACGTAAGCAAGTGCATAAAAATATCCGCAGTACGATGCTCGCTATAATACTCTATATTCCACCTCTCCAAGTCGTACTTCCAAAGACGCGAGAAGCCTATTCACGAGACACGATTCTCATAATTATTCCTCTTGTTGTGAGAAGAAACGAACGGTGTACCGTTCGATCCGAGCTTATCGATCGTGTTTCACGCAGAGGAAAAAAAAAAAAAAATAATGAGCGATAGAGAAAATTGCAGGGACACGGTACACCTGGCAGAGAGCAGGTCGCGATAACTAAAATGATCGGCCACGATCGATTCGAGTCGATAACGAGCCATGGGAAAAATAGCGATATGCTTCTGGCAGCGGGTGATCTCGTTCAATTACGCGGATCGATCGGCTGGTCGCGTGCAACTAGCGGTGGCCAATGGTCGTTCGCCTCCTGCTCCCTTGAGATACTCTCAAGAGCCGACAGATAAACGAGTAATGGCGACGGGGGCAATGTAAATGCACGAAACTCGTTTACAGAATGTTCTACATATCCGGGTATATCCTTATCCGGCGGCGCGTATAACCACCCATCTTCCAGCATCGTCCCTTCTGGCATCGTGCAACTGTTCGCATGACAATACTCCGGCTCGCTGATGGGATCAACCTCCGCGCGGTAAATGGGAATCAATTCGATGCTCGTTTCGCTGCCAACTAACTGCGAGGAGGGGGAGGGGAAAAAAATCACACGAGCCAACTGCATCGAGTATCTTGTTTATTCCGACCGAGGGGTTAATGCACCCCCTCGTTGCTTTTTAATCGAACATCGATACTTGGAAAAAAGTTGGAACGACCGACGTGTGATTTCAGAGTGGATTTTTGTGTGTTCGAGGGATTACGACCGGTTGAATAATAAATTTCTCAGCGTTGTTTCAGTTTTGGCGGAAATTATGCTTTCTCGGCAAGTGAGATTATATCGTTGAAGATATCGATGTTTATTTATAAACTGCTGTTATTTAAGTTGTACATGACATGTGATTAAAATGGGATACAGGTCTGTGTATCTGTTTTGTGGTTTTTGAACGATTTAATATTTTTTAGTGTTTCAAAGAATGCTATATTTTCTAATGTTTCGAAGAATATTATAGAAAATTTGACGAAGGACAAGAAACTAAAGAAACGTCTAACATTTTCATTCAAACTTGTTAAGTCAATTGCCATTTGTTATTCCTGACAAATTTTTTTCACGCGGAGGACAGTGATTCTGTTTGCAATATACAATTTCGAGCATTTTTATAACACAACCAAAAGAGATAAGAAAAAAAAAAATACTAGAGACACTGGTCGACTCGAGAGCAATGAAAACAGGAAATTATAGCTCAAACAAAACTGGGTCATGCTGAATATACGCGCAAATGTTTTTTTTCTTTTTTTTTTTTCCTTTTACAGTCGTTCACGGTCATGAAATTCGGGAAAAGAGACATCTGCTTAATGATTTTCAATATCCTTCGACATTATCTTTCCAAAACGAAATTCGTGCACTCGCGAGTTTCAAAATTTCTGTCGAGTTCTTCTGAAATCAGCCACTTTTCGAAACTATTGGGAATATCTTTCGTTTGGTCTGTTTTTCAAACAATAAAATTATTTTGCGACGCGTAACGCAGCCCAAGATATTCAAGTCCTTCGAGTTTTCCAAATAGTTTTCCGCTTTTCACGAGAAATTTTTCTCCAGATGTAACTCACGAAAAAGTTTCACGTTCAGACATTTATCACCGAATAACTTTTACGTAACATCGCCCTGTGTATTGTACGAAACATTTTTGAAATTTCATCGAGGGAATTGTGATTATTTAAAGCCAAATTTAAAGCCAGTCTTAAGAATCAAGACAGACACAGATTTGATGCAAAAACTAGTACACAGAATGAATAATCGTCTCAAGGATGCAAGGGTCGAAAAATAAAGATTGAGACTCGTTGATACAACGAACTGTAGCTTTGCGGTGTTTAACATCTCTTCGATACAATCGTAATGATGACGCAGTGTTGATAAAATATCAAAATTCACGTGCCGTACATTTCGTGATAAAAGTCTTATTACACACGTACACGTATACCGAAACTGTTTCGAAGGACCAAACAAAAAGGAAAAGTACTCTAGACTGGCAACAGGTCCACGTTCCACCGAGAGGATCCTTTCGAATTAATAGAGCAATCGGCGACGAGGCCGAGCGGCGCGGCGGCGAACGACGTCGCCTGGAAAGGACGTCGCGCGTGTCCCAAAGAATTCCTAATTAATTCCCGCTGCTAATTGGACGGAAATGAAGATTAAAAAGTTGGCCAGTTCGCTAACTAGAGACAAAGCAGAGGAAAAAGAAACAGGGCACAGACAGACAGAAAGAGAGAGAGAGAGAGAGAGAGAGAGAGAGGGAATCGCTGAGAAGAGTGGAGAAACGGCGGAACGGCGGAATGGAGGCGACGAGGCTGAAGGGTGGCCGCTAGTTGCGAAGGTAAATTGGCAATTTAACAAATTTGCAAAGTTGCCGCGCGGAACTTCGCCGTTCGTTCCCTCCTCGGAGGGGGGAACCGGCCGGAGGAGAAGCGTTCCGGCAACGTAAATACGTATAGACGTATTTATACGCGCGGCTCGCCGTGAAAATACGAGCGGCCGCGACTTTCTGCTCGGTCGGCTAACGCGTCCGTTTCGTGCCGCTCGATTTGTTCGGGGCGAGCGTGTTTTCGCAACTTGGATGGAATTCGTTAATTGGCCGATGAAAATTGATTTATTCGAAACTTGCAAATATCATACCTGGTGTCACACGATGCGCATTACGTCCCCGCTCTTGCGTATTTACGTTTTTATTGATGGATCGTGCCGCGCGGATGATTTACGAGGCGCGATCCGTTTTCATTCCCGCTCTGTCTGTTTTGCGAAGGCGTAAATTAATTGCAAAGGATTCGATTACGTGCGTGAAAGCTGGGTTAATTGCGAAGGATTATAGTGTCGCGTATAGTGTCAATAATAATGTCGAAAAATTATCAATTGTCGCATTGGACGAGGGAAATTTAAGCTCTTGCGTCTGAAACGACGTGCCACGTACGTCGTGAATCTTTTTTATCTCGAGACTGCAATATTCTCTCAGGTCTAAGTATATTTAAATGCAAAACAATTGATAAGTTTATTACTTGTTAATAATTTCGATCCAGTGACCGTCACACTGACGAGTTCAAAAGAAAAAGAAAGCGACGAATTATCGTATACAGTTTGGTCACTCGTTATGGTCCGCGAACCAGTTGCCAGCGCAAGAGGTTAAAGTCTGAGGGAACTGGTTGCGAATATTAGTTTTTGAAACTAAAAAAAAAAAGAAGGAATGATTAAACAATTACTTTAATAAAATTGAAACATCCCTTGAGAAACGTGACAACAATATATCTACGCAGATAATTGTTTCGAACACACCAAGAAAGAAGCAACAGTATATCAAGTATTACGTGTGTCGTTAATTTATTACAAACGCTGTGTCTCGATTAAAGCGTTATCAATATGGGAAACAATATTTTATCTCCAGCTTTAAGGTTCGTTGCATCGTCAGACAGCGTCTAAATCATTCCTGCCCGGGATACTTAATAATCGAAGCGATTTTCCAAACTATCCTTTTGAAGGTGCTTCACCACGCTTGCTAGCTTGCGTTGTAGAAAATTCGTCTTCTGGCAAAGGAGGGGGCGCGATTTGTCGCGGAATTATGCAAACTCCGGGAACACGGGGCGGTTGGATCTCGGTAAGACGCGTCTGCTCAACGTTGGAGGCGCGAGATTAACGCGAGCTTGGATATCTGGTTGCACAAAGAGAATGCGGCCACCGTCGAAATTCACCGCCGCTGTCCCGTTCCTGGCTGCGAGTAATCGCGTTGACGTTTAATTTGTTGCTCTGCGAGGCTAATTCGTTTAGCCGTGCACCGAACGAGCTTTGTCACCTGACCGCGGGCTCCTTTCGAATTCGAAAACAAAGTTCCGAACGAGCCAGGCGAGCTCCTTCTCCTCCGTAGAATCCGCTCGCGAGATGGGGAAAAGATCAAAGGGAAGAACCACCTCTTGAGCGTTTACGCGCCAGTCGGGTGAATCTTTGCGCCCAGAGGGTTTTTCCTCTCGCTGAAACGAACGTTAGGCGACTCCTCCCTTCTCGCAGGAGACAGTAGAATCTATCGTCGCTGCGAGATTAAGGAATTTATTTCTCCTCGAACGAGTCTCTCTCTCTCTCGTTCACCGACAGAACGAAATGACAAATGAAGAAAAACAGTGGAATTTATTCTCGAAGCAAAACAGAAATTTCTCCTCTCTGCCTCTTTAGATCAATTTTTCTCAACATTCTCGTTCACTAAAACTTCAAAAAAAAAAAAAAAAAAAGAAAATAAGAAAAAAGGCATTAGAAAATGTTAATTAATCGAAGAAAAAAATCATTTGTCCTTCTTTCGCCTTCGAGATAGTAAACACGTCGAATCGGTTAAAAGGGTGACACCTTTGGATAAAAATTCACTTGCCAGGAGTTCGTTTCTTCTACAAACGATCTTCCCAAGGCTTTCTCGTTCTCCCTTTTCCACTCACCGAGACAACGAACGGATTACGAGTTCCGGAAATATTTATTTCGCCGTTTGTGGGTGAAGATCGACGCGAGGAATCGGCAAATCCGCAAGCAAAACACGAAAGTTGGCTGCCGAGCTACTTTAACCACCGAGGGCTCTTATCTCTCCCTTGGGCACAACGAAACAAAGCTGCGCCATTTTTCCTTGCTCCTTTTGTACGTGCCGCTATGCAAACGTCAATCGTTTGAAGCTCTTATCGATCTAGCGTTCGAGACCCTTGCTTTGTTTCTTGCTGTTGAATGCCTTTACCTGTTGCTCCCTTACGAAATTAGGCGAGCGTTTTCCGCGCCTCGGCCTCGGCTCGCGATTTCCAACGTGCAACCCAGATGAATAATTGTTAAACGAAGTCGCAGTTTTGGTAGTATATCTTCCACAATATGTTACAGGAAGCGACGAAGTCTGCTTATAATTCCCACTTTAATTGCCACTGACAACAATGAATTCTTTTGTAATGCACAAATTTTTTTAAACATATTGTATACACTATAAAATTCGTCATTTAAAAAGCAATAATTTCATCAATTTACATGGAAACTGTATCTTTCAATAATTCCCCAACTTTGAGGATCCTTCAACATCGATTGCTGATAAAAAAAAAAAAGAAAGAAAATACGTGTCAAATTTTCTTTTTTCTTTTCGAAAACTACATTTCTGCCAAATTTCATCAAAATCGGTGATTTTGAACCTCGATAGGTTCCCCTTGAGAATTATTACGCACCTTTAGCAGGAAAAGAACTTGTTTCCTAGAACCATTCGTTCCTCGCCTGAAACTACGCCAAAAAGCCAACTTCCTCGTTACGCGAATCATCAAATGAGAAGCGCTATACCGTCGTCGTGTCTCTCTACTCTCGAGCTTACAAGCTTTAGCTTTGAACACATTGTCAGCCGAAGCTCAGACCCATCTCTCCGTCTTTGCAATCCTCGCGCATTGCGCAAACGATAATTCTCTCATCGGAGACAGGTTTGCGAAATCCAAAGTGCTCGAACGCTCGACTCTTGTCGGACGACTGTGCATTGTTTCGCCATTGGTTCGGGAAAAACCTCGGTAACGAGAACGGAGTGGATTCAGATCGTCGAGCACAGTCGCGAGACAGTTTCAAAAGTAACCAAACCCAATTTCATCGGGACGTTTATAGAGCTTCGTCGCTGGTGATTTATCCGGAGTGTCGTTTGCCAACCGCGATAAACCACCGTAACGATCAAATAATCGTTATGTATATATATAAAAATATAAAAATAGTTATAGAAGAAACCAGCCGCTGTTTCGTCGGCAGTGAACCGGCACCGCTCTCGAGATTGACCGAACGTAATTGTAGTTCTCAACCGCGGAAAACGAAGTGGCAAAAGGAAAGAGAGAGAGAGAGAGCTGGCGCAGCTGTTTCACATAAGTCTTTCGGGGAGAATAATATCTTGGCCGGTGCGAGTGTGTCCGGTCGCTGCCACCGCGGGAACACGCCCGCGTGCTCGCTTAATAGCTCGTGCATCAGCTCGTGAACGCTCACGGAATTTCCATTCCGACGATGGCTGCGTTATTTCGCGCGGCGCTGCTCGAAAAATGACCCGATGAATTCATCATCGCGACCATCTTCGACGAGCGACAGACGTCGAACGAGGGATAATTTCTCGTTTTCTCGAAGATCTCGAGATTTGACAAATTACAATACACACGTGGACGAGGTGTGGTTCAAGTTGCGTTTGTAATCTCTTGCGCTGGAATGACGTGTCACGTACGTCGAGAATTCTTTGCCCCAAAGTTGCAACACTTTCTCAGTTTTAAATATATTTAAATATAACCCGAGCAAAATAGTAAATTTATTATCTTATTAATAATTTCTATCTATAGTGATATGTCGACGAGTTCAAAGAGAAAGCGACGAATCATTGTATACGGTTTGGTCACTCGTTATGGTCCGCGAGCCAGCTGCCAGCGCAAAGGGTTAACGCAAACGAGTTAAACACTAAGCTTCGCGAAAAATTTCGGGAAAATCTCTCAAAGTAAAAACGTAGTGGACAGAAAGATGGACAAAATTTTCATCTTTCTGGTTCTGGCGAGAGTTAACGATGTACCATTTTGGTGGACATTAGCGTGACGAGGGAGCCCGTTTGTAAATTCAATGTTTACGACCGGCCTCGCAGCTTGAGACGAAACTTGAAACGAATAGAAATAAATCGACGTCGTGTTCGAAGGCGCAAAATTGAAGCGGTCTCCGCGTGGCTGGCTGCGAACGCCGGCTTCGCGCCTGGAGTTTTCACCGCGTGAACGAAGTTCGAACGAATTGGAGCGAGTTGAGGCGAGTTGGCGCTCGCTCTCGGCGCCCGATTTCCAAGCGAGTTCCGAGTGAGTTTGCCCGGTGGGTCGAACGTATCGAGCGTAAAACGTGTCTGACTGGAACTTCGCACTTTTACTTCCTCCTCCGTCCGTTTCTTCGGCGTTCCTCCCTCCCTCCTTCCACATCCTCTCGTAAATTTCGTTCGAGACGAGCGCAACTCGGAGTGCAGCAAGTTCCGCGAATTTAATTGCAGTTGACGACAGAACAGAAGTTAACGGGGACAGAACAGAATTCATTTCGGCCACGGTTCGACACTGTGCGAAATGTGTTGTCAGAGACACAGTTCAGTTTTATCTTCGAACAAGACACGGATTACGTGAAATCGACGCTCGTAGCTTTTCTTAATTTCGTACTTACGCTTCGATTCTTCTGTCGTATCTCTACACCGCGACATCGACTATACTTGTTTCCATAACGCTTGCCCGTTTTACGTCAACTTCAACGTAACCACGCCGTTAACGTCGCTTCAAACGCTGCTTGTGCTTCAAGCTTCGATCAGTCGAGTCTCTCGGACAAGCAAGTCGAGTTGAACGTAGTTTCGAGGCTGGCGCAACAACAATGATATAAAAATTAGTTTCGAATCCGCGGCAAAGCCCGTCCCACGAGAGTTTCCTTTATGTCGCTTAAAATGCGTAAACCACGCCTCTGGCTTATTTCTGCCTCCACTTAATTACAAACTTCCAAACATCGGAGACTCGTCGATTTCATCAGCGGATGCATATCCCGCGATTGCGACGATCCTTTGACGACGTTCGCCAAACGAAGCAGCGAGGTGGAGAGAGAGAGAGAAAGAGGGGGGGACGATCCGTTTCCGTGAAATTAATTAGAAAAATCCTCGCATGTCGTTCCAGGGTCGTTTGCCTTCCCGCGGGATACAGGAAAGAAGGACAAGCGAGTCAGAGACGAGAAAAAGAAAGACAGGAAGGGAAAGGAAGTGTCTGCTTCTCCTATCGTATCGTCCATCCTCTTTCTCTTTCTCCCCGCCTCTCTTCTTCTTTTTCCTCCCCTCTCCTCTTTCTTTCTCTGTTCGCTCTCCCTTCTCTCGAACGAGGCCGATCGTCCCGGGAGGAACGGAAATCCTTAATTGAAAGCGTCCTCGAGCGGGAGCAACTTTTATAATTCCCCGGTCGATGATTAAAATTAAAAGTCCGGCCGTGTCAGAGGCAGGAAATCGTTGCGCTGGAAAAAGCGAAACGAGAAGAAAATCAGAGCGAGAACCCGATCGCTCGTTTCCCGACGACGGACAAAGCGCAAGGGCAACGGAAAGCTCCACCGCTCCCCTGTTTCCGGCCACCCTCTCTCCTTCCTCCTCACAGCGCTTCTTTGACAATTTCGATGCTCGACGCAAACATCGGTAGATGTTGTTTTACGTTCCTTTCTTTTTTTTTTTTTTTTTTGAAGACTTCTGTTTCGAATGTTTGGGGATACACGTTCCGAGATGGAACTAATTAGAAATAGAAACACAAGTCGTCGTGTCTTTCTGTGATCCCAGGGAATTTCACTTTTCAGTTTGACAATGTTTGGCCAGGTTTGGACAGCTGTTTCGAAACTGTTGGAAATTTCACTTTTCTTTTTTTTATTTTAGGGGGTTCAGAGTCGCATCGACTACGAGGTCTTTGGCGACGTACTGGGATTTTCTCTTTATATCTGGTCTAGTAGTTGATAACGTTTTTTCGTTGTTTCTGACAGGTTAGAGCGGTGTTTTCGTTTAATCCGTATTTTTACTTCTTAGGTTTCGATATTTTCATGTAGCAGTTTTTGGTTGCAAGTGTTGCAGAAAGGTGGTTCTGTTTTGCTTAGGAGGTATTCGTGTGTGATCTTGGAGTGCCCGATTCGAAGTCTAGTCATAGCTGTCCTTTCTTTTCTGCTTATATTGTTATTTGGTATTTTTTGGTAGAAATGGTGTGCCATGTCGTGTATTTTGGTTCTACTTGCCGTAGTCCAAATTCTGTTCCATTCTTCTTTTTCTGCCTTGGTCGTTGAAACTAGTAGGTCTTGGTGTGGGATTGGGATATTGGTTTTGTTTGTTTGATTCTGTTGTTGCTTCTTTGGCTAAGGAGTCGGCTTTTTCGTTTCCTTCTATTCCTTGGTGTGACGGGATCTAGGTGATTATTATTTGTTTATGGTCGTTGGTAAGTTCGGTGTATGTTTCCTGAACCATTTGTATGATTTGTGCTGTTTGGTGGTATTGGTATTTGTTCTCGTGTATATCGAAATCAATGAATCCGTGTACCGCTGATTGGTATTTGTTTTCTTGGATGTATCGTAGTATAGCGTATGTCTGTTGTTTTTCAGTAATGCTTTCTGTGACAATTGCGAATCGGATTCCGTGTTTGGTTTTGAAAGCATCTGTGTAGATCTTGTGGTAATTCTTATAGATGTTGTTTAATTTCTGAAAATCCTGTTGCTCTTTTCATTTTTTTTTGTAATTAACCAGGTCAGTGTTTGTTTTTGGTGTTTTTAATGTCCATGGGGCTATTTTTCCGTGGTTGCGTTCGATAATTGGTATTGAAGTAATTTCTCTTGTATTGGGATAACCTTTTAGTCTTGCGTAGAATAGTGCCGGAAGTCTTGAATTTCTGTTGCGTTGGTTTGTTTATCTGTCGGCAAAAGTATATTGCTGTATGCTGGGTTATTTGGTGTTGATGCTATTTTTATTGCCAATCTTAAGCTGAGTAGTTTCCTTCTCTGTTCGAGGGGCAAATTTCACTTTTGTTCGACGATGTTTGACCAGGTTTCTGGACGTCCGTCTCGAAAGTGACGCGTGGCGTTGAAGATATTTCGAAAATAACGGGAAACTTGGGTAACAGGGGCGTATTACTTTGTCAAGTTTTATTAATAAGAAAAGTTGATCGAGCCAATTACGATCTTTCAGTTATGTATATCCACACGCAAGTTCCTTCAGAAGGGGGGAAAGGACTGAAAATTATTTCCGAACTTTTCACTTACAATGGAGCGAGTCACTCGAAATTACCGCCTTGATTTACGTCAATATTATATCTAGGGGAAAATGGGTCAAACAAAGTTGCATAATTTCGACGGGGCGCGTAAAGTTGGAGTAAAATCCACGCTGACTGAAAACGTTTTAAACATTTGTCACGAAGGTTTCGCCAGCGTAACGTAATCACCCATTCTGTTCATAAAATGCTGCAAGCATTTCAGAAACTCTTCCGCGTTAGTAACTGTCGCATTTTCACAATACGCGATGTTTTCACGCGTGTGTCTGATACTGTTCTTTACATCTCGACTTTTTGTCCCGAAGCGACAATCCAAAGAAATTACTTGCAGAAAAGTCTCGCGTTCAAGAGTTAAATTCTATATCGCCGGATCGATCGTAAATTGGCTAAACTCGAAATTGTTTCACGAATGAATCGCTGAGAGACGATCGGTCGTTGAATTTATGCGCACCTTTGTTCAACCGAAATGCATCCGTCCAGAGAATTTTGATTTAACGTTAAAACGTAACCACCATCGATTCAAGCGTCGTTCGAAAGCTCGTCAACTGAGCAAACATCAACTTGGAAACCGGTGCCAAGGATCTCGGCGTACAAACACTCGCGGAGGATCGATCCCAGCGGCGACTTAATAAATCGAACGAGAAACGATCGTGCGCATTCTTTATTACCGTGGCGTTCGCAGATTTATCTGTTGGAACGGCGCTCGTGATAAATCAAGACGAGCTGGCGACGTTTTCATACGTGTCAAACCCCCTGCGCCGCCATTGTCGCCGCCGCGTTCATCTCGCAATACATTTCGAGAGAGTGAAGCCAAACAACGCATTAGAGACAACGGCGGGCGGTGAGCGAGGCATCGATTTAAGGTTAAACAGGAGAGTTCGTTTTTGCGAACAAACGTCGCAATAAATCGAAAAGACGATTGTCGATTCTGATCGCGAAATGGGGGCTAGAAAACGCTTCAGATGTACTTTGGCCAGCAGTTCTCGACGATCTCCTCGAACGTCTGTGCAGAATCGACCCTCTGAATTTTCAGGTAGCTATTTGGGAATCGTAGTCAGCTGTTGTTTGCAGAAGCGAATCGAATGGAACGAGGTATTCCCCGGCTCGAGTGGAAATAAGAAAGTAATTTCCACGTTCCGAGATCTGTGACCAGCAGATCGAGTTCGTAAACGTTTCGAAGAACGTGATTCAGAAAATGGAAACTGAGAGAAATTTTCAGGGATGTTTCTTCAAGCATTTGTTTGTTTGAGATGTTTTGTGCGTTTTACACGTGGTTAAGCGATGATTGTATTCAAACGTCTGACGGATTTAAAGGTGCAAGATCCCGTGGATTATCAAGACAATCGAAGCAGAGTGCTCGTTACTTTTATCGGAAAATGACACTTAAACACTCGCGAATACAGACAGAAAAGTCGTCCAGTGACACTGTGAAACTTGACGAACAGGGTGAAGAGTTATGGCGACGAAATTCACGCTCGTTCCACCAATAAAACAGGCGAATAGATTTCATCGGGCGGCGGGCACATAAATTCCCAAGCACGCATTTTATGGAAAACAGTATCGAAGTCATACACGCGTCTACCTTCGACCGGAAGATTTATGAACTCGTCCGTCCGACCATCGATCCGAAACTCTCGACCAATCACCCGCGCACACAAAGGGTCCGATTCCAGCCAATAAATCACGAAATTCCACGTGAAAAAAAAAGAAGAAGAAGAAGAAGAAGAGGAGGAAGAGGAAGAGGGAGAGAGAGAAAAAAAAGAAAGAACGAAGACAAACTCGTCTGTCCGAGCAACGATTCTTCCCTCTCTCGTCAAGCTTACGTTCCCCTCGCGCTTTTCAGCTACCACCCGTGAATGACTACGAAAACGCCGGGTAAAGGGTGGCTCCGTCAGAGTCATCGTATATCGTTAACGACCGCATTGGCCGCGTTTCGAACGGGGCAAAAGTTTCTGAATGGCACAAGTTCCGCGAATGCAACGCGATCACCAAGTCCAGGAGACATCCATCTCCCTTGACAATCTCTTTTTGCGTTTCCATTCCTCCCTCTCTCTCTTTCGCGTTGCTGGCTGCTCGGCGATTCATCGCGTTTCGCATTTATCATCGGTCGATTAATTTATGCCAAGACTCTACGCGACCGGGACTCCGCAGTCAACTTCAGGCCAGCTGTCTGCTCCAGCGAGATATCCCCGGCGATGGCAGTCGAGTTTTACTCGGGCCAGGCGGAGCAGGCTAATGGCAGCGAGGGAATCTCGAAACGATGGAAGAGGGGGGGAACGACGCTGATGATATGTGCCGAAAGAGACGCACGTTCGCGGTATATCGAGTCTGCCGTTAATGCCGGTAGGCGCGATTATCGCTCCCGCGGGCTTTCGTTCGCCCCATTGTGCCGGTCGTAAGTAGTTTTGGATGCGTTCCGCCGCGGAAGATAGAGAACGTGTGCCACCGACGTTCGCCGAATAGATTTTACGACGATTTGGCAACTCGCGACTTGCCGGGCGAGGCGAGTGGTTGACGAGATAGGCGTTTAAGTATTTAGAGCGAAATTGGAGTTGTTGTAAGCGGGGGTGATTACTGCTGGTTCGCTGGATGCAACGAACTCACGCGTTCATTGCGCGCGTGGACTATGGTTGGCGGCTGCATGGATACTTGTAGTTTGAATGTAAGAAATTGAAAATCGGGCCACATTTTTCGGGAGAGAAAAATTACAGCGAGCTTGCGTTTGATACATCCTATACGCAAATAAATATATATAAATATAAATAAATACTATTTGATAGATTATTAAATACGTTATAAATATATTGGGTAAATCATGCTCATTTTCGTTCGAACATGTCTTGGAATCTTTTATTTACACCTTTTTTTTGTTCTTCTTGTTCTCCCTCTTTTTTTTTTTTACAAAATTTGATTTTATTAGTAAGCAAGGATTATTAAGCAACGTCAATGCGAAATTAGGATATTTTCATGTTTTTCTTTAGAATTCTTTTGAAACGATTCAAGTGCAATATCATCGCTGCGAAACGTTTCAAAGCATAAGGGGGGGGGGAAGGGGGGAGGAAAGTTGCGCGATCGATGAATCTAATTGCGCTCGCGTCTAATCCGTTTCGTCCAAGTTCTTTAATAAGTTGAACAAACGTAAGGCGGCAGAGTGAGATAAAGTTTCCACCGAACCAGAAGTATTTCATCGGGAATTTAAAGTGGGTCTCCTTTTTCTCATGCAAATTGAACATCATCCACTTAATCTAGCTGGGAAGTTTTTCACCGCGAAATTGCGTAGAACGAATATAATTGTGTCCGCCGTCGAAGCAAGTGGAACGCGAGATCAAAGACGAAGAATTCCAAAAGGCTGCGGAAATTCCCTCGTATTTTGCCACTATTTCCTCGCTAAACACTTTGGAGTCACTGTCGCGAAGAAGTGAAGGGAAAACCGCGTTGTCGTTGATACTTCAGAAATATTTTTCAGTATCCACGTCGTAGAAAGAAATCATTTCGGGCAACAAAAATTCCTCGGCACGGAAACGTAATTTAACAATGGAGCATTTCGATAGTTTCAAATATTTCCAGCAAAAGAAAAAAACAAAAAGAAAAAGAAACGCAACAGAAGTTCTTCAATTAAAAAGACCAGTATGCAAAATGGAAGCTGCTCAATCTCACGTTCGAAGCTGCGTGTAATTAACATCGTAATTGTTCAAAAACGACGCAACGAATTTCGTTTCCTCGTTCTAAGATTCGAACTCTCGAACGAAACTTCTCCTCAGTAACAAATCCACTGTACAAAATGGAGAGCGAAATCGGTCCGGTATCGGGAACCATTTAAACCGCTTCCTCCGCAGGAATCATCCGCAATCACCGAATTCTCTCGGCGCGAGAACACAACGGGAGCCTCTCTACCTCCAGCTGCAAGCAAAATAGAAAGGTCAAGTTAAACAATTGACATCAAGAACTATCCGAAACACATTCTCTCTGTAATCTTCGGTGGCGCCGAGTTGCAATCCGCGCAAACATCACGCAACCGTAACCGGCCGCACCTTCATCCCCCGTATTAATTCCACGGCGTGCGATTGTACGCGGCACACGGAAACTGTTTGGGAGCCATTTAGAAATCTGCGACCGGTGTCAGGTGATTCCGGTGAATTTAACGGGGCAGTTGCCACGGGGCCAACGGTGCAGTTCGACGGTGAAATTGGCCAAAGTCCGCACTTACATCGAGCACCGGCTTTCTGTTTGCCGAACCGAACCATAGCGAAACCGTATCCGTGGCTATCGGTCTGTTTGCGTGCGAGAGAAGGTCAATATAATAGTTGCAAACGGAAGAGGAGGGGAGGGGGGGAGGAGGGGGTAAACGACGCCGCTACACCTTCTACACACTCGACTGTACGCGCGACGAACGGAGAGAAACCCGGCGGACTGATAAGGAAGAACGACGAGTCGAGAAACAACCGTGTTGGACGTTTATCAGAATGGATGAAATCGCCAGGATATTTTGATGGACCGTTCTGGTTTGCCGATAGGCGATGCACGTTCAACGAAAATGGCCACCTATCGCGGTGCTTTCGACGCAACGTGCCTCTACCCCTCGCCCTCCACCCCCCCCCTCCCCCCCGACGTGAAAAACATCGGATTGAAGCTTAAAATACGAGATGCCAGCTCGGGCGTCGCGTCGCTTTGTTCGGTTACTCGGCATTGTTTTTCGGTGGATATTTTACGTTGGGAAAACCGGAGCGAGCGGGGCGGAGATACTGCCTTTCTTTCGCTGCTTTCCTTTGTCCTCGCCCTTCAACGCGAGCAACGCGAACTTTGTTCACCGTGTGTACAGGGGAAATCGCGTTTGGTTAGTCGTAACTGTTACCACCGAGTCGAAAGTTTACGAACTATCGTTCAGAAGCCAAGTAAATCGTTCGGTGTTTTTGCAATGATGTACGCTAGGGAAAGCGCAACGGCGAAGTAACAGGTATTTTCAAAACGCGATCAAGTAAGACGTTGAAGCCGTCAGAGTCAGAGAAGTGACGAATTCGTGATTTTCTCGCAGAACGTTTATTTATTTATCGTAGCTGTCCGTTTAAATGGCAAGCTGTCGGTGATTACGCGAGGCGATAATTTTTAGCAATTAAAACACAACACGAAACAAGGCAATTTCGAACGGAAAGTTCGAACACAGGCAGCGCGGATACACAGACGCGCGCGCCTCTTTGAAATTTTCACAGAGGGCCAGCTCGTCGGCGAGCGTGGCCGAACGTGGCCGAATTTAATGGGCTTTTTAAATATTTGGACACGGCCGGGACTAGTTCGAAGATAATTTAATTTATGAAAGTTCGCTGGCGTTACGATTGCGCGAGTGTATATTCTCCGAAATTCTCGCTCGTTATACGCCGCGCAACCTAATTACTTCGGGCCACACCTCCCCCCTCCCACTCCCCGCTTCTCTCTCTCTCTCCCTGTTCCCCTCTCTGTGACATTTAATTTCTCAAATAAACCATCGGAACGCACAAGTGATCCACAGAGCCCACCGAATATACCACAATAAATTAGAATATAATTGTATATTAATCCCGCGTAATTATAATCACCCGGGCAACATTATCCCGCGCACAGCGTTAATTAACGATTCCGCGTTACTCGATAACCGCAGCTACACGTGCGCGGCACGTCCGGTTCTCCGGATTTCGTTCTCGAAACGCCGCGGAAAATATCGCCGGGTAGCAAGACGCAGGAAGAGAACACGAAACGACGTTCCACAGCCGGGAAAATCCCGTCGACGGCGTGGATTCGCGCCAAAGGGTGGCGAGCGTGCAGAGGCGTTGAAAGGCGAGAGGAGGGGAGGAGGGGCGTCTGGGACCGATGGTTCTTTGAAATTTATTCGCAAAATTAATACGTCGACACGCATCAAATTGATACATTGTAATTCTCGCGCCTTTTCAAGCAACAAGTCGTAGCGGTGATTGGCAAAAGCTTGGCGTGCACGCCGAACCGATACAATTGCTTTTGAAGTATAATCAAAGCGGGCGAAATTGCGCCCTCCCGATAAAATTCGCATGACGAGGCACGCAAACGCGGACGAACGGACGACTGAAGGGGGGGGGGGCTGCTCCGAATTTTCGAACCACTTCAATCCCGTTAGGCTGCAAACACATTGTAAAAGGATAATGGCGAGTGTAGCGACGCGCACCGTCAAATAAATGGCCGCGGCCCCCTCCTACGCTGCTGTTCACAATACGTGTGATTATCACGGGTCGGCCGATGGAGGGGGGTCAAATGACGTTCGATAAAAATATTCGCGACATGTTGTTCGTTGTCTGTTTCTTCGCGAGCAGCAGGTCGTCGCGTTTTGAACTCGATTCGATTGGATTCGTGAGTACGTCGATACTCGAGATAGGATTGCGAGGGTCTCTTTTTTGGAATTACTTTCTAATTCATATCACGTCACATATGGACACAAGGTATTCACGAAATAAATTTCGGTTAGTCGAGTAACCTCGGCCAATTACAGACACTCAGACACTCTGATATTCGTTGATCATTAAACACGATATTTCAGAAACAAAAAATCTTGAGGGCAACTGTATAACGCATCTATGACACAATGAACACGATGAAATAATCTCTCATCAATCTTCCCATATTTTGACAACGTCTAACTTGAAATTGTTCAAAAAGAAACCTACGATACATACCATGTCATCGATAAAGTGTTATTCAATTAATACACGCACGTACATACGTTGTTCATCGATAAACTATTTTATCAAGGAGAATATTTTATTAAACAGCAGAGGGAGCAAGATCGACGCAACCATTTCGGCGAATCTCTAATTACGATTTTAATTGCCGATTCGTTAGCGCGATTCACGCGAGGCTTGCTCCCTATTAAAGGAACGCGAGCAACCAGCTAGTCTAGGAAACGACGAGGCGGGAATCTATAGAAAGCAAACCGCAAGCTGCATCCAGTTAGCAAATTAGACACTTGGCTCGGTGAACAATGGTTGCGGATTTTACCGGCCGATCATCTCTTGCGAAACATTCAGACACCGCGTCTATGTTAGGCATGCGAACGCCAGGTGAATATTCCCGCGGTGAGTCAAGCTGCTGGCAACCAGCCTTCAAAACACGTACTCGAAATACATCGGAACCGCGTTGATTTACGCCGAAACTAATCGCGAGTTACTTAAAGTTACCAGCGGGGGCCACGGTTGGAATTCCACGTGGCCGTGATAAATGACGCGAAACCGAGAATGGGTTGCTTAAATAATCCTCCTAATTAATTCGAGGCGCGCACATTCAGCATCCGTGTTTTTCTGCTGAACTACCAACTAACTTAATGGTGAATAATGGCCCGTGCCTCGGACTCTCGAGAACGTCCACGCATTTCTACGCATTCTTCTCTTATTAAATATCGTTCGCGCGATTTTCTAACTTCTGCTCCATCGAAAATAGAAATTTTCTGACATCAATCGGATAACGACAAAGTTGATAAATTAGCTCGAAAACGTCCACGCATTTCTACGCATTCTTTTCTTATTAAATATCGTTCGCGCGATTTTCTAACTTCTGCTCCATCGAAAATAGAAATTTTCTGACATCAATCGGATAACGACAAAGCTGATAAATTAGCTCGAAAACGTCCACGCGTTTCTACGCATTCTTTTCTTATTAAATATCGTTCGCGCGATTTTTTAATTTCTGCTCCATCGAAAATAGAAATTTTCTGACATCAATCGGATAACGACAAAGTTGATAAATTAGCTCGAAAACGTCCACGCGTTTCTACGCATTCTTTTCTTATTAAATATCGTTCGCGCGATTTTCTAATTTCTGCTCCATCGAAAATAGAAATTTTCTGACATCAATCGAATAACGACAAAATTGATAAATTAGCTCGAAAAGGTGGGATCAATCCTTAATTAATAAGTTCCAAAGTCTTTCTAAAAGAGATAGAACCACTTTATTGTTAGCACGCTAATGATAGACGTGAATCTACACCGCGATTAAAAAACGATATTAATAGTTATTAATCGCGTGTATAATGCAGATGTTTGGACATTTTATTCGAAGATTGGCAAGTTAATTGTCAGAGAATATCTAGATGATTGTTATTAAAATCTTGCACACGCTCTTCAAAAATTAATATCGTGGACGACGAAATTTGTGATTCTAACATTGAACAGAAATTCAACAGGAAAGAGAGAATAATTATCACACGCCTAAGAACCGGTCATACCAAGCTGACACATGAACATAAAATCAAAAAAAGTACACCACCCACCTGCACTCATTGCTATAACCATCCATTAACAATAACACATATACTGCACGAATGCCACACCACAGAAACCCAAAGACAGAAATACGGAATCAACGCAAACATAAACCTGACTTCTCAAAATGACGTACAAAGAGTATTAAAATATCTAAAAAACATAAACTATTACACACATATCTAATGGTGCCGTCGTCGCTGTCGATGCGACATTAAAGAAAAATAGAAAAAGAAGAAGAAGAAGAAGAAAATATTTACATCACTGCTTTACTTTCAACTATTTTCCCACTGTTCCTCTTTATGCGCACTTTTTATTTTCTCACAATTTTTGCCCGTACAATAAATGTATTACGACCATAAAACTGAAATGCCGGGGCGTTCTTTCCATTACCGTGGCGGTGAGATATTTATGAAATTTCAATGGGAACAACGATTCGTTATCAAAACCACTTAACAGGCTTTTCGCCTGTACTAAACAGCATTAGTCGATCGGTGCTCGTGCCATCGGAACGTTTTTGTTGCTCGGTTGCGATCTCGCGTACCGGCAACTACATACACACGTTCGTTCGTGACCGCTGCTAATTTAACGAGAATTCTTTTCTCTTTCTTTCTCTCTCTCTCTTTCCTTTTTTTCTTTCGCTTAATAGCTCTCGTTCGTCCGTTGATACCGCGCTAGTCGTGATGCAGCTTCTCTCTACGAACGCATTCGTACGTAGAGCAGCGATCGCGAGAGGCGCATGCGTTTTCCACTTGAAAGTTTGAAAAACGAATCGATATATGAGTACTCTGCACGGTAATACGATCACTTTTCAAAAAAACAAGCCACTACTACTTCTCTCTCTCTCTCTCTCTCTTTCTCTCCCTTTTTTCGAACAACGTTCGCAGCGATACATTATTCACTTTGACGATGGAAATTGAAAATGTTTGGAAAAATGACCGTGTAAAATATATATACGAGAATAATAAGACACTGAAAAAATGCAACGCGTTTAGTAATTGACAAACTTTGCCATTATCATTTTCCCACGCTCGTCAATTTTGTTAAGAAAAGTGACCAGGAACTATGATACATATTACAACTTAATTAGGAATCATATACTTAATTTTCCGATCGAGTAATTTCTTTATTTAAATCGTTATTTGGGATATTTGACGTGTATAGTTAAATTGATCTAAAGGTAACAACTTTGGATATAACAACTCTGTTCCAAAGAGCAACTGACGAATTTCGTGTACACAACTAGATTGTTACAATTCTAAACGAAGTACAGGAGGAGTAACTCCCGAGAAAAGAGATGAAACAGCCGGAAAATATGTTATATTATATTAAAAAATATATTATAACACATTAAAAGCTGGAGAAACATTAGATATACCAAATAATTATTAATTTTACAGTTAACCAACTGTATGTACAGAGTCACAAAATTATTCACACCACTGCAATTATTCCTTAACACTGAACGTTCTGTAATGTTTATTAATACGACGATCAAAAATACCGATCGATCGTTATACAACGTGAAAAAAGAATTTCGATAAATCGCTGAATGAAAGTTGATAAAAATAAACTCTTCAAGATGCGTGGCGTGTATAATAAACATCTCGCGTGAACAAAATGTTCGTACCAACGATTGCTCGTGTCCTCTCGTATCACCGGCCGTTTCACAAAACCGACGGATTTAGATTCGGAAATACTCGAGAATGCCATCGAATTGCCAAGTTCCATCGGGGGTGGGAAAAAAACTAAGAGCACCTAGCGGGATACGGCAGTATGGCGTATCAGCGGCCATCCGGGCAAATCCGCGAGCTCGGTGTCGAACTCGATTCCATCAACGATCCGAGAGGGATATCGGGGTCGAGAGTACGATTCTCGATCGGCGAAACGAGCGAAACGAGAGCAGCAGATACAATTACCGCTGGCACATAATTCAAATCGAAGCTTGCGATAAAATGGTCGCGCGTCCGGATTTTCGAATCGCTCGAAATCCCGTTAGTCGTACGGACGTTGCACGCATTAATGCGTCCATGTCCGTGCATGCATATGCACTGGGCTTTTCTCTCTCTCTCTCTCTCTCTCTCTCTCTCTCTCTCTCTCGGTGTTTTACAAATAGTGTTCGCCATTCGACGACAGACAAAAGTGTAAAAGACAAACGAAAAAAAAAATTCATTTAATCGCACGCTGCACTTGAGCTTGTTTTCGAGCTATGTACAAGGTTACAAGTATACAGCGTGATTCATGTTGAAATAATTTCTATTAAAATATTATAAATACTATACAATATAAAATATTGTAAAATATTATAAAATACTATAAAATATTATAAAATATAAAATATTACAAAATACTATAAAATATAAAATATTACAAAATATTATAAAATATTATAAAATACTATAAAATATAAAATATAACATACTATAAAATATAAAATATTATGTAACATATTATAAAAAAGTTCAATTTCTAAAAATTGTTTCATACAAAAGTTATATGGTTTTAAGAGAGGGGAAATATTTTGTGTGTGTTGAGAGGTTTCGAAATTTCCAAGTTAGTAATTTTTCGACCTTGGAATTTATTTTGAAATTCTCAGCATTTATTTAACATAATATTACAACTCTTTGATAACAAAAGACGTTACGAGAGGTGTTCCCAACACTTTGACAAAGGTTCTGTCACCACCTACGAGATGAGAATGGAATTTCGTTGCTATGGACCAATTTAAAAAACCTCGACGTCATTTCAGTTTGTTCTTAATTCGCAAAAAGTATTCAGGAACATAATAATTAAAACGTGGCGCGGAATTGTCCCCTCCGTAATTAACTCAATTCACATTTTTTGTCATTCTTCCTTCTTCCTTCTTTTTTTTTTTTTTTTTTTTTTAATACTTCAAAGAGCTGATTCCCCCTTTTTTCCTTTTTCTTTCCTCTCTTGGCGCGTTCCGATTCACTCCATACGTGTTCTACAAGATTTAGGTCACGGCTCCATTTATTACAACATTTTCAACGGATTTGCGAATCGGGTGAAACCATAATTAAGCCACACAGCACGTACGGAATGTATAAACATTTCGTTCTATTTAATGGCACGTAGGAATTAGTTGTAATTAATTTGTGTGTACGTCACATGTGTGCGAGACCATTAACACTAATAATAGCCTTAATAATAATAACCTTAATACGACGGATTTCAGATTTCCTTTGTCTGCAATTGCTGAAAAGCGCACGGTTATTTTTGTCAAAATTTATATTGATTTCTCCCATTATGTATTAAATCAAATTACTTTAATTATTATCGTTCAAATCATAATGACTCATACACGGAACATTTTGATACGTATGCTCGTGCTCTTTAATCTTTAAATCGATAGATTTAATCGAAATTATAAATACATTTCCAAATCACGCGTCTAATTATAACAAAATTAAAAACGAATGCTCGCAGATACCACGGAAAATACGCAGCAAGTACGTGCTACGTATTTCTCGTCGAACTTTCCATCAAACCCCGATGATATTACAAAATATTACCCAACATCGGGCAATAATTACAATTAATTACAACAATACAACGTCGGGCAGCGCTCAATCAACCACATTCCCAAATGTCCTGTGCATTTCCAAATCACCCATCTAATTGCTACGTGCGGAAAAATCCATCCGAACGAACGATACAATCCTCGCGAAGCAAAACCAGCGCCGATGAAAACGCACCAACTACTATTTCCCGTCACATAAATTTTCCATTAATTCCTACACTTGGTCACAATTCATGTGCCGTTGCTACAAATCGATCAAAATGTCCCGATATACCTATGGTACGTAACGCGCGTGTAAAGCGGAGAAGCGTGCGTGAGTGCGTGCGCGCGCGCGCGCTGAAATTCGAAGTTTGAAAGACGAATCGATACATGGAGAGGCTGCGTTACCCGTAGCGAAGGGCACCGCTTGACTACGACCCAATGGGACCGCGCGCGCGTTTTCCCAACCCTCTCCAACCCCCTCGCCCGCCCTTTCTATCCTTTCGTTCAACCCTTCCCTTCTCTTCGTCTCGTACACACACACACACACACTCTCTCTCTCTCTCTCTCTCTCTCTCTATCCTAGAGAGGGTTGCCTTTTACTCCACCCTTTCCCTTCGTCGCTGTTCCCTGCGCCGCTTCGGCTTCTCGCTACTCGCTACGCTCCTCTCTCCTTCCATCGTTCGCCACCATCTTTCTTCGTTTCTCGCCGATTGTCGTGTTTCTCTCTTTCTCTCTCTTTCTCTCTGTCGTTACCTGACAAAACCGCACGCTCGACGTAGCACAGAAAACTCTCGACAACGTCCAATTAACGCGATTTCGAACGATAGGTCGAAACAGTTTTTTCTCTAGTTTCTAAAACACCAGGGTGCACACCGGCTCCCGCTGGAAAGTTGGCGAAACGCTTTTATTTTTAATATTTCGATACTTGTTGTGTGTATTATACAATGTAGTAATAATACAATAATACAATATGCAATAGTATATTATATATATATATATATATATATATATATACATATATTAATCGAGTGTATATAATAATATAGTATGTTAATTTATTAATCTGTTGTATAAAGTATCTATTATGCATAAATATATATAAATATTTATTATATAAACATAAATATTATATATTACTATATATATAAATATTTATTATGCAAAGATAAATATTACACATCACTATATATATAAATATTTATGATGTAAACATAAATATTATATGTTACCATATATATAAATATTTATTATATTAAAGTATATTGTACGTATCACATTTATCGTCACAATCCACAATCTACATTTATCGTGCCATTTCTATTACACAAATATAACGTTTGTACCAAGATTTCTGACCGAGGCTCGTTCGCGATACTGCGAATTATATCACCTGTTAAATAATCTGGACATTCCATGTGCCTCGATACACCGTGGACTCTGCACTTTTCCTTCCCTGCGTCGCTTCTACTCGTTTCTTTCCGTCCCGTTCCCACCTTTCTCCGCTTCTCGCCGTTCTCGCGTTTTCCTCTGTCGCGACTCGACAAAGCCGCACACGCTCGACGTAGCATAGAAAAACTGTCTCGCTGCTCTCGACAACGTCCAATTAACGTAATTTCGAACGATAGGCGCATCGATCAGGCCGCGGACGAGTTTCCGCGTCTGCGAGGCAGCGCGCGCGTTTACGCTCGTCGGCGCGGATTTCACGTACTAACGAGTTTTCTGTGAATTAACCGATTGATCGACGAACGAAACGCTCGTCGCGGTTAATCAAGTTCGAGTGCTCGGTGTGCTACAATGAGATCGTCACCGATTCGTTGAAAGTTGATCTTTTAGTTTCTGTCGTTGCGCGTCAGTGTAAATCGTCGGCAAATAATCGTTGAAGGAAGGAAAGAACTGTTTTACACTCGTCGTAGAATTGAACAAAGCGAAAATTGTCAAAACGACGATAATTTCGACGGAGATGGAGAAGAGTTCCCCGACTGCGTCGTATTCAGTTCAAAAGTCTTTCCGAGGAAAGTGAAAGGCAACGTTTGATCTCTCTCATTGTCAAAAGTGAAAAGAAACACTCTCGTCAGCAAAATTTGTCAGAAATACGGCTCGAATCGACAGCCAGATGAAAAATCTCCCGACAAAATTTCCGCGAAGGTGACAAGCCATAAAAAGTTCGTCGGCCACGGAAATTAACGCGTGTTAATTCACCGGACCGATGTGTCTCCGCGTCGTTAGCGGATATAGCGGAGTATCCACGGGACCGAGGTTAGGCGAAACTACGCGTAGCTGCGTCCAGAACAGGCGGAACAGACGCCCCGCTGAAGATCCGCAGATAGTTGTCGCGGCGCGTGTGCCGCATACGTACGTACGTACGTGTGCACACGTGTGCCACCGTCGAAAACTTGGTCCTGGCGCGCGCGACGCAATTAACGTCTCGGAGTTAATTAATAGGCACGCCACGGAGAAAGGAGCCCCCGTAGCCATATCCAAAGGCAGTGCAGCAGACATTAGGCAAACGAACGTAAACTCGCACGGTCCCCATCACCCGCTCCCTTCGGCGCCGCGCTTCCGCCCTGTTCCATCCTCTGTTTGCCGGTGTGTGTTCGCCGTTGCGTGCGCGCAACCAGACAACCCTGATACGGTTACACGGCACGTACGAGGCCGTGACAACACACACACACACACACACACACATACACACACATATGCGCATAGTATCCTCGGATGGACGACTGTCGTCGAGTAAGAGAGAGACGCAGAGAGAAAAAAAGAGAGAGAGAGAGAGAGAGAAGCAAGCCTCGTAATCACCGGCGCACGAAGTTAAATGTAAAATTGGCCTCGTTAATTTCGCTCTATGACGAATACAATCCAGGCACGCCGGCTCGTTAGGAGGGAACTAATTAGGGCTCGCGAGGAGCCGGGCCTCGCGAGGAGTCTTGGCCGCGCGCGGGACGCTTATCTTTGAACTCTCTGGCTCCGGGCGTGTGCCCGGATATCACGGAATCACGTGTACAAATAATGTTATTCAACGGCAGTGTGGCGTACGTAGCAAGTGCTTCCGGTTAAATCGTTCGTTCTGAATGGCCCCGGCCTCGACCTCGGCCTCGACCTCGCGGAACAAGAGGGAGAATTTCTCTCGTTTCTTTTTTGTCGTCGGCAGTGGAAGTCGCGGTGAAGCGAGATGGCTGAAGCACCGGTTTGGGAATCCAGACAGGCGAAGTTTAATTCTAAAGGCAGGATTTTTGAGAATGGATGATGCTCGTGGCCTCCTCTGGGAGGGCGGAGTTTAAAATTGAAGTAGGTGCGACGCGGATGACACACTGATGCTGTGTAGTTCGTTTGAACTGTATCGTTGGTAAAGGCAAGAAATTTTTGCATAATTGCGCGTTGGGAGATATACTGTCCCTGAATGACGTCGATTTATTAGAGTAGCAATCCTTTGGCAGGCTTTGGAATTTAAAACTGAAATGGATGCGAGTGACGTGCATCCATACAAATGCAACGCGATTGTTTCAACGCAAATGTTAGTTCAACGATACATTTATATAATTGTCTTTTATATATTGTTAAACATATCTTTGTTTCGTCTGTTACGTGTTAATTTTATTGCGGTGGAATATCTTTACGAAATAAACTTGTGAATAAAAATGTTAACCGTCGGAGTAGAAAAATAGCACGCTCGCTGGTTTCATGACTTGGAAGTGTATAACTGGCCGCGATACAATACTTGAAAAGTTGTAAGTAGAACTGACCCGTCGAGTGCGCCACATGTCTGACTAGACGGCCCCTTACCACTTGCGGCTTCAGTCTCAAGTTCTTCTACGCCCTTTTACTTTCTTTCTACACTACTGTGAACTACTTCTCTCCATACTTCTTCGTAGGAGCATAATATCGAATATTATTGGTAACACGAACAACGTTCTCCACTTTCTAATATATATATATATATATTATATATACATATACATTTTTACCGCTTACGAGCGACGAATTATAAGATATTTCATTATATCCGCAATCTGTCCATTTCCGTATCTTTCCATATCTATCCGCAGTCTAAGTTTGAAACGAAGAGCGTACAAACGAGGGGAGTCAACGTTCGTGACAAAAAATTCTAGAGAAGTTTCACATCAATTACGGGACAGCCGTGAAACGGCCGTAAATATCACTTATGTTTACACAGCTCGGCGTGGCGATCGCAATGATTCCCAAACTGGGAAACACGGTCGCGGGGCGAGCGACGAGAATAGAAACCACCAGTTTCTAAACAACGTTTTACGACGTACAATAAACGCACGCAGCTAGATTTCGAGATTTACTCCTCGGCGCCGTTCCTCTCTCAAACTCGTTCGTCTTTCACCATCACCTCGTAAATCTTACAACGAACACGCACGCGTAATCTGTTACGTCGCACGCACCGATTCGCCACGCAACGCGCAAAATGTTGAGAAACTGGCGACACGACAGAACGAATCGCTAGAAGACACCCGGGTGGCGCATCCTCGCGATGGCTCTGAATGACACTCGCGAGCGTACGAAAGTTAAATACGAAATTAGCCTCGATGCTTGAAGCGAAAAAAGCGGCGGCCTTCTTCCTCGTTAGCGTGAAACTAATTAGACGACTCGTAGTCGACAGGCGTCTTTGCAGACGCAACCGTCTGCCGCCGCGAGCCAGGCGACATGCCTTCCGAGTGCCGAATCACCGTTCCTCCGAAATTCTGCAATAGAGTTGATTAATCAGGACTTTCGAGAAAGAAATCCCCGGTTTTTATCGCGAAGTACGACGCTCTCTCGAAGAATCTGTTCGTTACTCGGTTCCTCTCGTCTGCGTTTCTTAGGAAGAGCGGATTAAACAGATTCGCGAAGAAGTATTAACGATAAAGTAGATTCTTTTGTTTCCGCGAGAATTAAGCTTATTACCTCTCGGTTATCTGTTTGTTGGTCAAAGTTTGCCAAGGAGGGTAACGATACCTGCAATTCCGAGAGGAGAATTCCGCGGGATATTGTCTTGTCACTTCCACTGTCTATTCGTTTGCCGAGGCTGCTTTATCAAACTCCGCCAGAGAAAGAGAGAGGGTGAGAGAGAGAGAGAGTAACAATAATCTGTTCTTTAAAATTCCTTGCTCGTTCGGGATTACATAGCTGATTGTCTCATTAAGTAATGTATTTACGTTTTCGACGAACAATCTACTCCTTGTAACTGGCGAGAAAGCTCTCCACCTGCACAGACGAGAGCAAGTTTCCTCTCTGTTGTCTGGGTTTTATTATTTAATGTGTCTAAAGTCAGTACAAGACGACACTAGTTATTAATTACACTTTGTACGAATATTCGCATAAAACACGTGGTACAGTACAGAAAAGAATGGTTCGCTTAATAACAGCTTAATAATTCTTTAACACGACAGAACGAACACCACAAGCAATAATTTAATTTTTACTTTTACGGACAACGAGCTACGCGTTTCTATGCTAATTCTCTTACAGGTTCTCTATCGACAGACATCTTATTGGTTTCTTCCGACTGACTACAGCTGTAATATATATGGAAGTCTTTCCTTGCTTCCTCTTTCTCTCTACGCGCTCGTTGTCCATCTCTTCAGACGGAATTACCGACGTTTGTTTCTAACACTATCGATGAGTGAACAAAATTTCCATGGAACAAGCAGGACAGAGACTTTCCGTTCGTGAAACGGACAAATAAAATTCTCAAGTGACTGCTAATTTCTAGTTTCTCCTCGTCGAAGAAGAATGAAAACCACCCTTGCTCGAACGATTCGTTTCGCAAGCGCTCGATCGAGTGGAGGAAGGGAGGACCCCCGAAATTTCCAACGTCCTGCGAGGAAACCTGTCGAAACGACCAATAAACAAACGGGCCACCCTCGAGCTTGACATCGAATGAACGAACACTCGTCGTTCGATCGGACGTACCTCTTACATCTTCGACCCTCTGTTCACGGCAACTGACGCCAGAGGTCCACTGCAGGGTTGGAGGGCGGCGGGGCGGTGTCGTCATTTTGAAAAATCGCGTAATTGGCGTCAAAGGGATCCGATAACACGGAGCTGGATCATTGCCAGCAGATAAGGGGGGCCACTCAAGAAGGAGTCGGAAAGGGAAAGGATTCCAGAGAGAATAGAGAGCCGAGAAACAGACAGAGAGAGACAAAGAGAGAGAGAGAGAGAGAGAGGAGCGTGTGATGGTGGTGGACGGTTGACGGGTGAGAAAGGGACGACAGGCGCGTCGAATCGTTATTCCCGATTTTCCCGAAATAGAGAGCGCGCAACTGCAGCCGGCGATAAAAAGCGGTTCCATCTGAACGACGGTTGAATCGTTATTGTCACGCCGGTTCTACGCTCTACGGGGGCTATTTATATGAGGAGGGTGCTTTCGGCGAACGCGCTTTCGGCGACGGCTCGTGTGCCAGTCCTCGAGAATGGGGTCGAATGGACGGGCCAGCACAAAAGGGGAAGCCCGATAAACCGCCAGAAAATATAAATCTCCGCAGCCGTGGTCGGGAGATCGCGACGTGGAAACTCGATGAGAGGCGTTTCGCGTCCGCGAGAGACGAGAGAGACGGTGTACGGTGTGTACGTAGCAGGAACCGATACGAAAGGGTGAAGTCTTTTGTGATTAATCGAGATTCACCAGTGATTGTTCGATTACTTACCGATCTGTCAAAGTATTTTCACAGTCTGTCGACGCTAGACTTGGTACATTTTCCGGGGACGAGACTCGCGATTATCATGAAACGTGTTAAAAATTGAAATTCGTCGGGAAGGCGAACAATATTGAGAACCGTCGGTGCTCTTGTTGCGTAATTCGTCCGAGGATGTATTAATTATAATACCCGAGATATTTGTTGAGATAAAGCGTAGGTCGTGTTGCAAGAAACGGAGAGGATCGATTGGCAAATGACACCAGCTTCTCAATAAGAGACACTTTATTCGTTCACCTGTGCCAACGAAGAACATCAAGCCCATAAAACCCCATAATGGCAGTTCTCTCGCCGAAGAAGCGCCTTTATCACTCGCCTAGAAACACAGAGCTCATCGATCAGCGACGTCACCGTTTCCCCATCACTTTCGCCGAATATCCACCCCTTTCTGGTCGCTTAAAAATAATTTTCCTCGCCGGTGCAATTTGCACACCCACTAGAGCAATCACCGCGGATAGCTTCCTCTCTTTTTCTTCCTTACTTCCACCCTCGGTACACAGGGCGAACAAAGCCACCCTTTCGCCTCGTTTCTCCTTCCCTCGCTCTCTCAACCCTCCCTGTTTCTCTCTCTCTCTCTCTCTCTCTCTCTCTCTCTCTCTCTCTCTTTTCCCCGTCTAGCCAGTACGTCTGCAAATGCGGCAAGATAAACTGCGAACTCTGAAATTCGGTGCACCGACGACCGCCCCTTTGTATTTTCACCCTCCGGGCCGGGGCTGTTCTCGCGTCCGTAAACGAGTAGAGAGAGAGAGAGAGAGAGAGGGGACACGAAGGAAGAAGAAGCGGAACGACGAGTACACGCGTCGCGAGGTCAGGATCGTGGAAACAGAGTGCACGGTAATTACACCGCTTACGTCAGCTCGAGGGGAGGGGGGGAGAGGAGGAAGTGGGGAAGTTTCCTTGGGTAGCGCGCGCGTGTATGCTCGTTGATCCTTGAACGGAAGCGACCGAGACCGTTTGATCTTCCTGGTCGATCGTCACAGGTCACAGGTCCCAGCGTAGCGATATAGATTCGTTCTCCGCGGCTTCTCCCCATTCCACCCCTCCCCTCCCCCTCCCCCCTACCCCGGCTTATATTTATTGCCGTTCAACTTTTTTAGGTCGTAACGCGGTCCCGCGGCCGCCAGGCTCTTTTACGTGGACGTTCCAAAAGTTGGTCATTGTACAACGGAGGGATGTGGCAGCGGTGGATTCAGCGGCAAGGCGAGGACGGTGGAATGGAAAGTAGGGTAAGTTGTTTCACTTATTTATGGGCGGTTTTAACGCGGGGTAATTGGATACGAAACAAGCGGCGAAATATTTTTGGAGATTTATCGGGGGAGGGGGGGGGGAGAGTAGCCGCGTTCTCTGACTTTAAAAGCGTTTTGGCGTTGGACCGTTTAATTGTCGAAATATACATGTATATACTCTTTGACTTTAAAATACATTTCGACAAGATTAGACACTCATTGTTAATTTGCAACAATTGTACTTTATACTTTACAATTTACTTCGCTGGCAATTACATCTGTAATTCTTTTTATTTTCTACTAATCTGCGCGATTACCAGAAAAGTATATATAATCATACTCGACTAAATTATAATGTTTTGAACGATTATTTTATTCAAACTCGCGATGAGAAACAGCTAGTGATTAATACTACGAAACGTGATGGCGCAAGTACTCTTTCACTTTCGATCTTCCACGTTGCGTCAAAATATTAAACAATTTCAATGCTACGTTCGAAAATTCATTGGTAGACTGATTTTATTCTTTAAAAAAAAAAAAAAAAAAAAACCATTTTGAAACACTGAACTGAGATTCACAATCGCCAAAGGGGCAACGTCATAACCGTTCATTTTCCACGCCGAGCTATCTCGAATGAAAGTGGACAAAAAGGCAGAAAAGAAAGAAGTTCAAGCCTGACTTACACCACTTCGTACAAACGACACGCTGGGTCAATGACGAAACGAGCAATTTTTTCGCGACGGTGAGACCGACGTGTCGCGCGATGCCGCGCGGAAGAACGCTCGAGGCGTGTCATTCTTATTGCGTCCTCCACTTTTACCAAGGTTTTCAGCCGCGAGTCGGAAACATCGCGGCGGCTTAAGCCCGAAGTTTATAACTTCTTTCCCCTCTTCTTCATCTTCTTCTTCTTCTTCTTTTTCTCTTCCTTCTGGCCGGGATTTAAATTGCAGACGCCATTATCTGCTTCATAAAAATCTGCTCTTCGTCCGCCCCCATGACGATCCAAATTCGTTCAGCCCGAGATAAATACGCGCGAGCAGCGAATCCGTGAGAAGCGGGCCAACGAGATTTATGGGGGGTGGTTGCAAAGAAAAATTCATCGCTGTTTTGCTTTTTATTAAATCGTCGCCGAGCGATTCCGGTCGATCGCGTTGTCCATCGCTGGGTGCAAGATTAATTGCTATTGTTATTGAGGTATTGTTGTTCAAGCTCCGCGCGCCCACGAAAGAAAGAAAGAAAGAAAGGAACGAAGTGATTTTCGTTTAATCATTTTCCATTCGAAGCGATCCGCGTCCCGCTGCGAAACCGTGCGAAACACAAATGTTAAAATTGAATTTATACGATTAAACGAGAACGAGCCGACTCGTACGATTTCCTTCTCGAAATTAACCGAAATAAAAATCACCGTCGAAACGTAATTTTCCGTCGTTCCCTCGACTATTTGCTCATAAATCTCGCGACCGTTCGCCGTAAATCCAAAAACACTCTCTCGAAGGCAATTGAAGTTCTCGCGGTGAAGCAAAATCCTGGAAACTGCAGTTGGAAAGACAAACGTTCATCCCTCGGCAAGATTCGACAATTTGCTGGGCGCACGAGTGCAAAGGTCGCCGGTCGAACGAGCGGAGCGCTTCTCTAACAAGTCTTTCGATTATTCGAGGACGACCGACGGTGTCGACGATCCGGATCCCCGCAGTCTGATTCGCGAGTTTACGATCTGGTGGTTCGAGTTAGCGCCGGCACCCGGCCTCGCCCAAGAACACGCCAGAAGAGGAAGTTGTAAACCCGAGGCTTGAGCCGCGCGATAAAAACTTTCGAGGGCGACTGTATTTCCGGCCCCGTCGTTCGGTGACAACCGCGTTCGCCAGCCTAGAAATCGGAGAAAGAGGACGGCAGTCTTTGCGCAGCGACGGGATCGAGTCGAGTATGTGATTCGAATTTCGATCGTAACGAAGCCCGTGTAATTCCAAAGTTTAATATCTAACGCTATAATACTATACCACGCTAACACTATCTGACGCTATAACACCGAGTTTCACGTGTTTCTTGAAAGTGAAACGTTTCAATGCGAGTGCCGCTTGAAACGCGTTCGTTTCGACGACGTGTTCGTGAATTACAACACGTTACACGTGTACGATTGCAACGTGTTCAATGAATACATTTTATAATGTATAATGCGCAACGAGTACCATATACATGTGTGTATAATAGACACTTGAAACTTTGTTTAGATCGTGGGATACTTCTACTTTCTACGCTCGAATAATTCAACGTTCACAAGATCCGAAAACTTTCGCGAATAATATTCGAATCGTGGCAATCAGCATGACACGTGTCAGACGTGTGCAACGGAGAAGCATTACATATAATATAAAAAAATATTATACTATATATATATATATATAATTTTTAAATATAAATCTTAAATTTATAAATATTCAAATTAATAGAAAATTTTATTTCTACAATATGAATTCAGATCATATATTTTATCAAATTCATTAATTATAAGTATTAATTTATAATATAATCAAATAAATTATTTATTATAAATAAAAAAATATAACTTTATTTTAATGATTAAACATTTAATTATAAAATTAATATAATAGGATATCTAATCCTAGTTTAATATTTAATTCTCATATTTTTTAATATATAAATTTGTAATATATCAATAATTTAAATTTCACCTATAATTGTTAATTTTTATATAAAATTATTCAATATTGATAAAATTTATTAATTACCATCAATAAAGTTCGAGGATTCCCTGAACTAATACACACCTGAAATAACTTTTAAATTATGCGTCCAATGAAAAATTGTTAAAATAATACACGCGCGTTGAAAAGTTTCCAAACGTTCAAGATCTTTATTTTCTTGAATTAAACCATATTATTCTTTTCCATCGAAAGAGTATTAAATTCCAAGTGAAAACGTGTTAACTCGCCTTGGTCCTGAACCTAACAATTACGGATTAAATTAAATATTACGTTAAATTAATGGATCGGTTGGCAGCGCGTGCCCGAAGCAGTTTTGCTAAAATGAACGATGACTGAATGTTCAAACAACTTGTAACGTTCGGGATGAATGTCTCGTCGGAACCGGAGAGACTGTTCAAATAGAAACGCGAGACACTCGAGCCCATTGCTATCTACCACGAATGAGAGACAATGAAAAAGACGAACGTACAACGAGGCGAAACTTTTTCGTTTGTAACGTCGTTGCGCCTCGCTTCCGGCGAATTGGACCGATGCATGCGCTTACCTGTAATCTTCCCGCTCTACCTAACCCCCCCCCCCACCGACCCGCAAAGCTACCGTTCTGATCCCGGCTTTGTAATTTTCTAGCTGAATCGCGAGGTATCTCGTGGTCGACGCGGCGTGCCCGTAACGAGAAAGCCCGGAATTGATGAACGGTTGAAGGAATTGCAACGATTAATCGGCTGTCCTTTGCTTCTCGCGATTCCCACCTTTTTTTTTTTTGTTTCTTTTGCACCACGGCGGGAAGAATTTCGCTGGAAATCGGTTTAACGAGGCGCTGGATGTTGGATCAGCTGCTCTCGCGAGATCAGGCCGGTCGAATTGAAACACTAAAAATGCTGTATTACAGTATTTCAACGTTAAGAACTGTATTTGGGGAACCATCGACAAATTCAAGAATTCTCATCTCGTCTGTCGAGCATTGCGACGGCTCGCCACAAGCTTCCAGCAAGTCCGGTGATAATCGATGCAGTCCCATCGGTGGAACGAGATTAATGATTCGATAGGCAGAGCAAAGTTCGATAGGCGAGGTGGCCGAATTAACGAGCTATTTAGCCCAACACGCCGAGCCCTTGAAAAGTTTTTAATCAAAACACGAGACGAACGCCTGGAAGCCTGCTCCCTCTTCTCTCCTCTCGGTGTTCACTCGGCGATTTTGTTGATTTTCCTCCTTTTTCCCCCTCCACTCCCTCTCTCTTTCTCTCTTATTTAACTCGTCCTTTGTGCAGCGATTACAATGTCATCTCGGCAGTTTCGCTCGATGCCCCCTAACGAAGGCTCAATAAAAGGATGTTTATGGGTAAGCCAGGATCAAAGGCGAGTGGGCTGACGCGATTAACGAAAAGCCCGCGCAAACCCTCGGTTTCGCAGGATACCTCTGGCCGATGCACAAAGCCACTCTGGCGAACGTACGGCCGTTATCTCCGCTCAAGACACACGGACACGCGCGTACACACACACGCGCGCGCGCGTACAATCACACGCGTCCACAGTCCAGTTCCACGTACGCACGATCGCGTCGAACGCAGTTCTTAGGCAGCCTGGCGAGAGAGAAGTTGAACAACGAGAAGCGTCCAACCAACGGCCCTGCAGCTTTAATGTCTGCCGGTTGATTATAATCTCGTCAACGAGTTACGTCGTTAGAAGCCGCGTACACCGTCACGCGCTGCCTTATCCGCTTTCCTCCCTCGCCGCGGGGCTGCTGGCTGCTTGTTCTTCGAGCCTCTTTGGCCCCGCCTAACCGCCGGAGGAGAAGACCGACCGATCGAGAAAATGTTGTCCAATTACGTGATTAAAAGCGCGAGTACTGGCTCCGGAGGACAGAGAATATCTCACACGCGTTTGGAAACTTGAACGGAAACGAAGGCTGCTCGCTAGGCCGTGTTTCGTCTATTCGTTTGATGGTTCCCTCCGGGATCGTTTGCGTGGTAATTTCTGTTTTCCGCAGGTGTTACTTGTTTCGTGCGAAAATAACAATTGTACTTGTGCTTTAGTGGTTCTTTTTTTTTTTGTTGTTGTATCTCGACAGGGCAATAAAAATAGTTTATTCTAGATTTTTTTTTTATCAAGGATAATAGGTATTTAATCAAAAGATTGGTCTTAAAAATAAGGTCTTTCCAGCTGAAGACAACGGATATTTAAATCAGACAATTAAACATCATATCGAAAGTGAAATACGCAATTAACGTCGTACGTTTTCTAAGAAAATTCCCAGCGTTACAAATTATCCAAAAATATGAGGGAGCCACTTGTGATGAATGCTGCTCGGGAGCATAGGTTCGGCTGCAAAGAATTAATAAATCATCAGCCGGGGGATATAATAAAAATATATCTTAAACCGTGGACTCAGCAGGATATCGTTGAAGGGAGCACGACGTTCCGAAGTTGGGGGTTGCTGTCTTCTTCCCTGTGTGTGCGTAAGCTCGCGAAACCTTGAGCTTAAGCTCATTTATCATTCTAACTTCTTATCGGACACATCGCGAATTTAAGCAAAGTGGTCTTGAGACGTGAATAGGGTGGACCACGGCTATCTGCCAGCACCCTCCGTTCTTGATAGCTCTTGTCCACACACTTCACCATCCTTGACAATTCAGAGTTTCACGCGATGAAACGTATTCGATAACTTGTAAAAATAACAAAGCCCGTTTGAAAGAACTGCTAGTGGAATTTTTGATTCTTTAACATATATGTTTAATTTATTCAATTCGCTCAGAAAGTTGTTCGATTTGTTTCGCTTGTCAATGTTCATTGGACATTTTTATAATAACCAAATTAGTTGGGAATTTTAATTAATATCTATTTATATATACATTAATACAAATTACGCGGAGATGTTATGTTATATCACGCCCATGAGAAATATGGTAAATTGCAAACACTCTCCAACAGTCGATAAACGTTACTTTGTCAAAGTAATCAAAAATGATCAAGAAACATAAAAATATTTAAATGCGGAGAAATATAAATTCGTAAATGTAGGGGACACGAACCAGGCAGTACCATAAATAATATAATAAACATGTCGTCCTCAACGACACGGACCGAGGACGCAGTACCGTCAAGGCCACGAGGTAACTGCTAAAAAACCCCTGTGACCCTGACCGTACAAATTCTAAACAAGACAATAAACCTCCAGATCCTTCGATCGAAAAGCAATACAAAGGGAGTCGGGGTATATAAGACCCGACTCCAACGCATAGAATTCAATTCGTCTTCCGACGCGAAAAGTACATCAGCCTCGTAAGTAAGAACCTATCCAGTACTGCCTGTACGCCCCCTTCATTTCCACTTGCTACCAATCGTATTCCGTTAGTGTTAGACACGCGTTCATGTTGTACACTTGTATACTTGTGAAATAAAGCTACTTAAAACACTAAAGTAAATTATTCGTAACGAAAGATGTAAGAATATTTAGAAAGCAAATAGATGAAAAAGTAGGAGGAAATAGGTGTCTCGTAAGGTAAAACTCGTAAATTATTGAAAACACGATTCGAGAGGTGTCATTCAAATATTATAACAAACATCTTACACCATCATCGTTGCCAACATTCGCGATTCAATGATTATTACACGTTGCAGCGCAACGAACGCTCGAGTTTTGAAAATCGCAGTTTTTCACCGAGTTTCCTCGCTAAGAAGCTTACTGCGACGCCGCGTTTCCGCTTTGGAACGTAAAGGGTTTACCGCGCGGGTGTGAACCGATCGTTAGAAAGATTCGCAGGTACGCAAAAGAAGATTAATGTCGACGTCGAGGGGCGGAGGGTAGAGATGAGTCACAATTTAATCGCCAAGGCACACGGAATTTGAAACGCGAGCTCGCGCTTTTTCTCCACGCCGAATTTCTCCACGAACGACACCGGAAGTCAAGAGACGCGGCTCGTCCTCGAACGGGGGGCGAGGTGGAGGGACGGATTCTCAAAGGAAGGGTGAACGAAGGAACGCTCATTTCGGTTAATCACGCCACTTTCCCAGATGTCCCGCAGGAACAGAAGACCCGGTTTATGTAATTTTTCCTCGACTTTGATAATTAGAATCGGCCCGGGGGGGGGGGGGGCTGTCCGCCAACCACTTCGAGAGCCGAGCGCAAAGACTCCCTTTGACGAGCCCGATTCGCTGCTCAGGCTCAGAATTGGAGCATCCATTTTTATTGCGAGCGATAATCTTTCTTCGACCGCTGAAAATTTGTTCCTCGGAATTTTATCAGGATATTTGTAATTAATCACGACATATGTTGTCTTGAACACATTATTTTTATAATTCTGAAATTATCTGTTCATCATTTTCAGATTTTCATACGGTGTTTCACGCTTCGCCGATTATGAGCATTGATTATACAACGAGTACTTGTATTTAATTAATAAATAAAAGTCAAACGTAATGATTCGTTTCCAAGTCGAGATTGAATGTAAAATTTACTTCGTATTCACATCATATTTTTTATATTCAATATTGAAAATATAAAACATATTTATTGCAAGATAGATATTTAAAGCTAGTTTTGGACCACCTGACCATTTCTGACAGACGAGTCAGATAGATTATGATGCATAAATTGGCTCGAGTTGCGAGAATTAATTATTTTCGTCTTTTTATCATACTCTCTCTCCATCACACTTGGATACGAATTCACGAAATACCAAATGTAAGATCTCTATTATAAAGATCGAAGCATACGTGACCTCGATTTACGAAAGTCCAAGATTCTTCGTTCTGGCTGCATTTTACTCGTCGCGACCGAATCGCCAACTATTAAGTTAAACGAGCAACGTTGAACAATGCCAGTCGAGTCGCCGCGTAACGAACGTTCTTCAACGTCGGACAGCATATTTCAAAAGTGGCGGCCGTGTCCACGTTCCAGCACGAAAATACGATTCTAATCTGCGCCGTTTCACTAAACATAGATCGGTGTGTTTGCGTAACGGCACTGCTCGATTAACTTTGTCTGTCTGCTGTTGTCACGTGGGGACAGCTGCGAACGCTTCGTTCGATCGGTATCTCGACGATCGAATTCGATCGAGTTCGTTGCCGAAATCCGGCATGCGATCTTGGTTCGACTGCAGATTTATGAACGTTTATCAAGGAAATGAAATCTTGTTTCATCTAGTAAACGTTGCCATTCTGTCTTAGATATTTTGTTATTCGGATTAGATTGGATTCGACCAAGGATTCGAGTTTTTAAAACTTTGAGCTGCTGCTGTTGTTATTTTCAAACAGCCGCAAGCATGAATAGCAATCGATGTCAGTGATTCCAAACTTTTGGCCGACGATGTCAATTAATTATTTCACTCTGTTTTTATCAATTGATCAGTTCAAACTCATGCTACAGAACTTTCCATTTAAATTTTCATTAAACTCTCGTTTAATTTACAGTCTCTCGCGTTCCATTTTTGTTTCTTTGCATTTCATTTTCACTCGCGTCGCGTATCAGGAACGTTACATTGGCATAAATAAACGACACCGATTCACTCGGCAAAGTCAAAAACTGTTGGTCTGTACGGGAGGAGGGGGGGGGTTATGTTTTCTTGATCGAAGCGTCGATATTATCAGAAGTACGGAGGTATATAGTTGATGCAGCTGCAACTCGGCGAAACGAGAATCGCGATTCGTATCTTCCATATTCAATTCCGGCGCGGTTATGAGAAAGGGAGGAAAAAAGCACCATGAAGCACGATAGTATATCGTACGATATACTCGTTGTAAAAGACCTGGTACGACAATACCCGTACCACGAGCCACGTGAACTTTCGAACGATATTTATACATCGTTGTTCATATATTTACATCCGCGCGAGCGTAGAATACCTGCTCGATAATTCCACTTTCGAGGATCCCTCCGTTTAATTTCAAAGCAAAGCCCATTGGATAATTCGGACGATAATTTTAGTTCTTTGCTGGCTGCTCTTCCAGCGGTTTATCCATCGATATTCCTTTACCATCCCCAGGGGCTATGGAAGTTTCCCATGCACTTGTTATGTCAGCCAAAGCGCCTCGTTCTTTCGAAACAGTTATTGCCAAATAACAAATAAGTTTCCAATTACGTGGCAATAAAACCGACCGATATTCCGATTCGCGTTGCATTAGGCGAGGGTATTGCGCTTCAAAATATGCACAAGGTGCAGTCGGCCATCAAATTGCTGCACAGCCGTCAAACTTGCACATTTTCTGCTACCGATCTGTTTGAAATTCAAAGTACATTAACGTAACACTCGATTGTGTGAAAGTTTCTCGTCGTACTGCCTTCTCGAACGATTAATCGAGGGTGTATGAATGTCTGATTCATTCACAAACTGAAGAAAATGTTCGTTTCGAATGGCGAACTCTCCTGTTTGCATTTAAAGTTCGAGAGAATATATCTGGATCGACGCGATACACTATTGTTAACAGAATTCTTTTTCAGCATTTATCCATTGAAACTTTATGAATTTGTAGCTCTGAGCTTTTACACTCATAAATAACTTTTTACATAATATTTAAGTAAATGTAGAACCCCTGTGCTTTTCATTTCGATTTCTGTGTTACAATTCCTCCCTTTCATGATATATTCTTTATTTCAGAATTATCTCACGATGCATTACGTTATGAATGAATCATACTCTTTCATAAAATGCATTCTCTTATGCAATTATTATGTTCGTAACGTACGTACGTTCATGTACGAATTCTGACATTACTGTTTCCACTTCTATCATTAAGACTTTCACAACGTCATCAAAACCAAAGAACTCGAGCTCAGAAACGAAATCTACGAGCGTCTGGTAAACTTATCAGAGCGAATTATCCAAAATGTGCTTGGCAGACGAGTGCGTTCGTGAAAGAGACGCGTTCGCCAATTTGGAAGAAAGTTTCCAAAAAGTGAGATACGAACGAAACGGTCAGACAGCTGTCGGACGGTGTCTAGCACGGCGAAAAATGCGGCGAAAAAGTACAACGCATGCCGATGACAGTTTCGACGTTTTCGAGAGTAATAGTTAAAGATTCGAATTCTACGTGAAACCAAACAGATAGTCGAACATCGGTCAGCTAGTAATCGATCGTTCCTTGTGAACTGACACGCTGACAGAAATTATTTCACGTACTTCAGTGTCACGCAAATTTCAAAAGACGGTGAAAAAAAAATTACGAAAATATTTCAAATGTCAAATATTTTAAATGTCATTTAGTAGCATATTACAAGGTACGCGTACACTCTCCAGCGAATGAAATTTCTCTTAAACATAGATTCGTGTCTTGAAAGAGTCTTTCACACTGCAAATACTTTCCATTTCCGACCTGGCATTGCCTTCAGAACTTTGAAAGAACGAAGAATTCGCATTTTAAAACTCAGATGCCAATTGATCATTTCTGGACGCATAGATAACGATGATAGAAAAAAGGAAGACAGTGTAGAGATTGTATTTCTTGGAAAATTCGAGGACAGAACGTCTCTCCGTTCCAAGATCGGCGACTTTATACATTATACATGTCGCCGAAGTGTAAACTTCCGTTGGCGAGGTAACAAAACCGAAACGATTCGAGATGGATTCGACAACGGCGAGGTAAAGACACCTCGTGCTTTGGGAAATCGCTGAATTCAAGTAGGGTTTTTCGAAAGAGAGGGATGACGAAAGTGAGGAAAATATCAAGAGAGCGAGAGAAAAATTCTGAGAAAATCCATTTGCGCTCGCGCGGCTCTGAGAGGGAGGATTCTCAGAGAAAGAGAGAGAGAGAGAGAGAGAGAGAGAGAGAGAGAGAGAGAGAGACAAAAGGGCAAGAAAACCGAAGACGTCTAAAAGAATCTGAAAAGAGAAAGTTCTTTCGAGAAGAAGCGGAGAGAAAAAAAATTCTTTTCACGGAAAGGAGCACGCTGGCTGAGATGTCAGGTGAAAACGTCGAGAGGACTTTTTTCCTCTTTTCCCTTTTTTTTTTTTTTTTTGTTGTTTAAAATACTGCTAAAACACCTCTTTCGAAACATTGAAAAGAATGATTTGACTTGACTAACGAACCACACGACGAGATACTCTGTTCAAATGGAGCATCGTTTTGCATTTCGAATCACGAGACGAACGAAAAACACTCAACTGCTTTGGTTGATATCAATGCAAAATGTAACTGAGGATACTCTCTGCTTGTTGAATGAATTTTCAACGACAGATGGTTATCGCATCTTTATAATATTTCAAATCTTTTTTCGTTTGCAATTGAACAGACAATCTTTTCCGATAACAGAGTCCTAAGTTCATCCTCTCAAATTTTCAAGACTCGCAAAAACACGATGCTTTACGCAACAAAAGATCCTCGAATCGTACTGTTAAGAATAGTATCGTTCACGACAAACATTGAAAATTAAAACTGAAAGAACCCAAGCTAACCTTATTGAAAATCCCTTAACGAGATCACTGTATGGTTGTTGACGTTGGGTATTTTTATAACGAATACTCGGACAATTTTCTATGACTTACTTTATGTTCTGGGCGCGTGTACACTCGACTCGACGTTCTTTCTCTGACTTGATCTATCTTACTACTACTAAAGTGGCCTTCCTGTTCCATTACTATATTTACAACATCTCTACTGAAGTCGTGTTCCTGTTCTATCACTATATCTACAACAATTACAACGTACAAAACGACAATAACGATACTGTCGCGACCGTCCACGAGAATAAGTATAAAATACCAAATTCGTCGTCATCAGCTAAGGCCAACAACAGACCACCGGGCTGGACAGGGAGGAGAGCACACGTTCGAAAAACTAGGCTGGTGAAATTTCGAGTCCCTTGTTATTTCTGTATAAGGATAACCCGGACACGTTCGCGGTGGTAGCCCCAGGGGTGGCCAAATGGTTCGTGAGCTAAATTAAAAGCACGAATCGCTGGCAGAGCAGAGCTCTCCCTCCTTTGATCCGCGGGGCGACGCGGTCGTGTACGTGGTTGTGTACGTGACGTTATTACGAAAATCTGGCGACATTCGCGGCAACGAGACGCGAAATCGAAGCTCGATAGCTCGCGATACCGTCTCGTGGTCCCGCGAACGCGGTGCCAAGCGGCGGCGCGACGCACGGCTCGCGCACGCGTGCGAATTCGTCGACGCGACGTTCCGCGATGACGTTCCGATTTTGATTGATTTTCACGCTAGGCACAGCTGAGCGTGTGCGACCAGCACGCGTCGCCGAACACTGCGAGAATTTACAGTTACAGCCGTCTTTGGTGGAAACCAAGCACCGCTGTGTGTCAGTGTCTGCTGTTTCTTTTGTTTTAAGTGCGAAGATGACGGTTTTATGGAACGATTTGCTGAGAATTGACGAAACTCGTGAATATTCTCGTTATACTTTCCTTTCCAATGGAAGAGATGTGGAGAGATGTTGAGAGCAACATGGATCGAATGGAGGAGAGATGTTCGGAGACTGGGGGAAAGATAATTCTATAAATTGAATATATCTGATCCATTATAGATTGGTAATTAGATTTGGAGTTGTTCGTAAGGAACGAAGGACCACTATTCGGTGTCATTTCGTTTTGACACTCCTTTTGTTTCAAGTGCGAGAGAAACTGAGAAATCGGAGGAGACGACTAGGATCTAAGATAGTTGAGAATTAATAAAATTCGTGAATTTTCTTTCGAATAAGAGGGAAGTGGAGAGATTGAAGAAAACGTGGGTCGAATGGAGGAGAAATGTTCAAAAATCGGAGAAAAGATAATTTTATAAATCACAAACGTAGCTAAACATAGGTAATCTGTCGTACTAGCGATTAGATTCGGAGTTGTTAAAGTTACGTGGCTCGTGGATTTTCGAAAATATTCGTAACAATCGATGGCTACGTCCAGTTTCGTTATCTTTTTCATTTCAGGTGAAAAGAAGTTGAGAGATTGATGATTCTGAGAAAAAAAAATCGAAGGAAACACGATCCCACGAGTTGCACGTGTAATTTGCTAGTTGTTTTACTAGATTGGAAATTATTAAAATTAGAATTTTTCGCTGTTTCGTTATTTTTTTATACTTTGAATAGAAGAGGTTGAAGAAGAAGCTAGTCCTCTAAAAATTGAATACGACAGTTAATTGATCAGATCAGATTTGACGTTTCGATGGAAGAGAGATTAAGAAAGTAGATGGAAAGAATTTCATGCAATTTAGATTTTCGTCGAACCCATCTTTTTCAAAAGTGAACAACACAAAAGAAAAATACGAGAAAATTCATCCTTCCCCCGATTATTTACATCACTCGATATAACTATAAAAAGAAAGTGCTTCAATAAAATACAATTGTCTCCTAAAAAAGAAAAAAAAAGAAAAAGGAGACGTATGTAAATTCGAAGGTTGATGTTTTCGGATGGATTGCATCATATTGAAGTTCGTGTTGGTAAATTCAGAATATTCAGTGTATTCAGGAAAGGGTCACTTGTGACGTCATTTGTAGTGGGAGTAGTGGCCTTGAGCGGTCAATTGATTTTGGACATGGTCTAGCGTACAGTTACCATTTGCACAGCGTCCTATGATATCAACGATGTTTACTACGGTTATTTTCGAAAATAACACGGCCCGGGCTCACGTTTTTACTTCCAAAATACTTCAACCCAATATATTACGCTCTTCGTAATCCTCGAAGGTTAGAAATCAAGTGCTCTTTCACGAGGAAGCGCGACTTTCGTAACTTGCTTCTTTTAATCACGCTGAAGAGCCAAATATTCCGAACTTCCTCTACGCTTAGAACTCGAAGAAGTTTGCAGAACTCGATTAAAATTTTTCTTCACATTCAAGCCTCGAAAATTCCTCGTATCTTTCGACGTTCGATTCGATAACTACGTAGAATTGCAGATCAATCACGATTTTCCAAAGAGTCGAGCATTTTCTAAGTTTGGAGCAGCGTTTCTGAGACAGCTTCCACCATAACACATTCATTCGTCTTTATCTCGATTAACAGTGTTTATTCGAATTCATCCAACCCACTGTCTGTTTCACATCTTTCGAAGTCCTTTGTCAAAACACGCGAAAGGGAAAAGGGACGCTGATTACTCGCGAAGTTGATAGAAAACCCTCTCCCTCTCTCTCTCTCTCTCTCTCTCTCTCTCTAGGAGAGTTTTCTCGACGAAACGAAGAAGAAAGAAAGAAAGAAAAAATGGAAAAACAAATAACTCTTCGATTAATAAAGACAGAAACGGCATAGTCCAAATAAACGTGCTCTCGAACGCCACTGAAGCCGAGCGGTTCGCGCTGTACACTCTGTGTTTCTCAGGCGATATTCGAAAATATCGCACAAGCGAGAATGGCCAGTTCTGTGCTTGTTCGGCCAGTTCCGCGAAGAGGCTTTTTCAGGCCGCGGACCTGAAACGGCCCGCGTGACGAAGAAACATCGTTGTCGACGTGGCACCTGTTTCTTTGATCGCGTTTGTTTAAAGTAACCAAAGCGGTTGTCACTGCGCGAGCGTTGCGCGTTGGCATCCGCGCTTCAAAGTGGCCAAGGCTCCTGGCTCCCGTTGTTTTCACAGCGGGCCACCTCAATGGCCAGCTCTTCTCGAGAGAGAACGTAGCGAGATATACGTCGGCAAGCTGGCCGGAATCGGTTACTTTCGTTTGCCGACGAAATTACCGAGCTGGCGGCCTTGGTGAAATTTTGCTAGCTGCGGATCTCGCAACTGGCTCGCAACCCCATCGTCGCTGCCCTGCCGCGCTCTTCCCACGAAAATGTAGGTCGTAAAAGCCGCGCCGGGTAAACGGGCGACGATTTACAGCTTCTTCTTCTTCTTTTTCGTTTCGTTCGAAGAGAGAACGGCGATAGAAAGAAAGAAAGAAAAAAAAAGTTGGATCGTTTAACGAGAATCCGAGGTTCCCGCTTCCTTTATTTCCGCTGCGCGTTACGCGAATCGGGAAGATACGTTTCGATACGCTTCTCCTCTGGATTTCTTTTTTTAAAGTGAGAACCGCTCTCGTTAAATTGAGATTGGATTGGGAATTCCAAGAATGGTGATTAAGAAGTCTCACCGCGCGCGGATTGGAGTTTTGTCGCGCTGAGATTCGCGTTCAGTTCTCGTCTCTCTTGTACTCGACGTGTTCGACGTGCAAGTGGAAAAGTATTGTTTAGACACAGAGCGAAAGTTTGGATTAGGCACGAAACGAAAGGCTGAATTCTAACCTGGATAAAGTATCAGAGTGAACGTTGAAATTTTTGGAGTCTTTTTTTCGTTACTCTTCCAACGATTCGAGAAATTTTGCCTATTGTCCCGAATTACGACTCGCCTTGATCTTTCTGCACATTGTCGAACGTTCTGGCAAAAGTCTGCGCGTACACGTTTTACGCGTGAAACGCATAAATCTTCGAACATTAGTACACCTCTCTAATGTCGATTTCCACTCTGCCAAGAGTGCCTTAATACCTTTCGTACAGAAAATGAACGTGTCTGTCGTTTAACACGATACGACGTAGCCAAAGCGTGCAACAATAACCAAGCGTGAAATACGAGTGCATTGAAACTGTAGCCAATCCTAGTCGATCCTTGTATGCGTTTATTTATACTTTAGCTCATTTGAAGAAAAAAAAAAAAAAAAAAGAAAATTTGCACCTGATCCGAGATTAAGTCAGATTCAAATGAAAAATCTGAAATGGCGATAAATTGGCCATTTCAGATGCATTTCATTCTCCAACTTCCAACAATTTCACGTTATTTTCCACCAGTGTGGATTTTCCAGTATACTGTTTTTTTTTTATATTCGCTCTAAAAAAAAAAAAAAAAAAAGAGGCAGCTATCTTAACCGATATAGCCGTCGGCGATACATTAAAACTAAACTAAAAAAAGGATGAAAAAAAAACGCAACCACGCGAAATCTTGTTTTGATTAAAACATAACATCGTTAAACGTAAATCCAGTGAAACGAACAAACAGCCGATTCGAAAATAAAAAATCGCCACGATATCTGTGATATAATAGATGAAACTGTCCCGAGATAAAACGAAAAGTCCATTATTATTTTTATCCCATACACTTGTCGCGATTTTCATAGAAATTTTTGTGACCTAGAAATTTTTACGCCCTCCCCTCCTCCTCTCTCGCAACGCGGCGATTCATCCTCGAAATAAAAAAAAAAAAGCACGTCGAAACGAAATGAAAGAAAAAGAGAAAAAATGCCATCTGTAATTTTTTCAAAATTTGATTTTGGTTCGATCGCCAGTGTCGTTCGTTAAATTTTGTCTCATTACCTTGTGATTACAACTGTGTTTACAAATTCACTGGAACTCGCGCGTGAACTTCATCGTCAATTACTTTAGATTTATAATAACTTATATTTTTACTATATAACTTTTATTTATCATAACCTACATTATTACTTCATAATTAACTTAGATTTATTCGCAAATTTTCATTCAAAGCTCACAAAATTACTTCGGACGTTCCAAGATTCTTTCGAACTTTAAAACTCGATCATTTTCATATCAACACTGGTGAAAGGCGTGGCGAATTACTTTGATTGAATCCACGGCTTTGAATTCCGAAGATACTCGAGGGGCAATTAAATTTCTCTGATTGCACGAGACTTGATACGAAGGATGATGAACGATAAAATTCTCGCGGTTAAGGGCGACAGCGTCGAAACGTTTGACGTGCTCGCGGTGCCAGCTAATTACAGGACAGGAGAGAAGAGAAACATCCACGGTGTTTCGCGCTGGGCATCGCATTCCGCCGGTTGTGTAAGAAGAAGAAAAAACAAAAACCATCGGAATGGGAACGACAGCGGGGGTATTAATCACGCGGCGCGCCATCGAAGTGGACGTTTAACTTCTTTGACGGACAGGATTCGTGCCTCGAGAGGAGGGAAAAATGCGCGTTCCTCGCGATACGTGGGCGTCAAGATGAATTGGCGCCCGCTGTTGTTTCGGCGTGTCCGCCCTCGTAAATCGATCTACCCGTGACGGGGATTTTAGCGTTACTTTTGGCGAAGGTTGTTAATTGTTATCGTTAAAACCTCGAATCACTGTCTCGGTGACGACGGTGTTTCGGTGACGTAACCCTTTCAAAGACCACGATTTATCTGTTTTTCTAATTTTTCATAGATCTATGTATCTATTCTGTTTCAATGTTGTAATTATCGTTTGGCGCTAAATTTTTATGATTTCCTTTTTTTTTTCTTGAACCTCAGCAGGCTTTGAACCACTGTAGAGACAGTGTCTCAGCGTAGAAAAGACAACGAGTCTTTTCTTGTCTGATTTATCTATCTTTCGAAGGTATTCCTTACGACTTGAATTTCCTTCCATCTTCTATCTCTTCGTCTATTCTTTCAATCTTGTAATTATCATTTGAAGTTAAATTTTTGTGATTTCCTTTTCACCAGACTACACTGGTTTGGCTTGGTATTCTTTTTTTTTTTTTTTTTTTTTTTTGCTTTCATTACTTCATAAATGTGTCGTATTTCGATACTGGATCAGAGAACAATCTGTCGAGTGAAAAGTTTCGTCAACGCAAAAAATTACCTCGATTCCCGTGTTCCTTAGAATGAAAAAAAAGAACGAGTTGCACAATCGCTGTGGCAAAACGCGAACCGTGGCAAAAGTCGCTTCGAAAGACCGAGGAAAGTTCTAAACTCGTCGTTGTCACTGCTGTATCCAACAAAGTCGGACAGCCAATGAAAAATCCACCCATTAAAATTCACCGTATCGACGCGAATCCCTGAACGATCGCGTGCCATCTCCGAAGGGTTTTCAAGAGGCACCCAAGCACACGACGCATCGGATTATCCCCGTAACGCGAGCGGGTGCCATTAAAATTCACGCGAGAGGCCACGGTAGGAGGCCAAGTCGGTCCTCCCCCATCGAAGGGAGGAATTTGTCATTTCGCAGAATTAAAAAAAAAAAAAAAAAAAGAAAAAGGAAGAAAAGTTCCCGATGAAATGAAAAGAGGACGAAGAGTCCAAACCTAAAGAACCGGGCGGAAATAACGCAAACGAAAGAAAGAAAGAAGAAACCTTCTGGCGGTCCTACCTTGAGATGAAGAACGAACAGGATCTCCTCATTTTCCCGTGGGGCACTAATGTTTCGCGGCCTGGCGATTCAACCACGCCAGAAAGCACGCAGGACGACGACGACGATCGCAAATGACACTGGTTATCGTTCACAGCGCTCGCGCGATCCGCACGCTGGAACAACAACAACAACAGCAGCAACAACAACACGCTCGCGGCCACGGAATCCTCCAACCGGGGGAACATCCGTTGAGCCAGCACCGCGAACACGCAGCTGACGGAAGCGGCGGCGACGTCTTTAATCGCCGGCCGGCCGCGGGCATTAACGTTCTCGAGCGCTCGTGAAACCGACGACGCTCGAGCATCGACCGTCGTGCGCGGACATTCACACACTGGCGAAACACGAGGTGTGTTGTACAGTCGAGGATGCTGGAAGAGAGTCGTGCCACTTTTGCCACTATTCGCTCGACACTGCTGTTTACGACCGACGACTGATTCGCGCGACGCTTCTCACGAACGCGGTTTCACGCTCATCCAACGGATCTGGACACGGCCGACACGATCTTCTTCCTCGCCAGTTCAACGGCGCGAAACTATCTGCTGCGAGGCACGGGCATTCGGGCGAAAGTCAATATCATCATCGAGAGCGAACTCGAACACCGTAGCATCGTAGAGAGGCTAGCCAGCGACTGGCACGTCACCACTGGCACGCGTCACCGACACCACGGACTAGCGCGAACACTCGCGGGCACACGAATCTAATCCAGCCTCTTGTCCGAGAAGATCGACGAGCCGCACGCGACGGATGAGAGAGGGATCGATCGGCCGACGTCGCGTCGATCGACTAGCGATCGCTTTCATTGCGCGTCGTTCCTCGTTGCCCGTGTGTCCTCTTCCCTTCGCCGATGCTCCATTTCTCACCTACGACGCGTCCTCGTCGAAACGCCTGGACACGCGCCTGGAGTCGCACGCCTGCCCGTCGTTCATTCGTCGTTGCGCGAATCGCGGCGAGTCACGGCTCGATTCACCGATGGATCTCGTCGATCCATTCCTCCACCTCACCCTCCCCACCCCCTTCTCTTGGTACCTGGCAACCACCGGTCGTTACTCACGCTCCACACCAGCCGGTTCTCGCCAGCTGGATTTCCATTCGCACGCGAGGGCGAAATCCGCGGAATCCGAGCGCGGAAAACCGAATGGGACGGACCGGGCCGGGCGAGTGGAAAAGTATGCACGGCCTCCGCGACGCGCGACGACAAAGCGGCAACAACCTGTTAATCAACACCTGGCGGCGTTTCGCGTGCGCCAGGCACGCGTCCGCTGTAAGAAAAGCGCGATGATCCGCGCGAGGCTGACCTTGGCCGGCCGGAAATCTGGTCAGACTCCTTTCACCGAAGTAGCGGATTTCTCTCTATCTCTCTCTCTCTCTCTATACTATCCAGACTATACGTTCACTTTGAACAGTTGACTCAGCAACAGAGTCGTCACACTTGGAGGCGGAAATCACACTTGAAACTGGCGGATGTGCGATTTTTTCGTCACACGACTGTTCGACGACGCGCGAATTGGCGAGAGACAGAGTCAGCCAGTGGATGATACGATGGCGGATGATGATCGGTCGATCGGTCGATCGGTCTGGTCTGGTCTGGTCTGGTCTGGTCTGGTTTCGGCGGCGGCAGCGGATGGATGTGCCAGAGTGCGGGCTTACGACGGAATGAGAGGAAAGCTCGGCTTAGGAGCGCTACAGCGTGGCATCGGCGACTCCGCGATGAGCGAGAGAGTTGCGCGTTATCGACCCATCCGCGACGCTATATTCAACCGCCGGCACACGGCTTGCTGCTGCTCTCTCCGCTCCGGACCGTACTACGCGCGCGGCGACGCGTACTACCCGAGGAGAGAGGCGGCGCGTACAACGCTGACACCGGCTGCGCGCCGCTAACGGTACCGACCGCCGCGCCGGATCCTCCTCTGTTCGCCGATCGAAATTTTTCACCAACGTGCGACGTGCAACACGCGACCACCGAGCGGAACGCTCTTTCGGATGAATGGAGAGACCAGGGGAGGAAAGAGAGCGAGAGAGCGAGTGTCGGTTTGTTTGGGCAGGTTTCAGCTCGGAGAAAGAGAGACAGTTTCAAGAGCGGCGGTGGATTTTTATTTAAATTGCTCGGAAGATGGGGCGCGATGGGCATTCAGGTGGACAGCGAGCGTGGAAAGTGGGACAGGTGACGAGATTTTTTTTACGTTCCCAGTCTCCGGTGTGAAGTTGAAGCTGGAGCAGAGACGTATACGCGTGTACACATCTGGATGGTAAAATGTTTCTTTCTTCTTCTTCTTCTTCTTTTTTTATTTTTTTTTTTTTTTTTTTTGTTCTCGTGCGTGATTAGACACTTCTGCGTTTGTTTCATCTTGCGAAATGACGTAGTTTCGTTGTGTTTCTTCGCGGAGATTCGCGATACTTTCCAAAGTGGATGTAAATTAATTAGTGAAGCGTGAATATAGGGAGACAAATTGATCAAGTTCATCGAAATAGATAATCAGTGTTCGACGTTTTTATACAAATTGCACGGAATTACAAGATCGTTGATTTTACAAGAGAAATTTAGAAAAATAAAATCTGTAATTCTCATCCCCTGTGTGCATTTTAATTCGTGTAATTGATCAGCTAGAAACATTCGAACGTCTTATTTCGATGAAATAACCTTCTCGCGGAAAAGCTCCTTTGAAAATATCGAAAGCTAAACACCACGGCGTGTAATTTTTTGAGCTACAGTTTCTATTGATTTTCCACAGGCTCTCTGAAAGATGAACGGTCTGTAAACCAAATATTTAAAAAGTAATAAAAGTAAGATGAAATGTCATCCGTTAAAACAACTGAATGCGCTGCAGTGTAAAAATGTTGGAGAAGGAAATGTGTTTAGTTTAATATTCGTCAATGAAACATACTCGACCGCGTTTTGCCCATATTCTGACAATAATGTCTACAAAAAGTTTTTTTCTGTACACACACGATGAAATTATCTAAAATATACACTTTTTACTTTTACCTTTTTACTTTTTGCAAGTATTTAATTGACAGAAATTTACATCTGCATTTTACAACTCTCAATCCATTTCACAACATTTTTATCAAACTAACTGCTGGATGTAGTGACTAGATATCAAATAAAAAAAATATATATATAGAAAAGGACAAGAATAATTATAGAAATATTTTTTAACCATTTCTTTTACATTATTTCACCAGATGCAAGTAAATATTGCAATTCAGGTCCAAAATTTACATTTGCATTGCAATTTTACATTTGTATACTTTTCAACTCAATTTGTACACTCGATCCATTTCACGACATTTTTACCAAACAGCTGCTACACGCAGTGACTGGATATCAACTAAATATATAGACGAAACTAAAAATACGTAAAGTGCAAAACATATATTGCTGGTGTAGACATGAGAAAGGACAAGTACAACGTGTAAAAACTATTACAATTTGCGTGGTCAATTCAAGTTCAACTTCGTTGCTAGTACAAACTTGTGCAAACATTCACTCTGCCAACTCGTTCAATAATTGCGAGAATTCATACTAAAAATTTCACCGTACTTCGTGCCCTCTTCCGAAAGTTTCATCAACGTTAAATCAAACACGAAGCCGTTTAAGACCTTGCGGGTGCATCATATATCATTCACGACATAATAAAAAGCAGCAGTGGGGAAACACAGTCGCGTGGCGATCGAAACATCAATTTTTCGACATAGTTCGCGTTTCTCGGAACAGGGCAGCGCGGAAACAACGGTCGCGCCGAAATGAAATTCGTCGAGCTGGATTACCGCTCGGGCCCGGTTTTAATTACTTTAAATTATTTCGCCACGATACGCGTTCACCCGCGTTCATCTCGCGCCGCGCGTTTCGCCAACCTCTTTGTCCAACCTTTTGACCTCTTGAGAGCCGCTCGATACGCGCAACACATTTTTCCACCGTTCGGAATCTCTCTCCAACTCTGCTCGATGCGTGTCGGTTTGCCAGCGAAAACAGTAATTCGTCGCCGATTTCAATTATAATTTATTCTCTACTCCGAACGAAACTGGCGAGACGAACAGTCTCTCTTTGTTCGATTCGATTGGAACTAGCAAATTGGCCAAAATGACCGATTTACATTTATCGAGCCAACAAGCTATGACGCTGTCCACAGATTTGATTAAAAATTGTGACTCATAGAGGCAGAAAAGGCATCCGATGAATTGCAAACAACTATAGTTCAAGACTGATTGGAAAACAAAAAAAAAAAAAAAAGAAAAAAAAAAGAGCAAAGTACGTGCATGTATCACACGAATATAAATGTAGACTGTGTCAAGGTCCGTCGTACTCGGATTTCAGAAATTTCTGTCGACAGACAAACGCAACGTCGATAACTAAGCAAGCACGATTGACAAACGTGAAATTGATAATTGAACTCGCAAAAGTGTGCAACTTTTTAATCTCGTGTCGTGTCAATAACAAGTGCGCGCTTTTATTGAAGAAATATTTCAGAAAGGGACGTGTGCATTGTCGAAGGAGTTTTCAACGAAAGAGTTTCGAGCGACTCGAGTGTTTGAACAATCGCGAGAACTTGCGTGAAGTTCCAGGACAGCATTTTGATTAAAAAAAAAAAAAATTTGTAACGATACTCGGTAATGCGAAAAAAATTGATTTGACTCGAGAGAGAGAGAGAGAGAGAGAGAGAGAAAGATCCCTCGCTGAGAAGAGGGGATTCGCCACGCAAACACTTTGCAATAAACGTTCGCGAAAGTACATCTTCTTTCAAACTACAAAGAAGAAAAAAGCGAGATCAAAGAATTAATAGGTTCGTTCGAGGTATTGAACGCGTATGTAGGTACGGTACGTTGTAGGTAAGTCGCGAGTAGTTTCGGGTCGTTTCACGATTCCCCGGAGAGAGAGTCTATGGTTTTACGGCTGGGTGCAGGCGGCATTGTGGCGGGCATTGTGCCCGGCGATCGCCCGGCGTGTGCACAAAGGTGGTGGGTCACCGATAATCGGGAAAGCTCCCGATGGAAATGGACAGGACGGAAGGGAACACGAGGAAGGACGCCGCGCGCGCCGCTGCCACGAAAAGTCCGGCAGAAGGTCCTCTCCTCTCGAGGATCAAAACGAAAATCGTCAATCGGAACGTGAATGCACGCGCATAGAAATGTCCTCTTCAATGGACCTCCTTTAACCGTTTCGAGAACGGACGCAGTCGGATTTGATCTTTCTCTCGCATTTTTCGTGGCTCTGCTCCTTCTCTCTCTCTCTCTCTCTCTCTTTGTGTTTTTATTCTTCAGAGCAGAGATCGATGGGTAATAAAAATTAAAAAAACGTTTAAACCTTAAAAAGAGTTTAAAACTTGAAGAACAAAAAAAGAGAGAAAAAAAAAGAGAAAAACGACAAAGGAGGAGGAAATTCTTTCTGAAACGGGCGAATCGAACGAATTTCGCGACGCGAAAACGAGGGAATAATTTTTTTCCGCGAGAATTGGCCAAAACGATTACGCGCCGGCATGGAAAAAGGTGACACAGGTGCGAACCGGCCGGAAACAGCGACGAAAGCCGACAACGATATTGACACAAGCTTCAGTTTAATTTCTCTGTCCGGTAAACATTGGTTTTTCCAGCCACGCGGAGTTACGTGCGGATCCCTCTACCCCCCGTGTGTCTTGTTCGATCGACACGGCCGTTGAAAGAATCGAACCGAAACCCGGCAACGAAACGCAGTCACGCTGCTGCCGCGCGACAAATTTGCTCGCCGCTTCGCCAGCCATTACCGATCGCCTCGGTTTGCCAATCGAAATGGGGACGTTTCGCGCTTTTGCCTCGTCGAAGCTTTCGTCGCGCAGAGAGAGAGAGAGAGAGAGAGAGAGAGAGAGAGAGAGAGAGAGAGAGAGAGGAAAAATCACCGGTGTAATTTCGGAGGCGAGTTTGGTCGATGGTGCATTTAAAATCGATGAATTTTTGATCTATGATGATGGATCGGGACTCGCTGATAGAATCTTTGTCTCGTTACATTCTGTAATGGTGATTCGATCGTGGAGAAAGGGAAAATTCCGTTTGGAGAGTTAAAGGAAAAAAAAGAGACAATAACGTGGACGTTGCAAAATTTATAACAAAATGTTATTTTCGTTAGAAATTTGTTAGGTAAGGTTTTTCTTTTACATTTTATTCATCAGAAGCGTTTTCCTCCTTTTCATTATTTTCCTCGCTTTTCTTTCTTTTTTCTTTTTTTTTTTACGAGAAAGAAGAACTTACATAAACGAATACAGGGCGCACAAACTATTTCGAGGGCGGTATTTTCACCCCTTTTCAAAAAGCAATGGAATCCCCCTCGCGCGTCGTTGAATTTTCGTAGAATTCATTCGCCGAACTATACCAATCTACGGTTCACGATCTACCGCTCTTTCGCGCGTCCACATTCACTTCAATCTTCCACTTCTCACCCTCTTCGCTCAAATTTTATTTACCTCCCTTATCGAACGTCGAAACAAAATTAATTCACACAAATATAAATCATTTCCACGCGAAGTTGTTCCATCCGTGAAATATTCCTCTCAAGTACGAGACAAATTCTAATTTCAAATTAAATGAACTTTGGTTGGGAAAGAAGAGAGAAAAAAGAAAGAAAAGAAAAATAGCCACGGGCAGGGAATGAAACACGCTCGCGGCAAATGGCCACGAGCGGCGAATTTATTTATCAGCGGGCGCAACGATATCTCAAAACACGGCGCGTCACACTGCAGGCGACCACGCTTTTGGAAAAGTGTTGGTATACGCCGATAACGATCGCCTCCCCGACCCCCCCCTCCTCTGTATCGTGGATTATTAATTAATGCGCCGCGGGGGCCAGGTCGTAATCGGCGAATTGACGCGACGAGAGTTTGTGTCTCGTGGTCTCGTCGCGCGCACACGAGCGAGCGCGTACGCTCGTGTCTGAAGATGGAGGGAAAAAAATAGTGGGTCATTGTTCATTTTTGGCCGTCATTTTATCAGGAGGGCGTGTCAGATGATGCATTATCGTGAAAAATTCTCACGTGACGAAAGAGAGACGTTCTTAAAGTTACTCAAAAATTATGGAGGGACAATTAATGGCGCTTGATCATTTATTTGGTAATAAAATTGCTTTGAACGATTTTTATCTGAGCTAGAGCTAACAGACATACATGTACGATTTCTTAAGTGTTGTTTCGAGCAATTTATGAGAATTATAATCACGCTTGACTTTGTCGCAGCTATATTTTTTTACAAACTGAAAGACGATTTGTTGTTTGGAGACGAATGTTGTAGGTGTAAAATAATTTCAGAACGCGAGACAGTTGAAACGCACGGGAATTATTCGCTCCGCAAATTTTCGCGCGCGATCATAATTATAGGAAAAAGAGGGACGATAAATTTAGCGCGCGGAGAAAATTCAATTTAGAATTATGCGACCAAACGACGGTATAATGTATGCAAATATGCTTTCGCGTGTGGAGAGGCATACGTAATTACAGCGGACGAAACAATAAAATGGTGGAAATTTTCTTTGCGCAGTGAGTAATAATATTCAAAAAAAAAAAAAAAAAAATAAAAAATTCGGTTCGACCGTCGCTCGCAAGAACGCTGCAGCCAACGTTGCCAATTACGAAGCATGGTGCCCGTTCAATGCCAAACGTCCGACGATTTACTAATCAAATTTTCAGAGACGGTAATTTGACATATTTGATAACGTTCATTACTGCTCCACGCAATTGTAAGCTTCGATATAATTAACGCCCGCGTATCGATACGTCGCTAATTATTTAAAGTTGCTCCTCCCACGGCCAAACGCATCCCAAACGTCCCCAAGCAAATTTATCATAAAACCTCGAAATTCAGTTAATCCGAGAATTCAGCTCGGATCTCTGCGTTATTTCTATGCTCCGATATACCGTTTGCGTAAAGGGACAAAGCAACCGTTATCGTTGACTGTTGCAATCCTTGCAATTAATACGCGCTATGTGCAAGAATTTTCATGCCAACGTTAATTCTTGCAGCAATTGGAAACGTCAATATCGATTTTCGCACTTGTTTGAATCTATCTATCGACATTTGCTCTACTTTCTATTTATCATTCAGTGCAATAGCTCGTGAAATTACATGAAACATTTGGAAAATTATCAGTCTTCTGTTTAAATTCATTTACTGCTCAAATTTATTTCACTTTTGCCATTCAGTATTCAAAATTTTAAATAGAGTGTCTCACGAAATTGTTCAAACACTTGGAAAAGAACTTGTACATGTATTATTTAAAGATTTCATCGAGTGAGCAAATCTAAAATTACCAGTATTTGTGAAAACTGAAGAATATTCAGATAGAAATACACATTTCGTAGAGATCATAAAAATACTTAAACAGATACAATTCGAACATTTTCTTCGACGACAATGCGCGTGTTTTTGTCATGATATAACAATTCTTTTACGAAACGAAATGATTAAAATAAGACGAATTTCATCAACTAAAAGATACTTCTATCAAACGTACGACAATTAATTAATGACGCAGTAACGACAAGAATATTCCAATTCAATGTTATTACACGATACATTTGTCCAAGCAAAATATCTAAAATTCGACAAGGGGCTGATCATAATTCAACGATCCTTTTCTACCTCGTCAGACAGATCGATCTTTCTTCGTCGATCGATAAAATTGCCTCGCAATTTTCTACTATCCCGTGCCAGCGTGCCCGAATCGTTGTTGCGCGTTCATGCAACGCTTATTAACATCTCGACCGACTGTCAATCAAGCGACTGTCCGACGGACAAAGGATCGTTGCGCCAATTTGTATAGAAATAATGCAACGAGGTAACGTTATCCCGGGGCGAAAACAATGCGCCACGGCAAAAGATATAATTAACGGAGCTTCTGATTTAATATGCCGCCGGTTTAAAGGCAACATGCTCCGCTCGACGAATGATTTGCAATTAATGCGCTTGATGCGTTGCTAATGCCGTTCCTATTCGAGCGTTATTCCCATCGCTATTATCGTCAGCTCCTGCTCTTGTCGCTGATATTTTACAATATAAGTGATTCGATTCGCGTTGAACGTGTCGGTTTTGAAATTCGTTTTTAATTGAAAATTCAATTTCTCTCGTGAATTGTTCGTGAAGATGTACGACACGTTCACGTTTGTGACACGTGATCGTAAATGGCCACGAGTGTCATCTCGACGTTCTTCAAAAAAAAAAAAAAGTGCAACTTGCAACTTTTGTCGTCTGAATTCAGAAAATTATTCAGAACGTAACTTAGAAAGCAATCATCCCCAAAATTGACGAGGAATTGTAAATAAGAAACGATGTAATTTTTGTGAGAATGAAAATTGATAGCAGGCAGATAAAAATCTGAAATATCGATAAATACGTAGTACTAATTAACAGTATATTTACAATACCGCTCGATAATATTTCGTCAACAATAATTTTAAATAATCTTAAGTGACTAATTTTAAATTTTAAATAATTAAATAACCTTCACTTTAAAATACATAATAAACAATAATTTTAAATAATCTTAAGTAACTAAATAATTTTAAATTTTAAATAATTAAATAACTTTTAGTTTAAAATACATAATAAATAATAATAAATAATTTAGTGCTGTGTCTTCTGATAATTATTAACTGAAGCCATTATAGACTCGTGCTAAATTGTAAATTCACTTCATAAATTCATACGTAAGTGAGGCGAAAGGGATTAACTGAGTTCCCATTTCAACGAAAACGTTTATTTCAAATTTTCGTATATCCTATATATTTTCCTTTTCTTTCGATGCACCGTCGTAAAAACAATAGGCGAAAGATGGCCGAGACGATGGAAGAGACACAGAGACGGGATAAGTAAGTCCGAGTAACTCGTCCCGTTCCCCTCGCTGTTCCGAAGAAGCCGTATCAACTGGTCGCACTCGGTTCACGCGTCGTCGTCGTCGACGATGTCGGCACCTTCTTCTATTTTCGATCGGCGAGTTGCATAACCAGACCCGACCGAGGAGAAATAGAAACAGGGTGGGAATAGAGAGCAGCGCGAAGAGAGGAATGGCGAGAGAGAGAGAGAGAGAGAGAGCGTGAGTGTACGTTTCGCGGCGAGTACGTTTGCCTTTCGACCAGCTCGGCTTTTCCACGAAAAACGACCGTATAGATTGCCCCGGGAATGTTTTACATCGCGCGACATTTTACTTTTTGATCAGGCCGAAACACCGGAATGCTTTTAGTAAGCGGTTATCCGGCGGGAGTGTTTGTCGAGGTGTATCGTTTAAAAACGGTATCGGTTTCAATTTCTCCCAATGTTTCATACTTGTTGTTGTTAATAACATGACTCTTCTTCTTGCATGTGGCGATTGTGTTTAAATCATTCGTGAAAATCGCGATCTCAGAACTGGGTTACTTTATCAGTTTAAAAATGTCGTGGCTGTTCGACAAAATTATGTTGTTTAGTAATTTGTAGTTGAATTTCAATAAGTTAGGTCGAGTGATTCAAACATCTTCGATATCGAGAGATTATTAATTAAATTATGAAACAGAAGCATTCGTTTCATTGTTGAAACATTTTGCACTTTAAATTCATTTTCCGAAAAATTTTCTTTCCTTACTGGCACACAGAAGAAACAGGTAACGAGATAATACAGTTGTTGATACATTCTAGGTTAATTTGAAAGACATTTTGTCAATTAAGTCTCTACAAGAGGAAAAGGTATTCTAAAACATAGAGAACATTTCACGACCACTAAGCAATTTCTATTTTCTTCTTCGTTCTGTCACGAGGAACGTGCGCAAGTAGAATAGGACACTAGTCGGACACTGGAGCAACCTTACAAAAGCCCATCGCATACTTTAAATTTTAAAACTTAATATCTGTCAGGATTCGACTTAATACGACGAAACAAAATGCAAATACATATCGATAAAAATTGAACCTGCACTATTCTTTACCAATATCCCCATTCCTTTCAACGAAGCCAATCTATTGCAATTCCATTCCAGCGGAACGAAAAGAAGCAAATATCGAGTCCAGTGAATGCACCAAATGAAACGATCAGTTGCAATCAGTCTCATCGAGCAAACAGTCATCGAAATTTCCAAATTCTGTCCTTCAGGACAGAAATTTCGACGTTAACGAGCGCGCCTAGAGGGAGCGCGTGTAACACGAGTTCGCGATCGAGTTTTGCATAATGCAGCCAGTTGCAACGAGATCCGCGAGCTTCGATCGATCGAGAGACTTTCTTCGTCGAAGGCGTGTACGCGTGTACACGAAAACACGACGGGGGTGGGTATGCACGGCGACGTGTCGTCGGCTCGATGCGCGACGCAGACCGCGTAATCGAATTTCACGCGAACGGCTCGCCCCCCTCTCCTTTTTCCTCGCGACGAGCGTGGCCAGGCACGAAAACTAACGGCTCGAATAACCAATTCCTTCGTCGACAGCGGCGCTGATCGTCGGAGGAACGCGGAGATTTATCGTGACGGGGATCGAACGGGAATCGAGTGATGTACGAGGGCTGCTCGAGAGAAAAGAGACGTCGCGCCGCTGGTTTTTCCAACCACCCCCCAGCGACCGAATCCTCTCCACACCTGTTCGGCATTAAACGCTCGTCGTGAAATTTTCAAATGAATTTCGAGCATAGTTCGTAATACTCCGAGCAAGGAATTCATCTTCGTTTTGTTAATTTTCAGTCTTGCGGAACGTTGCCAATCTTAGTCGATAAGGTCTCTCTGCGCAATTTTCAAAATTTCACCACGTTGCGCTGGCAGCTGATTGCGGACCGTAACGAGTGGCCAAACCGTATACGATAATTCGTCGCTTTCTCTTTTGATCTCGTCGGTATGATATTACCGTATAGAGAAGTAATAAATTTATTCTTTGTTTCGCCTGGGTTACACTTAAATATACTTAGAAAATATTGCAATTTTGGGACAGGAAATTCCCGACGTGCGTGGCACGTCATTTCCAGCGCAAGAGGTTAATAGTGTAAAGCTTATGTCGTGAGAATTTTAAGGGCTGATTTGTAACACAATTAAGCAACGCTTCTTCAATACCGCGATATCGTTCATCATTCATAACGATCACCAATTTCTATTTCCAAATGGAAATGCAATTTTTCTTCCATTTTCCCTTCAAGTCTAGAAACAAGTTCAAAACAACACAACTCGCCTACCATCTGCCTAATCCCGCGTAATCCTCATGAATCGCAAAAATTCCAAATCTACTCCCCACGCGTCTCTCTTTCCTCCGCACGATCAAAATCTTCTTACGGAACCGCTACGCCTCGAGAATAACTCGAAACACCGTAATTCAGCGTTACACCTAAATCCTCGTTAAAGACCAACTACCGAAATCCACTCGCCCCTACTTCGTGCCTCCAACAAGTCCAACAATACTCGAAACAATTCTCACGAATCACAAAAATCCCCGACAAAATTCCAACCAAAAGTCTATTCCCCGCCTCAGCGTTCTCGCGTCCCTTATTTCCTTACAAGGCGATCGCCGTTCGAAAATATTCGAAAACACTCTCGTCCCTTCCCCGCGGCGAATAATATTCTCGAATCGCTGGAGCTCGTGTCGGTGGAGCACGGACATTCGTCAAGCTTATCGCCCGGTTCGTATCTTTAAATCCAATTACACGGGCGAGGCACACGCGTCGAGCATCGATAGGCGACGAGACGAGAGAGTGAGAGAGAAGGTTTCTCTGGTTTCGTTGGCCATCGATCACCGAACCGGCGGTCATCGATCGTTCGGCAATCAATCGGATCGATCAGTGGAGGGAGGTGGGAGGGATCCAGAAGGGGTGGGCGAAAATAGGGGGAGGGGGGTAACGCGCTCTCGCAACGTGTAACACGCGCCACGCGCGTTGGAGAACGGATGCTGGCACTTGGACGAATTATATATGCAGGATATAATAAGCTGCCGGTCCTCGAGATATCGACGAGTTATGGCCGGCCTAATGGGTTCATAGTGGTTGATTTATAACGCGGGGTCGAACGCGCGTTTCCCTTTGGCCCATTGGCGTGCGCTATAAAGCGAGAGCCAACCGAGGCCTTGGACGACGACGTACTTGCCCCTCTGATGACCCGCGTCGGCTTTCCATTTGTTTCACCCTCTCAAAAAATATGTTGCCACGCGTCGCTGAGAACCCAGTTTGGCATACTTTTTGGACGAAGGTTTCCTAGGGTTGCAAATCACTCCGTGGCTTTCGCGCTTATCGTAGGAATGGTCTTTCATTTGATGTTTCGGACACACAGTGTATGAACAGCTGTTCTACAGGGTGGTCACTGAAAGACTGAATGATACGAAACAAAAAAAACTTTTACAAACACGTGTGTTTCTAATTTTTTTATTGTTTCGTTTGGAAATATAATCAGTGGATTTTTTTCACCTGTTACGCGTTACAAGTTATGACTTTTTCAAATCCTTCAGTTTTTCAGTGGCCACCCTGTATTATATGAACTGGGTATTTTTTCACCACACGCGTATTGTAATAAAAGTGTTTACGTGCTTCTCGTAGGATAAAATTACTTTTCAGTAACAACGATTCAGTTTGAAATCGACGTATGGTAAAAATAGCATGATATAAATTTCGCGTGTTATTTGTGAGGATTCAAGTGAAAAAGGTGAATTCATCGAAATTAAAAATCCCACGAAACGCAAGTGTGATACAATTTATGGACCAGTGAGTGATTGAACGTTCAAGGCGTCTGTACAAAAAGGGTCCGAAAATTTCTGTTAACCGCAGACGTAATTACGTGGAAGACGTCAATGTCTAAGAATCGTATATCTAACTGTTGGCTTACGTCAGTTTTATATTATACCTTTTCGTCGCTCGAATTGTGTACGCCCCCGTATACATCATTCTACCGTGTGATTTCTGATATTTTGTAGCATTTGTTCGATGACTACGAAATATTATACGAAGATGTAAGAGAAAAAAGAAGAGAAAGAAGAGAGCTGACTATTTATATCAAAAAACTGTCTTGCTTTTACTTGCTTGCTTCGGTGTCATCGAAATGGCGCTGATTTTTCACAATTGAAGCGCGAGTGAATACGTGTTACGTGTTTCCACGTTGCACAACTGGCGCGTAACATACTCCAAACAGATTTTACAAGAGTTTGAAGTAGACTCTCAGAAGCACGAGTGTCGAAGAGATAAAAATAGGTTAAGTTATCTACAAACAAGATACGCTCGGTCAATAAAGAAAATCGTTGGCTGGAAATGTAATCTTGAATTCGTGCTCTTAATGCCTTTTCGCATTTTTATCGCGAATAGTTCATGAATAAAGGACAAAAGAGAATTGATGAAAAATCTGGATTTATTATAACAGATTGACCGAAAGAGTGGTTTCTCGATGAAGTAAATTTTATATTTTATTTCGAGTTTTAATAGTTGTAGCTGTCTTACACTATACAGGGTGTTTCGTAACAATCATAGGACCTCCATGACCAATCCATTAATTTGCAAAGTGTTGATTTAAAAATTGCCTAACCACTCGGCTAAAATGCGGCGGAGCTCCATCATGCATAAACCGCACACGAAGTCTAATATCGACTGAAACTTCTAATATTTCGTGTAAACGCGTGCTCAAAAAATCAACGTACTTGATGCCTGTTAGTTTCCCATCAAGAAAAAATGGTCCAATTAAAAATTTATCGATTATTCCTGCCCATACGTTTAAACCAAACTGGTGTTGATGTCTTGAATGCACAGTAACACGTGAGTTTTCTTCATCCCAATTATGATTATTATAAAAATTGAATGTACCATCTCTGGTAAAACTAGCTTACCAGAGTTTGCTCTGTTTATAAAATTCATTATATCTCATAAACGAAGACAGATAGGACGTATATTTATATGACTTTTTTTCATTATTTTTAGACGTACAATCAGCTCTCGAAGTGGGTCCCACAAGTTACGAAACACCCTGTATAACCAAAAAGATTTTTCAAAAATCTTCCATATCCACCGGAAAAATTTCGTACGTTATTCCTAGTCAGAGAACTCCACAAGACAGTAAAATCATCCTTTTACGCCGTTCTGATTTCTGAAATCCAAAATTCTGAAATCTGTCTCAAAACTTTGTTTCGCGGAAAGAAGTGTTTCCTGTTTCTCACAGATACAATCTAAAACCATGTGCTCCGTAGCTCGATCCGTTCCGCTGCAACTCACACACCCTCTCCACCCTCTAAAAAATTTTCTCAAAATTCTCGAAATTCGCAAGTAATACAAGCCCGAGGTTTCGTGTGTTTGAATACAAGGGGGGGCTAATGCGTTATAACGCGTTTCCTGCCGCCATTTACGAATCGTCGGCGGCGGCCGCGCGACAAATTGCGTGCGCGACAGCCGAGCGCAGCGCGTCGTCCAACGAGGGTGCACAGACGTAGTCATTGGGCGCCGCGGGCGATAATCGATAAACCGGATGCAGGTACGGATAGATTGTCAGATATCGGCGATGAACATCAAAAGGTGAAACGATCAAAGTCGCATTTGCGGCGTTGCGCCGTTTAACCGGCCGTGTCGCCCTTCTCTCTCTCTCTCTCTCTCTCTCTCTCTCTTGGCTTTTTCACCTCCACCCCTCGGCTTTTCCTCCCCTCGAGGAGAGGGTATATTTCGGGCGCTGGTTTGTTGAAACGTTGCTTATCGCTCGGCGAACTTCCATCGTACTTCCGGACAGCGCGAAACGCGTAAACAATTCGCCCGATATCGGGGCGTTTGCGCAAAACGTTCAACCGTTAATGACGCGACCGGGCTCGATGGTATTTGGCCGAAAATTCGCTTCCGCTTTTCAGAGTCGATTTTTCGAAGCGGATGCAACAAGTAAAATGTACTTCGGAGATGGGCTTTGGATGTTACCGTGTTTAAAAGGGGGAGGGTGGGGCTTTTCTCTTCCACCCTCTCTCGCCCGTCCTGTTGAAACGTGGCTTCCGTTTACCGGGCTGAATTCATGGTTCACGGCGAGAGATTTCAGTGTGATTGAGTTTGATTTTTTTCTTTTTTTTTTCTTTCTTTTCTCTCTCTCTCTCTCTCTCTCTCTCTCTCTCTCTTTCTGATGGGTCGATGAGGATAATCTTGAGGTGTCGGGCACAAAAAAAAGCGATTTGAGATCTGCACGCTCCACGTAACTGTGGTTTAGATCATTTTAATAATTTACCTGTCGAGACTGTTGAAGTGTCAAGGTTCTTAGTAATGTTCGCATATTTTTTAATCGTACATGAAGTAGGTGTTGTCACTCTAAAAAATATCCTTTGATCAATTTCAAGCCTTTGCGAGAACATTTTAAATATTTATATAGTTTTTTAAAAGAAGTTTATCTCATCACTTAAAGAAGAATACCATGATTCCATGTTTCTAATAAATTCGTCAGCATGTATATTATATTATTGCTAATCAAAAACTGTCAAAGATGCCTCTAAATTAATTTGGACTATTGAATAGTTTACTGAAATTTCAACTCCCTTCCACTCTGCTAGAAAAACAGTAACAAAAGAATTCGTTTATTATTCGTTTCTTCAATAAAGACGCGTTTTTAAATTAATTTAAACTTTCGACTAGACTAAGATAAAATATTCAATATCGAATTTTCTCCTCGATGAGAGAAACGGTAACTGTACAATAAAATTATTCGTTTCTTCGACGACAATGAAACGACAGATCAACTGCACGAAACTTATTTGACCAAGCAACGACTTCCAATCGTAGGAGACACGACAGTTCAAGCAACTGTCTCTCCCCGAGAACCAACAAAATCTCCATCTCCGCCGGTAATTACAGCGCCGCTCCACTTAACGTATCAGACTAACAAACCATCGAACCTTTTCTCAATGACGAACTCTGAGAAGCTCGCACAATTCTTTTTTGCCAAAGATCCACGCTTCCAAACTGGAAGCAAGAAGAAGAAGAATTTATACGTTCGACTCTATTTCGCGTTTCACATTTGACATTTCCAGGCAAAGAGAGGAAAAAAAAAAAGAAAAAAAGAACAGAAATGAAAGAACACGCACGGAAGAAGCACAGGCGACTTTTATTCGATTTAACGCGAGATTCGTTCTCCATCCCCGCGAGCTCTGTTTGCTCTGTTCCGGTCGTCGCTCGTCTTCCGCAACACACACCCTCTCCCTCTCGCCACGCATCCGCATTAATTTGCAGATTGCAAATGGAATAGCGGAGGCGCACGGTACACATCGATAACGATTATTAGTCGCCTTTCGGCGAGCAGTCGGTGGGGAGGTTTCGATTCGAATATGCTAACGAGAGTGTCGGCGACGTCGACTTTCCCTATTTGCCGGGTCGAAAAGAGAGGAAAAAAACAGCGGAAACTAGGCCAGAGAGTCGTGTCAGCTGTGTGTGTGTGTGCACGCTGGCGAACCCTTTGAACGCGAAATATTTCGTCGTGTTACGTTATCCGTGGCCGGACCACCGCGCGATTTCTGTCGCTGTAACCGCGTTAATTTGCGCGACAAACGGCCTTCCGTGTTTGGAGAAGGCTCGCGACGTTTCGTGCAAGAGGCAGAGCCAGCCAGTTTTCGATTCGAGAGCCGCGCACGGGAGGGTTAGGGACCAACGTTTTGAAAATCGTTGGAACACGCTTGAATCGGGTTGGGTCAAGTTGCAAGCATTCGCTTTACCAGCGAACGGCGTAACTTCGTTCTGGAATCGTCGTTCGATCCACGCGGCATATGGAAAAATGAGATTTTCTCCGAAATTCCTTCGTTCGAAAAGTTCTGGCAAATTCTTTTTTTTTCATATGGGGGTCTAGAGTCGCATCGACTACGAGGTCTTTAGCGACGTGCTGGAATTTTCTCTTTATATCTGGTCTAGTAGTTGATAACGTTTTTTCGTTGTTTCTGACAGGTTAGAGCGGTGTTTTCGTTTAATCCGTATTTTTACTTCTTAGGTTTCGATATTTTCATGTAGCAGTTGTTGGGTGGTGATTTGTTGGTTGCAAGTGTTGCAGAAAGGTGGTTCTGTTTTGCTTAGGAGATATTCGTGTGTGATCTTGGAGTGTCCGATTCGAAGTCTAGTCATAGCTGTCCTTTCTTTTCTGCTTATATTGTTGTTTGGTATTTTTTGGTAGAAATGGTATACCATGTCGTGTATTTTGGTTCTACTTGTCGTAGTCCAAATTCTGTTCCATTCTTCTTTTTCCGCCTTGGTCGTTGAAGCTAGTAGGTGTTGGTGTGGGATTGGGATGTTGGCTTCGTTTGTTCGGTCTCTTGTTGTTGCTTCTTTGGCTAAGGAGTCGGCTTTTTCGTTTCCTCCTATTCCTTGGTGTGACGGGATCCAGGTAGAGGCAAATTTTATCACGGCTCTTCTTTTCTCTCATTTTCTATTGTTGGGGATACTCCTTCGTTTAAGTAAATCGAGTATATTCATACAGACGAAGTATCGAGTATATTCAGTACAGACGAAGGTTTCGAATCAACGGACTGCCAAAGAACACTGAAATTTATTTTTCTCAACATCAGTCGTTCGTCGAAAATCTTTCACTTCAAATCTCTCGTCGAAAATGCATTCACGAAATTCATTCACAGCATGTATCACTGTCTTCCAAACAAGCGTCGACATTTCCAAACACAATTTCGTAAAAGTGAAAATCGACCGAGCCTGGATTAGGCCAAGACGACAAGCAACAACGTAGATACGGTGTTTCAAATGGCAAACAAACGACCAAAACACGCGCGCGTTTTATACCCTGCAAACCGATAAATTCAAACCTCTGAACAAAGAAGTATCCTTTCACGCCGCTCTGAAACCAAATAATTGAAACCGAATAAACGAGCGTTTCCATTCCAATTCGCCGAAGACGGGAGAGGAAACAGTGATCCACGGCGGCAACAGGGATCCCAGCCAACGATCCCGGTAACCGTCGACGACACATCCGTCGACGAGGGTGGATATTTTCGCGGAGGAAACGCGACATCGCCGGCCCCGCGTTTCCCGCGGGCCATTGTTCGCTATCGATTACCGATGTCCGTCGTATTTAGCCGGCGAGGGCCCGCAGTTTCCTCCGCGAGCACGCTATTTTCTGTTCATTGGCCACCTTATCGCGCGGCCGTCCCTCGTCCTCATCACATTGCTGGTCCCCTGTCGCTCGTTCACAAGCTGCAGGGAGGGGGAGGGAACCGGAGTCGGAACCCGCAGGTTCAAATTGTTTGCATTGTGCGCGGATCTCCGATGATATTAGCCATTATATTAAACTCTGAAGAGTCCGCCGCCACGAAAGGGAGCAACGACGTGAATGGGGCGGCTCCGTCGCCGCTGGCTAGTTGGCGAAGGGGGAGTGAGGGGGGGCAGGGGGTGGCGGACGCTTCCTTCCGCTCCGGAGCGCCCGAAACCCTCTCATCCCGGCGCAGCATCCTCCGCTAACCAAACCGATTTCGAGGCTTCCGCCGAGACGGAGAAAACCTCGCCGATCCTCCGATTTCGTTCGAGAGCCTCCGAGTGTAACTGTTTGGCGGGCGATTCTTCGGGGAGGGGGAAGGGGGGAATGCGGGGGGGAGGGGGGAAGGATTTGAGGCTGGAAGAATTTGCGAGATCGATGGAGAATGTGATCGAGATACCCACGATATTTGAAATACGATGGAACTTTCGTTTATGTGCAATTTTTTTTAGAAGAAACTTCCTCTTTAGGCGAAATTTGCGTGGTTACATTTTGTGGTGTGCGTGTGTATATTTTTTAATTAATCGACTAGTTTTAGTCCCCTAATCTATATATATAATCTATATAATCTAATATAATATATATAATCTGTATATATAGATTAGGAGATTAAACCACGCAAATTTCGCATAAAAAAGTTTATACATACATATATATATATATATATATATATATATATATATATATATATGTGTGTGTGTGTGTGTGTGTGTGTGTGTCGAAAAATGATTAGTTTATGGGGTAGCTTTATTTTTAATAATAAATATTTATCGTGTGAAAGGCAAGGATAGTGTGAATACCCTTACTTGTCTCTCGTACAAATCAATTCTTTTTTATGCACACCACAGAAGTTATTCGAGGTGGACCAAGTTACATGAATCATTCTGTACAACATATCAGTTCGTTGATTCTTTCCTCTTCTAGGAGCTAGGTAAGAGTTTCACTTCATATGGTAAGAGTTTAGTAGTAACAAGTGAATAAAGTTTACTTTTTAAGTAAACGAGTTCGTTAAATTTAGTTCAGAGTCCATATAAACAAAATTCTACTTAATAAAAGAGGATCCATTTTCTTTTTCTTTTCAATAGATCGAGATTAAGATTTTTCTGAACTATTCGAAAATTTCATCCAACATTTCGCAATTTTTAATACTCTGATACACCGAGAATAATTAAAATTGACGTTCGATTTCCAAAAAGGAAAGAATTCCAATTTCACATAATCACATTAAATCGGGAAATGTGAAATAAAGAAACTTACGTGTCCCTAAGATGACCAAGTCCGAGCGCCGTCCATTAATTGATAAAAGCTATTGTTATCTCGAAATCAGAAGCGTATGTTAATCAGTGCCCTAATGATTCGCCATGTCCCGTTTAACATGGCTACATTTCGAACAATTAGCATTTATAATTAGGAGCGTTTGTGCTCCATTATTCATGAAAAGCCGATGGCTCGGGCCATCATCGTGTCGTTCGCGAATTCGGCTCCGATCAGCCTCTCTCCACCCCTCCCCCCCCCCTCCTCCCCCCGATAACCTATTCCTCGTTCGATGATTTTTCATCGGCCAACGTCGAACAAACAAGCGAACGTTGCTCGTTCCCCGCTTAGCAGAACGGCTTCAAAAATTGCGCGGACATTTTGACGTTTCATTGTACTTGATGGATAATGAGCGCCTGGCAGAGTGCGCTGCGTCGAATATTTTCGGTAATTAAATTTGTAGCGGCGTTTAATTGCGAGCAAGAAATTTAAAACGAGACGAATGTCGTCGAGCGTGATTTTTTTTTTTTTTTACTTTTTGCGAAGGAGAAACAAAAGTGAAACAGAAGTGAGAACAAAATACGATCTTTTTCATCACAGTGATGTTGATGCGATTATAAACGGAAAATAAAATAAATCGAGGAGGTGCGTAACAGAGTGCACTTTCCTTGCGAAACGAAATCACTCGCAGCAATTTACCCAACAGATTAATTTGCATTTTTTTTTTTTTTTTTTTTTAGAAAAATCAGTTCCGAGAGCTGTTAATTAAAGTGTTTATTATTTAAATTGTTAATTCGTTCAACGAGTCGTTAAGTTCGACAGATTATCTTAGCAAGTATCGTTTAGAAATTTTGGAAGAGGCGCGGAGATCTGTAAAGTTAACGACAATCGTAGTCCCGTGCTACGAAAACTGCTTGTACGTTTCAGTGTGCTTCGCCGCGCGAATCAGCCTGCGGGAACTTTTTAATCCTCGCCCGGACTATCTTGAGAATCCGGGTGCTTTGGAAACTTGTTGCTGGCCGTGTATCTCCGCTGAATAATTTCAGAAATATAAAGCAATTCCCCGCGTTCTTTAGAGTTTCACCTCTCTCGCCTTTTCTAATACAAAAGGCGAAATAACTTCTCTCTCAGCTTTCGTATCGGACATTTCAGGGCTGGTGCTTTGAAGCTAGTTCACCTTCAAATTTTCGAAATATATATATATATATATATATATATATATATATATATATATATATATATAGAGAGAGAGAGAGAGAGAGAGCAGATACATGTGTATGTGTGTGTAGCTTTCGAGTTACATGACGTTATATAGAAAGTTAAATGAAAAACAGTAGTCGATTGAGTGTAGAAAAATAAACTAAACTGACTGAAAAAAAAAAAAAACGAGTATCGATTATGGCGAGTAGCGAATAATTTCCTGCAACTTTTTTTTCGTTCACTTTTTCTCTCCATGCCTGAATTCGACGAGCGGGAATAGCATCCGGCAGGTGTAACGCCCTCCTTCAGCCAGAGAATATATTATCCACGGTTTAATTGCACTTTTATCGTTCGGCCGTCGAGCTTCGATAAATCTCGATGGTTGGCGTTCAACCGCCGCTCGTACAGTCCCTTACCGGAATAACACTTGATGAGAACCTCTTTAATCAAGCGATTCGCGAAATGGATTTTCAAGAGACAGCCGAAAGAAAGTGGAACGAATGGTGGGAGGGAGGGAGGAATTATCGATTGCGGGAACGTGAGGGGGTTGACATTTGTAGCGTGTGAAATATAGGGCTTGATTATGCAATGTGAATTTCTGATTACTTTCGAGATTTTATTTTTGTTATAAACAGTTTGGTATACATAATGGAAGTTATGAATTAATGATTTTTATTGAATGTATAGTTAGAATTCATGTACGTATTAACATCAGTATAATAGATGCAGAATTGAAATTACTTAGAGTAATTTTATTTAAGTAATTTCAAGTCAAGCGGCTTGATTTTTGTATTGTATATAATTTTATTTTCATTAATTGAATTACTTCGGTTGGATTCAACTGACAAGTAGTTAAATGGTTCTTTAATAACGTTTTGACGTTCCTATAGTACGAACACAAGTATTTTAAATGTTATAGTGCTACTTTCAATTTGAAAGAATTATGAAAAATTTCAAGACCAAAACGAAAATCCACAAAATCCGAAGATCGATAGATGAAATAAATTTTTATTCAAGTTCTTGTGTGTAAATTGCACAAAAATTCGCAATCCGGTGATGATCATCCACACTATGGAACACCATGTTTTTTTTTTTATAGAACATGAACAACATAAACGACGTGAGCGTCTCAGGATTTATATACAGGATACAAAAAGTCTCGCACCTTCTCATATTTCTAAATTCCCTTCAAACGTAACCGATTTTAAATATCCAAATTTATTACGCACCAACGCGTAATATATTCATAGAAAGTTTCTACATACACTTTCTTTCTTGCACACACAGACTCTGACTGTTGGAGAATGACTTTTAACGCGCGACATTATCCAGATATCGACTTGCTCTATACATAATCGAGTAAAACTTTGGATAACACACAGAGCGTGTGGAAGTTCAGCCGAAAAGCTGAAAAATATCGCTTTCATTTCGGACGAGACTTAATCCGGGACGAGGTGACGACTGGCTGGCCAGATGCTCTCCTCCCGCTCGTTGATAATGCTCGCTCTCTCGCTTGTCAAACTGAAACTAGCGTACATCGCGATACCTCGCGTCGAGTTCAAAGAAGTTCGATTTCGGACGAGGGTTGAAGCAAAGATTGGAAACTAAGTTTCGCGAACAAGTTTTGTCGTTCTTTAAGGAGTTAGATTTAGGTAATCTTGTTTGCGCGCCGGAGTGAAAAAGAGAATTCTTGTCGCGCGGAAGAATGGGTGGAATTAGTGTCAGCCAGAAAGAGAATCCGACGGTGCTTACGTCTGATATTGAATTCCAGCGGGATTTTCATTGGTTGTTTATGGAAATTCATACCTCACGAACGTAAAACAGAGTGAAGCTTGATTATACATCGAGGCAAGACTGCCCTTTTAATATTTCACGTATGCTTTCTCGTATTGTAATATGTGCGTTCTGTAGAAAACGACGAATCTGTCGGAAATTATCCTCTGTATCCTCTGTATCTTACTTATCTATATCTATGTCTATATCTTTTTGTATTTAAAACGAAATAAATTTGAAGCGATACAAGACAGGAAATTAGTCGAACGTAATTCATCGAAGTATAATTACGAAACTCAAACGTTACAATACCAATTATACATTTCAGTTTCGTATACACGTATTAAATTGAAAACTGAAAATGTGTAATAAATATAATAAATAAATAATATATATACATAATAATATAATAAATAAATAATATACATACATAAAATAATATAATAATATATTAGAAAATATATATAAAATTATTACATGTAATCATTACTTGAAAGTCCAATTCAACGACATCGCTGCCAAAAATTTCAAAATTTAATTCTTCGTTCACTCCGAGTTCAATCGATCCACACGGTTATTCTCCGATCCTCGATCTCTCTCGCAATAAAAACATTTGTCCCAAACATTTGCCCACTGATCGATCGTCAAAAAAACAGGGTGTATAATTTTCGAAAATCGTGCCGTGAAAAGTCCGTGCGAAACACGTCGGCGTCGAGTGCGGCGATTAAACGAGACGCAAATTGCGAAATTCTGGCACAGAAACGAAGGCCAGTTTCCACAGTTTCAGCCGGCCCGATTAATATATTAAGCATTAAGATTTAATGCGATTCCACCACGTTGGGGGTTGGTGGGTCCAACGAGGGTGGAAACGACGCTAATTCGCGTAATACGCTCGAAGCTTTTCCGTCGGTCGTTCCGCGTCGTGATGTTTAGCGTTAAAGAGATTCGCAACGTTATTTTCACTCTTAATCCCCCTCGCCCTCCCCCCTGCACCCCTTTAATCCGAATGGAGGCTAAAGGCAAGCGTTTGCACGATGCAAAGCATGCTTTATTGCCGATGATGTTTAACCGGTGTTAGTCGTCGCCGATATATCACGAATTGTTTGCACTCTCCTCCCACCCCCTCGTTTCCACCCCCTCGCGGAAATCTCGCTCCATTTGTTCGGTCGTTTCGAGACCTTTAATTGGAAAAATTGGGATAGCACAGAAGAAGACGACGAACACGTTCGCCCTCGAATTTTTACAGTTCCTTCTTTTTTTCTTTTTTTCTTCACAAATTTTGCGTAGATTTTGCACGGGGGGGGAGGGGGGACGAAGGGTAGTTGCCGCAAAGCGCGACAGTTGCGTCTCTTTCGTTTCATTGGAAAGTTACAAAGTTCTGGGCAAGACAGAACGAACGACCGATCATTCGAGATCACGCGCTATGAATTGTATCAAGTCACGACGAGCAATCTCCTCGTTGAGCCTCCTCAACGCAATTTCGCGCGAAGCTGAAACTGAAAGCCGAGCGAGAAGAAAAAGAAGCCGCGACAAGAGTGGGAAAAATTCCGATTCGCGACGCTAATACGCTAATTGCCGTGGCGCAACACATTTCCGACTCGCAATTTCCAATCTCGAGTAACATTCTTCCGATGCCATTCTCCGTTGCGAAGTTCCTCCTCCTCCTCCTCCTCCTCCCCCCGTGAAGAATCGAACCATCGTCCTTTCAACCTTCCGGGACGATCCTTTTTAAAGCGTCGTCGCAAACAAGCACAAAGGGACAGGGGAAAAAAGGGAGAGAGAAAGGAAGAAAGGGGAGGGAAAAGGGAGGAAAAACTCGGGGCGAGGAAATTCTTCAAAAATTTCCTTTCGTCGTCGTTCCGCTCGTTCATTTGCCACCTCCCCCCCCCCCCCCACCACGCTCTCCCATCCCCATTCCTGGTTCACAGTCGCCGACAGGCGAACCGGTGTTGCAATTTTATCGCGCAAATAGCGAAGCTCGTTCATTTTCAATTTCTCGCGCCGTTTACCCCTCTTATTTCCCTCTTCTTCCGGTTTTAACGAAGGTGAGAAATTCAACGGGATAATTTTCGTATGCAAATACGCCGTTACCGGGGCGGCACCTCTCGTAATCGCGCCTCTGCCCATCTAACGAGGCTGTATTGAGTTTTTATTTTGTCGAGCCTCGTTATTCCACGCCCGTGGAACGATTCTCTCTCTCTCTCTCTCTCTCTCTTTTTTCGTCGATTATACACGTTCGATTTCTCGTCGCAGGCAGGAAGCAACCAGGGGTAGGTGGGCGATGTGACTCGAGGATGAAACAAAATGGCGAGAAGGAAGCGGAAAGACTGACCTCTTTCGGTGTTCGTGGTTGAATTAAATGTTTGGACTTGGTCGCGTTTGATGGCGGCGAGCCAACCAGTTTGTCATCGGGGAAGAGCCACGCGAAAAGGGAAACCGGCTGGCAGGAAAAGGACGAAACAGATTATTTATTTGATCACTGTTTTCGCGAGGATTTATCGTTGCCAACGGAAGACAATGGGCGGGAGCAGAAGAAACAACGACAGCGGGGAATAAAGATTAATCAGCGCTGGGGAATTTATTTTTGCGCGTTCTGTTCGCTTCGTGTTCGCCGCGTGTAAGTGGTTATTGTCGATCCACCCATGTTCCACCGGAAACTTTTCTTTCGCTGTGATGTGTTTATTTTTTAATTCTTTTTTTTTTTTCTTTTTTGAGACCGAAAGATATATTTCAAAGTACACACGTGTACCTTGAATATTATTTCAGATATGGTTACTAAATTCTCATTAAGGGATGTAATATTTTTACTTTGCAGCTGGAGAAGGTAGTTCGAGGAATTATTAATTCTGACAGTTCGACAAACAGTATTCTGATTATCTTTTCGACTGCTGGTTCACCTAGGGGAAATGTAATTGTTATTCGCGACAGGTCAAATTTTCCTTTCGAAATGTTTCACGAAGGGAGAGAGATCCATGTAACTTTCTTGGACCGATGCCAGTGTGATTAATAATTCAAAAATATGGGGGCAAAATTAAAGGGAACGAGGAAACGGAATAACACGTAGTGTAAGATGGAACAAGCGACAAAAACACACGAGAGACAAGAAATAGATGATAAGCGCCACAGGCGGTTCAGACACAGAAGTACGCGAGACTAAAGTACAGAAAGAGATAAAAGGTAACAATTCGCATCGACGATATCAATTGAAATATAAATTTCCAAACTTTGAAATCCCGTTCAAACTTCGCTCCAATTAACCTGCGACGCGTATTGTTGCAATTTCATTAAAATTCCAAACAATTTCCGTTTCTTCTTAAAGTTGGACAACTGAAATTTTGCGATGAACGAATCCCAGTGGGGAGAGCGAAATATTTAAATTTTTACACTCTCGTTGAATTTTAACCTTGGAGCTGGCAGAACGGTTAAATTGAATTCAAAAATTTTCAAAAAAATTTTGCACACTCGTCGAACGATTCATTTGCACGAGCACGGAGTTATTCTTCCCCTTGTGTTGTATATTCCTTTGTCATTCGATCGCCTGAAAGAAGTTTAAAGATGTAAAAGTAATACTGCAATATTCAACTTGAACCATTGTTCGAAACAATTTCCCAAGGAACGTTCGGCGTGCAAGATACATCATCAGCCGAAACGATGGCAACAGGGACAAGCGGCAGAGATTTTCAAAGAAAAAAGTAAGACGATGAAATCCGGGTTTAATCAGTGCTGGTACACAGCTGGTCAACACCTGACGGCTGTAAATTATGGGCATATTTTCCACGTGAATTAATCCGCCGGCCGGATTCGCAGTCCAGCCGAATAACAATCATAGTCCCTTTCCAACCCCCGGGGAAAAACTGGAGAGATGCAATCGTCGCGAGTGGAAATATATTCGCCAGGCCATCGCCAAAGTCTAAGCTGCTAAACCGTGATCGATCGGCGCGCGTAACGAAACACTGAAACCACGTCGAACGCGTTCAGCAATTGATACACGGTTTTTCTCTTCTTCTTCTTCTTCTTCTTCTTCTTTCTTTCTTTTTCTTTTTTTCTTTCAATTTCGTCCCTCGATCTCCGCGGCTAGCTAGAGGCTAGATATTGAAAAACCGTCGGACGAGATCGTGGGCCAATCCTCAAGGGGTAGGAGGTATTTGCGCCAGAGATATGGGGCGCGCAAGGTAGAAAATCCTTCTCGGATTGTGCTCGAAGCGGCATTGTTACCAGCCCGGCGTGCAGGACAATGAAATTCTGAAAAATACGGGAGTGAACGCACCGCGTGGCCGATGCGCGGCTCGCGTTCTTTGAGTAGAAGGACGGAAGTTCCGCTGTATTTCCACCCACCGTCGCCATCCTTCGACCTTCGTCCTTTATGGCAATTATATCTATATCCTCGGAACGTACCAAGCTTTTTCTCCTCGATCGTCCTCGTTTCTTCTCGTCGACGTGAATCGTGGTCCGCTCTCCAAGTTTTCCAGACGCAATGGCGATCAGGATCTTCTCGAGGATCGATCAATGGCGAACCGGAAGCGTGGTACATATCCGGAGGAGGATCGGCGAGTTTTTTTTTTTTTCTTTCTTCTCGATGTTGAGGAAAGATGGAGAGATAGGTGTTGGGGGATTAGGGGAAAAAGTAGCTGAGACGATGCTCGTGTTACGTATAGTTAAACTGCGCGCCTTTGACGTTTGTAAATCTCTGTAGAATATTTGGGGGATGAAATAAATTTCTGTTTTGGGTTCTATTTTTTTATATATTTTTTATATTCTATTTTTAGGTTCTATTTTTTATAGTTTTTAATTTCTGACATAAATAAAGTATAAAATTGCATAAACATCTATACTTATTTTACATTGGGATTGTTGCAACGTCTCGAAGGAAATGCTGAAAATTTTTTAGGATCAACAGATAGAGCTTTATTTGAATGGTGATCAAAATTTATAAATTACAGCAAAGGCAAATTTCATGAATGTTTTTAAACGATGGAATTGAACGAACAATTTGTTGAAATGTATCGAGCATAAAAGAGTTGAAAAATGAATGTATATTAATTTCAGTACAATGTGCAATAATATTTTAACACTTGGTACATTAACTCTGTTTGATTTTTTAAACAGTTGTTTAAAAGGCAATTATAAGAGGTAACTATTTATGACACAAACATAAAATATCAAAGAATTATATTTGGTGTGCATCCAATGATTCTCATCGAAGGGTTAAAGTCAAAATTAAAAATTACAAACTTATCATTTTTAAAACCCGCGTCACGAATATACACGTATGAATCATTTAATTGACAATGTATAAACTTTCTACCAACTACAAACAGTAAAATGCATCGAAGCAACACAGCTAACACTGGAACTACCGACGACGAAAGCATAAAATTTTCCTCATCAGAGACGGTTGAAAGTAAAGAAAACAGAAAACCTTTGCGATACTATAGGGTACACAAACTGTCGTTTTATATACTTTACAAAGAATCATTCAAGTCTCCAAAAAATACATACTCTGTTTTACATTCATAAAATATCTAAAATATTCGAATGGTCAAAGTGGCCATTGTCGGTCGATCGACAACGATTCAAATCTCCAAACGCCTCCGATTAAACCTCGACTTCATCGAATTGAACAATCCAACGTTCGAGGAAAGAAATCGAAGAAACAGGAAAAACGAGAGGGAGAAGAGTCGCGAAACAAGCCATTAATTCCATCCAACACCCCCGAAACGAAACGGGTGAAGGTTGCGCGACTCGAGTCGATACTCTCGGCTGCACCAGAGTTTCCGTTCCTCTCTCCCCCCCCCCTTCGGTCTCAACCCTCGAAGCGCGCGCGGATGACGTAAATCCGCGATCCACGCTGATTTTCGAGGAAATCTCGCCGAGTGCCGCTGTAACAATGGCCTCCTGTACCTTTTTTTCCAGAGCGAAAGTTCGTCGGTCGGTTGATTCGTTCGTTCGTTCGGGATAGAAAAGAGTCGAACGAGGGAGAAGAGTGGGAGGGGGGAGGGGGGGAGGTGGCGGGGGCAGTGGAAGCGAAATTCAATCTTCCGGTTAAAGAAAAGTTAAAGCGGCTATCGGCTTATCGGGAAGTTGCCGCCGCGGCGCGGAAACGGATCTCGGTTTCCCCCGGACATATTTAAATCCCCGCCGGGCCTGGCCGTAAATTACCAGGGTTAGGCCAGCACGCGCTGCTAACTTTGACGCGAAGAGGGAGGGGGTTTGCGAGCCTCGATCGCTCGTTGATCATCGACCTAATGAAATCCGCCTACACCGATACCGATGCGTGTGTACGATGCGCAGATCTCTCGCTGAATGGATTCTGATGTATCCTTTCGTTCCAGGGTGAGAGATTTTGTTCTCTTTTTTTTTTTTTTTTTGGTTTCGGAATTATAGTTTTGAATCTCGAGTTTAGTTTCGTTGATCGTAAGCAGCAGAGGTGGCTGAGAAGGTTTGTGGATCTGTGAGAAATTACGGAGCATAGAACAGATTGTAGACGAGAATTGGTTACCAAAGAAAATTGATCACTAATGCAAGTGTCAAATGTGGCTGTGCAGAGAATTTTTCAGTCAGAAATCGAAAGTGTGAATTATTGACGAAAACAGTTCGACAGTAAAAAATTTTCACAGGTATGTGTGTGTGTGTTGTACGATTTATATTTAAGTCAACAAGCTCGAAACTTGGAATTTTCAGCTTGCAATGTTCTTCTATTCGGTGAAATTGAAACGAAGTACCCTTTGACATGGATGGTTCGTTTCTCGCCGATGTTCGCTGGAAATTTCGAAGAATCTCACGAATTTTCTCCACTTTTAAGAGAGTTTAACGTGGATATTTAAATTGCTCAACGAAGGAAGATAAACGTACGAACTGTTTGAGTTCGAAGGAGGACGGTAACCCTCCGGTATCTGGAAAGTAACTAGAAGTGCAACGTCAGGTGCGTGAACGCGCGACTTCGCGCGGAGCCGAAGCGAGTAACCGGCGACGACGTATGAATGATACATGAACGAGCCTCGGGATCCTCTCGCGTCCCATTACCGCCGGTAAATCGTCTCTTGGAAAACCTTCGAACAGGAGTGCGCTCGGCCGAGTTTGCATAACGCCCGGCGGGGAACGGTTGGTTGGAAAAAGATTTCTTTGCTTCGCGTTGAATCACGAAGAAATGTTCGGAATTTGTTCCTTTTTTTTCTTTTTTATTTTTTTTTTATTTTTTTTTTTTTTTTTTGATGAACTAATTGACAATTTAACGGATGGCTGAGTTCAAAATTAAAGGAGACAAGGAGGGAAGGAAGAAATATATATGTATATTGCAGCGTGAAAATATGACGCTTTCTCTTTTTTTCTTTTTTTTTTTGGATTTCGATGTCATTCGGTATTTCAGTAATTGAAAAGAGAAATAATCTGTCTGAACGTAAATTTCTTAGTGATAAGTGACGAATCCATAATGTTTTTCGAGATCGGTAAAATGAGTGATTTATTTGTGTAAATAAAATACAATTTTAGTAACGTGTAATTTTGTTCTCGCAAAAATATAAGATGGATTTCGATTTTTATTACGTCCCGACAACAGGGGACCTTGAAATGTGCAAATTTTACTCGCGATACAACATCTTACCTTTGTCTGTAATTGCAACTAAGATTCTTATCCTCATACTCTCGATTTGTCCAATATATAATAACAATGATAGATAACTAACGCAGAGAAAACGGGGAAATCAATTATTGAAGAGAATGAGCAAACAATTGGCCTCGCCTACACGGAGGTTCTTGCGTAATGAAAGAAAAGGCATCAAAAATAATTCGTAATGAAACGGCGAGTCAAACGTAAACAAATTTGGACGACGAGCAATTGTTTAATTGCCGATACGATGTAATTTTATATCCGCCACGCGGAGAGAAGCAATTACACCAGGTTAATTAAACGAAAAGTGACGTAGACTTTTCAATAGCAAACTGCGCGAGCACGATCCGCCGAACGCACGCGCATATTATTATTGAAATTAATTACTAGTTATCCCTCGAACGCAACAGTTACGCGTAATGGCAACAAATAATGAAGAATAATGGTCGGTGGTAATCGGCCGCATTGAATTCAACCCCAGACCGGCGTGACTTCACGAACGGCGGAAAGCTCGCGAGCGTGCGTTTTCGCGGGAACAATAGATCTTCGATAAGTATGCCAGCCAACAACGATTTACCATCCGATACCGCGCTGGTATAAATCTTTCCTGTAAATTGCTCGATAATTCTTAACCAATCCGCTAGTTAGCGAGCGCGCGTTTTGTTTGCTGTTTTTCTGCCGCGAGACGAAACTCGAGATTTGGCGAAATTTTCGCTAGAATTCACGACGAATTCTAAACTGCCGTTTTCCAGCCAGAATTATATAATAACGTGTCAATATTTACCTTCTTTAACAAAAATTTCCTCTCTCTCTTTTTTCTTCTGCTCGTCTTTTCATTTTCTTTTTCGTGCTTGATCGCGCGACGTGTCTTTCGAAACTGTGTCTTTAATTAATTAAAGTCTCTACTGTAGCTTTTCGACGTTACGTTGAAATTTCCAAAGACGAGACTATTCGAAATTCCTATCTGCAACAAGAATTTGCCAATCCTCGGGACACGTCGCGTTCACAGAAATTTAATACTGAAAAATAAAAAGAAATGCTTCGCGCCAAAATAGAGCGAGAAGAACGTCGTCTTCGCCAGTTAACAGCGTCTCTGTTCGACGAGACGCGAAATCCGGTGGCAGATAACGAGGCGGCGGCACGCGGGATCGGCACCGTTTAAAAAGCGCAGCCGATTTTACGAGGTGCCGGCGGGAATCGAACCGGCTTATGCAAATTGCTTATTATATGACCGCCGGGCCGCCTGGTATCGCGTAGATTTTATTACGACCGCAGCGTGACGTCGGCGGAAGGAGGACAGGGGCGGCAGGGTTGGACAGGGTTGAAGAAGAGCGAGTGAGAGAGAGAGAAGAGGCGCGCTTTAATTGGTATGTAAATCGCGTTCGCCCTCGCGTTCGCGGTTCGTACACCGAGAGCGCCGCCGCGTACAAGGGACGAGCAGGCCGCTTATCGTTTATGCGTGCTCGTACTCGTTGGCTTTACCCCCGTACATTATCCCCTCGCTGATATCGGCCTAAATCAAGCGGCTTTCGCGCTATCGATTTTCGAATCGAGAGTGTGCGGCAACACGCGCCGGCTCCGCTGTGTCCAACCGACCATCGAAAGTGATTTCAACCCTATTTCGATCGATGACTATGACGGGGGAGGGGTGGTAGGTCTACCACCAAACACCACGGCGTACAATTTTGGCGATGTAACTTTTGATGGCGGATTCTTTTTTCGAGGGGGAGGGGGGGAGTCACGGTGTTTATTAGCTAGAAACAGGTTGTACGTGATACGAGTCTGTACTCTCGGTTTAGGTGACTTTGTTTGCGATTGATTTAGGGGTTGATGAATGTAGGGGAGTGTCGAACGTACACAAGGATTGGACGAAACACTGGTAACGCCTCGTTCGATTAGAATATTCTTTATTTACTAATCACATGTGAGACTGCCATTGGCATTCGATGCAACTTGAATTCTCGCCGAGACGGATCCATACAAATCTTGAAATTGATATTTAATTGGATATTATGTCGTTCTTCGTATAATTGATTCTTCTTTGGAGTGCTTTTAACGAAGCGGGAAGAAATCTGCTTCCAACTTTGTTTTCGATAACAGACCATAGTGGCTCGACAATTCGAGCCAAGAAAGATCATTTTCGTGTCCCCGAAACCAAGATTTCGCAGAATCGTAGCTCTTGAAAAGTTCCTCTATTTTCCGGAATATGATCTCATCATTAGCTGGCACAAAATATTTAAATAATCTCGATGCAGGCAAGCTTAAGAAGAAATACGAGATGTTTCAATTATTTTACACAACTCTTGTGAGTACAGAGTTTAGGTTTTCAAGCGTATCCACGAAAATTTATGTTTCATGTATTTATCAAGTGCCATTGTATATTTTATACATCTTTGCGTATTTCGTGCACTCCATGTATCACTGGATTTTTAATTTTATACAAATTTTGCGTTAAATTTGTACGCTGATTTTAATAATCTTCAATCTGCACCAATATCAGTAGTAATGGCCGGTAATAAGTCAGACAAAGAGAATCAGCCATTTCATTGCTACGTTCAACGTATTAAAAATATATTTCATTCTGACTGCGTTGCCGATTTCAATTTTATGCTGGAAATATTTAACGATCTCTCGATCTATAGTACTATTTTATAACAAATCCAGCGATCTCATAGTTCCTGATGAAAATGTAAAAGAGAATTTTTAAGGGAATGAAGAGAAAAAAAGTTCATCCTCGTGATATCGTTCAGTTTTCACATTTATGTGAAAGTTTCTTCTGAAAAGAAAACTTGACAAATAAATAAATATCAAACAAAAGTAGAGACTCTGCGTGAGAAGTTCGCTATTGTACTCTGCTGTGCTCGTCCAGCGAGAAAGATTTGGAGACAACGAATTGTTTTGCAATGGAAAAATCAAGATTCCAATTCAGTTGCAGTCTACATCACTAAAATCGTCGTTAGAGATACTAATTTCGTCAATTTACACGAAGTAATTCAGTAATTTCCAAGATAATTGACGAAACTCTCCTTCAAGATAATTCATCCCCCTAACATCAACGATAAAGAAAAGTGCGTGTCAAATATTTTCTCGACAATTGCATTTACGTGAAAATCGGTGATTCGGTGCGTTCCCTAATTGCGAATCACTGACAAAGTCCTGTGGAAAATTCTTTCCCCGCCGCCTAATGTCAACAAAACGAAGAAGAAAAGGAAAACCCATCGTCGAGAAACATGGTAGCACGATCGAAACAGACGGTTCATGCACGGCAATTTCACTGTCAATTGTCGCGCGATGTTCAATCGTTCCCGTTCCCCTCCACTGGTTCGACGCGGTGAGAGAGACACACCTTTTCCGCGCGACAGCCGCGCACGGGGGAAGGAAGTCGCGACGAACCGCTCGCCAGGAGTCTACGTTCCAAGGAAGCGGCGCGGCGAGACATAATCAAAAGTTGCCATGGCTACACACCGGATCCCGGTGTCACGGCGCGGCCTTGGGCCGCGGCTTGAATATAAGGAGAGACGCGAGAGCGAGGGCAAACAGCCCCCTGTCCCGCGCCTCCTCGATAACGCGAGAACGTCTTTCAATTACCGACCACCCCCCGACAGCGAGAGATCTCTGCTGTCTAAAACCAAGCCGACGACGAGAACAAACGCCGGGGAATTTTATCTTCGTGCTCGTTTCGACGTTCTCGCGTCACTCTGACGATGGATGTACCAACTCAACCCCTTGAGAGTTTCGTTTCATTTTGACAACCGATGTGCTTAATTATTTCTTATTATTACTTCTTATTTACGAACGCAAGTAAATGCGCTTTAAGAGCTACTGAGTCAAATCACAACAAAGTGATAAAGTTTTGCTGGCGTTTCTTTGAAAAATTTTTAATCTTGTTGGTGTTATTTTATTTTATTTTATTTTTTTTTCTTTTTGTTGTGCTAAAGTGGCGAATATACGTATGTATATATATATATATATATATATATATATATAATTTCTTTTAGCTAAATGTGCCGATAAATAGCAAAAGCGAATTTTTTTTCTACATAACGAGTATACTCGACATAAACGCTCGAGCACGTTGATTTTGTTCGTTAATTTTCGACTTTGTCGCTTTCAATTTAGAATTTATCGAATAGAATAATGCTTCTTCCATTTCGAAGTATACAGTTACGATTCACAAGGCAAATATTACGGAATATTGTTCCATTTAATGAAACATCATAAATTACAGATATGTCTCTCCTGCTTGGTTCTTAATGGGGGAAATGATCGAACGCATTAGCTACTCGCGAATTTGCCATCCGTCGTTGAACAAAATTATACAAAATATATATAAATGTGCTTCGGAAAGTTGCTTTAAAAGGGGATTCGAGTAATTCCGTATTACAAACGTATCGGCGTATAGCACGTGGAAGACGATTTCAATCCATTTATCGTCCAAGCCATCCACCAGACGATCCAGCACCTTTCTAAAGATCCGCGTCGAGTTTTTCGAAAATTCGCCGAGCAAGCGGTTCACTCGATTTCAACCGGAACGCGGCCGCGTTTAGGATTATGCGATTTAAACGAACTTAAAGCGGCACGTATCGATCGATGGACCGACGACGGAAGAGAACGAGACAGACGAGAGATATAAAGAGGGAAAGAGAGGCAAGGGAAGGAATAAGTGAGTTCACAGTGGGTGGAGAAGGCGACGACGGATTCGCGTGACGTCTTTGAGTCCTCGTCGTCGACGAAAGCGAGCGTCGGAAGCTGCACGTCTCCGGCAGAACCGAGCCGACACGCATCTTCAAAGGGGCACCGGAGTCCTTTGCAATTCTAGTTCGCGTCATGTGAAATGCAATCATATTCTATTTCGAATGCGCCCGCGACTCGCCGAAGCGAATTCCGCGATTCCCGTTTGCTCCCGGAACTTCTTCCTTTTTTTGTTTTTTTCTTTTTGCCTAATTGACTCGTCGTTGCCTCTGAATTTAAAAACGAACGACCGCGCCTGATTTACAATCGAATCTAATAAATCGCGGTAGTCGACGCGACAACTTTAAGAACTACGTGTTCTGAAATTTTGCTTAATATTGTTCGTCTTTTGAAGTGGCAATCGTTGCCATAAATTGGAACAAACACGTTTCGTTTTTTTGCTTTTTTTGTACTTCACTGCAATATAGGATATTAAACAAAGGTGTTGATATTAATGTGCAAAGTATAACAACGCATTTTGTACTTTGCTACGAGTCTACAGCATAGAGAGAAGCAGAACATGTTGATATTTTTGTATTTTGTATTTTACTGCAATATGTATAATACTGTTGATATTTTTTAATATTTTTCCATCATAGTATACAAAATATTTGTACCCTGCTGCGAACAAGGTCTACAGCATAGAAAATGGAACAAAATAGTTCAGAACCGATAATTATTTCAATTCTTCCTATTCAATCTGTCACACACACACACACACACATTCGTGCGTGCCCTAACAATCACGAAGAAGAAAATAATCTGCATCAGCAACAACTCACTCTCACTATTCACTGCCAATTCAGTGGAACAGTATCGCAACAAGTGAGCAACGAACAAACACACACGCTGCAAAATGAAAATTACTCGACACGCGCACGTCATCCAACTCAATGCCAAAATTTCGATCCTATCGTGGTGCCAAACGCATCCAAGTTTCGAGATTCATCGCGCGAGAGTCTCACGCGCGCCTGATGCGAGTCAAAGAGGTCGAACGCGCGACCCTAACTTACCCCCCCCCCCCAAAGCTCAAGCGCGAGATCATTCTTCGAACGGTTGCCACGGTGTCTCGTGTGTCCCGTCTTCCCTTTCATTTTCGCAAATAACAGCAATCTCGGCGAGCAGCCTATTCCCTTCCTCCCTCCTCCCCCTCCCCCTCTCCCATCCCCCCTTGTCGAAAAAAGGGTGACAGGGGGAGAGGCAGCTTTGCTACTTGATAAACCGTGTAGCTTTTCCCGGGCTTTTCTTCGCCTTCGCCGGGAGCGACAGAGGGGGTGGTGCGGGTGGGGGGGGGGGGTGATTTCCTTTCGGAACGTACCGCGCGAAATTCTAACTAGCAAAGTTTCCCGGCGACGCCGTCGTCGCGATAGTAAGAGGAAAATGAGGCAGAATGGGCGGTGGGGCGCGGGAGCAGAGAAAGAGCAGTTGACAACTTTTTAATCTTCTTGGAATCTCATTGGATCCATCCGCTGGAACAACGAGGCGAAATTCGCGCCGCTGGCAAACAAATTTCGTTTGCCCGGGCCAGAGTCACGCTAATAAGCGTGATCCCCTCTCGATCTCGCTGTCCCGCGTCCGTCCAGCGAATAATTAACGCCACGTTTCTTCCTTCTCTATTTTTTCTTTCTCGATATAGACTGATCTCTTGCATCACAGCGAGGCCGGATCTTTTGGAGACCTTGATGCGCAATTATCAAAACATCGCACAGACACGATCGTTGTAATAGATGCAATAGCAAAATGTTTCCATTGGTTTGTTTGTTTGAAGCAACGATATATCGAAAGGCGACTGTAAATCGTAACTTTCAGTTGTAGTAAAATGTTGAGAAATAGAAATAAAATTTACCCTGAATCGTGTTGGAAGCGTAAGAATATAATACTGTACAATGTAATACAATTATTAATTCGCAATTGGAACGGCTCTAACGTTCTTCTTAATTTGTTTGACACGATCCTCATTTGAGTCGAACTTACATGCTCCATATCGAGCTTTTATTTTGACAATTTTTAACTTTCACGCTGTTTGGTAATTCTAAGCACCTGAACTGGTCAACTATATCCCCTCTCAACACTGTCGATCAAATAATAAATTTCATATTGTTTTCTTTTCGTTTCTCCGTGATCCGGCACTTCTTGGTATTTTTTTTTCTTTTCCTCTTAATAATTCGTGAATTTAATCTTTGACAACTGTTTATTCAATTCGAAAATACAAAATACGATCGTGCGAAACTTTCGATCGTGGCGTTCACAATACGGCAGGCATATCGATGCAATTCTTAGTTTTATAAATTTAATTTACTTCCTATTTTCTTTTTTTTTTTTTTTCCTTTCACCACTGTCACGATGTTCAGGAGCTTTCGCTGAAATCGGGGTTTGTAATAAATTACGCGCGAAAAACGTTTCGCCGCGTTTGGAGATGCATTGCTCAGAGCTGCGGATAGATAACAGAAAAATTGCAGTAACGGTTAATCAAATGAATTACGCGGGATTTCCTGTGCACGCGCGCATTTTCTGCCGGGGCTACTGTCTCGAATAATTAATTCACGAGATAATTACAACCGGAGGAAATTATTGCAAACGTTACATTATTGGCCGAATCGCGATATCGTGCATTGTGTTTATCTGGAATTTTATTATTTTAATCCTGGATGTTATTATTCTCGCGAGGAGGAAAAAAACAGAAATGATCGTTGAAAAATACGATTCGCGAATCGTTATCGTACGTTGAAAGATTGTGAGCAAATGGACGAGAATAGGATCGCTGGTTAATTCCGAAAATTACCACGCTAATTATTATACGCGCAATGAATGTCAATGAGAATGATAATTTGCTACTTTCGTCAATCCGAAGTATTAGTAACATTGTCGCGAATAAAACAACAAATCAATTTTTATTCGCGTATTCTTTCGTCACATTGTTATTAATTATGCGACGCGAAATTAAGCAATAACTGAATTATTCGAACTAGGTCACGTATATTAAAAATACTCTTTTACACGCAGTGTGTGCGTAATTTCGAAACGAAACAATTGACGAACAGTTTGCCACTTTAGAGAGTAGCACATCCTCAAATTGTGCTACATCCGAGGACAATAATTTCTGCGGAAAAAACTTGACACTTGCACCTGCCACAAAAGCAGATTTCGTTTGTTTCTGCTCCGCGAAGTTCGGCCTCGACAACGTTCGCTTGCATTTCAGATCTAACAACAGATATAAATTTTAGTGACTGGTACTTGTTGGCGAGTGCAGTGCACGATGTTGAAGATTCGTTCTAACGAAACACGTGCGCGGAGTTCGTATTAGTTTGGATCGCGGGACAAAAGGAAATAAATCATTCTTGAAGAACGAAGTGGACCGAGGTGTTCGTTATCGTCTTCAAAGAAAATATTAAGGACGAATGTAAGGATGAAAAATTTAGTCGATTAAATGCGTTGATTTTGTTTCGCAACTCTTTCTTCTCTCTTGATTGATCTATTTCTCGTACGGACGAGAGAATTTACGAAAGGTACTTGGACGCGAAGGGACAGTCACTCGACGCAATGACAAAATTATGAATTTATTCTAAAAGGAAACGATGTGCGGCTTTATGATAAACCGGACAGATTTGTTTCATATTATTTACTAACCCTCCAGCTACGGGCAATTTTTGTACTTTCCCGTGTCAAAGTACAATTACAAATTTGTACTTTGTGTAGGTCTGTTGTAAGAAGATTAATCGCAGTGTAAAAGTAAATTAAAATAACCGTCGTACTCGAATAAACAGAGTAAGCACTTTATTTGCACAAAACACTGTCCCAAATTACAATTAAGAGAAATTTATTTATAATTTTCGGTGCACAATTCTCCTTTCTCCTCTTCCCCTGACAAGGAAAATATATTTAAATTGCTGGAATTTGTAGAATATTGTCAAAATTGAAATGCAAACTCGAGAACTGAAAGCTCAGAATTGTAACGTTCGCGTTCCTCGGGAACATTTAATTTATTTCGAAAGGAAAACAAGAAAACGCTCCAAATCCCTGAGCGAGTACTGACCGTTGTCCAAATGAGCTTCGACCGTTCGTTTCCGCTCGTTGCTCGAGTTGCACGCGAACTTGAAAAACTTCACCTGCGATGAAAACAAAAGGTAAATTCCATCCGGGGTCTGAAACTGAAGCGTCGCCACTCCCCTCGTCGGGCAACAAATTTTCAGAGTTCGCGCACTTGTACGTACAATCAGCCGGCATTAATTTCATAAACAAAGCAACTTCTAAAACGCGGAACAACGCGACCGCAAACGAAACGGATACAACGAAACGCTTTCGTTGCCCTTTTTCCCGTTGCGAAAACAACGGGCGGGTCGCGCGGAAATTTCAAGCGGAAACCACCCTCCGGCGCCGCGCGCAAAGCCACCAAACGAAAAACGACGTGGCGCGTATACAGCTTTCCCTGAAGAGAGAGACAGAGAGAGAGAGGGAGAGAAAAGAGAAAAATATTCTCGCACAAGTTCAGACTAACCGGTGTTAATTTCGAAACCGGTGGTCATTCGAAAAGTTGGCTATTCCGGATCGAAAGAAACGAAGGGGCGGAAGAAAGAAGACGAACAGAACTTACGTATTCATTTGACGAAATAATGAAATGAATAACTTATATGATATAACAAATTATTATATAATAATATTGTGAATAATTTATTATAAATAAATGATGAAATCACGACGACATATGTAAAGAAAAAGTAGAAATTCATCCGCAATTTATTATATTTAGAAAAGAAGGATGCAAGTAGCGGCTGTGTTTGAATCACACAGAAGATCAAGCTGTGGTACGTTCATTGTTCGAAGTTTCACGAGATTGTAAAATCTGGACGAAGTAGACAGCAATGAGAAAGACGTCGAGAGAATTCTCGAAGCTCGTTGAAGAAAGAAATTCGAAAAAAAAAAAGAAAAAACGAAATACGAGAGCTCGTCGAGCTGAAAACTACCAGTGGTAAGTCAAAGCGTAAAATTTATATCGACGAAAATGGGAAAAGACTGCAGTAAACTCGGACGCGAGCTTTCATTCGTGTATTACGAAAGATCGTTTTTACTAAACCAATCATTTTTACCACCTCGACGGTTAATATTCACAAGCGGGAGGACGTTAGTTACAAACAATCTTGACACATTATTCATCGCTGACGTAGCAGGACGGATTTTCGTGGCTAAAGCAGGAAGCCGCGAACGTTGCGGCGGTACCACGGTCTATTTTATAGTAGGTAATAACAATTTAATAACGCACCATAACCGCGGCAGTAAACGGTGTGTATCAATGACGTTGTGTCCTACTGTTGCACACTATCGTCAAGGGAACGGCTGGAAAGCGATGTAAATCTTCAGACAGATGCTCGTCGCCGCGTTTTAACATTCCGAGACAGTTCTCGAGTTTTAACCCTTTCGTTACGATAGTCTGCACCACTGAAGCGTCGAATATTTTTTGAATTTCCTGGCAAGCGCCTAGAATAAAGTTTTTCTTCTTCTAAACAAACTTTAATTTTTCAAGCAAAAGTCGAACCTTAAACGTTTAAAAGATTTTGTTTAGAATAGATTGAGAAAGATTTTCTTTTTTTTTACAATAATTTCTTCTATCGTATAAATATTCGATCAAAATCTTCTCTGAATTTCCTGGTAATATTTTTAAGCAGAAATCTAACCTTAAATAATAAGGGATATGTATATAACAAATAGAAGAGATTCTTTTAAAATTGAGGTAGATTAAGAGAGACCTCTTCTTACAATAATTTCTTATACAATAATCGTATAAATATTCCGCTGTCGAATCTTTGTTGAATTTCTCGGTAACATTTCGACGACAAGGGCCTAGAATGGTTTTCTTCAAACAAACTTGGATTTTTCAAGCAAAAATCTAATCTCGAATTTCCAAGAGATTAATCTGTAGTCGGTCTTCTTCGAATCGTGATGGATTAAGAAAGATTTTTTCCATCACAGTAATTTCTTATCTTACAAATATTCCACCGTCGAAATAGAAAAAAAATAGACAAAGTTGTTATATTCTGTGCTAATGTTATTATATTTCTAACACGTGATCAAACGTCGTCAACACAAGTCGTCGCGTGGATGCTCGCAACGAAAGGGTCAACATCTCACTAAATTTCAATTTTCACGTGTTCGTCTTTACGTGAAACGACTTTCCCAGTCGAAACGGAGAAGAAATTTCCTTTTCCTTCGGCTGCGGATAATACGTTTTTCCCCGACTAGCCTAACGCTATTTACCATCCTTTTGTAACGTTGCGAGTCGAGCAGTTCAGTTTCCTCCCCTCTTGAAATTAGTTTATGATATCTCGCGCAACGAAATTGTTGCTGTCCCGTACCCATCATCCACCTGGTTATGGGTCAAGTTAAAAGACTCGGCGGTTTTATTTGTCAAGGACGAAGGAACGAAGTTCCTTCCTCGGATATTACGAGGAAAGAAATGACTTTGGGGGCGAGGAACTCGGGGCATCGAAGTTGGAAGTGGCTTCGTCGTCACTTGTACTTCGGACAACGTGCCGGTGGAAGGCGTGCTAGGCCAATTATCAACGACAAAGGAGACTCTCCTTGTTTTCATTCCGATTGCAAGTAACGAGCGACGCGAAACGACGTTCGAGGGTGAAATTTTAATTGCAGGGATTCGCCTCGCGACTTCGCTGGCGAATTAATTCGTCCCGATGTACACGGAACGAGCTGTAGTGCTTCTGTGCGGTTAGTTTCATTAAACATTCGTTTCATAATCGTTCTGAAAGGAAAGAAATCAAAAGTTGAAAACGTTAACATTAACAATCCTCCGACAATTGGGGCTGATTCTCTCATAACAATTGTTCTTCGGTTGGCTACTGTGCACGCACACTACATCCATGAAAACTCTATTCAATAAGAGTGATTTTATTCAAGCTACTTTCGTCGAATCCAGTTAATGAATTGAATTCATCGAAAAACACTCGATGCACACTTGCTGCTAATTGTAGGTCGAACAACTCCTTGGTTGAAAACATTCTCATCTTTAACACTGGCACTGGAACGTCGACAATTTTTTGTCACAAGATTGCAATATTTTCTCAGTTTTAAATATATTTAAGTATAACGCAAGCAAAACAAATAATAAATTCATTGCTTCTCGATAATTTCTATCTAGCGACATCACACCGGCGAGTTCAATGGAAAAAGAAAGCGACGAATTATTGTATACGGTTATGGTCACTCGTTACGGTCCGCAATCAGTTGCCAGCGCGAGTGGTTTAACCTCTTGCGCTGAAATAACGTGTCACGCACGTCGAGAATTTTTTGCCCCAAAACTGCAATATTTTCTCAGTTCTAAATATATTAATCATATATAATTTAAACATAGTTTAATAATCCGCAACAACGGATGCTTAGATCTTAATTTCATCGAACAAATTTTCCCAACCATCCTCTCGTCAGTCTCACGAAAAGAGCCTAGAGAATCCCGAAAAATCCAATTTCACCTAAAAAGAAACACGAATGGTAAACGTTCTCCTCTCTCTCTCTCTCTCTCTCTCTCTCTCTCTCTCTCTCGGAGAAAGATTTTCCCAAAGAATCTCTCCGTCTGCTCGATCGCGGCACGATGTATGTACAGACTCGAGGACTCGCGAATCAAACGTCCACACACATACACACACATGCATACACGTAGCTCGCCTCGCGCGCACGTGCATAAACATCGGAGAGGGAAAAAATGTATTTGCCGTGCCAGTTTGCCCCGGTTAGCGTGGCAGGGCGAAAGCTCTTCGGTAAATCCAGCTTAAAGCAGCTGTGTAAACGTTGACCTATATTACAATATTACAATCACGCGGCGGCTCGAGCGCTCGGCGACGCCGTCGGCCTCCTCGAACCCGCTACAAAGTAACTTCGTGACCGCCTGGTACACGTGGTCGGGGCCGTGCGGTGTGCGCAACGCCACCCAAACCCTCCGCACACCTTTGCTATTTACCCCCGTGGCGAAATTTCCACTAACCGAGGGCACCTGAAACGAACGCCTTTTCGAATTTCTGCCTCTCGTCCTCCTGTCACCACCTGTTTCCCGTTCATCGCGTTTCGCGATTCGATCACAGCAGTCGAACCATTCTCAAGGGTTCTTGGAATTTGCTTAATTGGTGCTTGGATGGAAAATTGGCTCGAACGAGTCACATACAGTGATCATAGATCACTAGATGGAACAAGGGGGGTGGTTGATTTCGAAGGAGAGAGTACGCAGGAAACGTAGAGTGAGAATATCTGCTAACAGTACAGTTTAGTACGAATTCGTTGCAGTGGAACGATATTTACCTCCGGATGGATTACCATTTTTATCCGCGTATTAATGTAGTGATTACGGTGCGATTTCACGAGCAAGGGGTCGATTCCAAAGGAGGAAACGTAAAGTAAAAGTTTTGCAGTACGACAGTTTAATTTGAACATTTGTTAAGTGCATATGTATATTTTTTTCAAGAGTTTCGTTGTAATATATAGACGACAGAATAATGGAGAATTTGAATAATATTTATCTCCAAACTGTGGATTTTTGTTTACAAATTAATCTCGGGGGCTGTAGATTTTCATGCATTTGTGGAACATTGGCAGGATGAAAAAATGCACAGGATGCAGATAGAAACGCGTAAAAATCAAAGGGAACATAAAATAGAGAACGTATAGTGTAAAAAGAATTTTAATGTATATAATAATACAGATCACCGCAACAATCGCTGACTCCACGACACTATACGCTTTCAAGGGTTGGAAAATCCATCGTTAACCTGTTCGTTTAATAATTTCCCATCGAGGCCAGATGTCTCATTCTTCCGTCCCCTCTGAGAAGAAGATCCACTCGTCAGAGGGGGTTGAGAGATCGGGGAAAGGCCGAAGGGATAGACGAAAGTCTGCACAGCGATAAGGAGAAAGGAGGGGAACGGCTTTATATTCGAGGCCACGTAACAATACAGAGGGCTGGCTCTCTTCTGAACGATAGTCAAACCGGTCCGACAACGGCCTGCAGAGTTTATCGGTTTTTTATCATTCCACTTTGAAAACAACAGCACTTAACCGACACTGGGGTTCCAAATATTTGATTCCCGTCGAAGGGCTTCGGGACTTGAGGTCTGTTTTCGGGATCCGTTGTTTTTTCACGGTTCGAAGAGTATTTCTTAAGAACGAGGAGGCGGGAATCGTGAATCGACGTTGCTCCAACAACTTTTTAATATCTTTTGGTATTAAATCTTGCTCAAAAAAAGAGAAATAATAACGAAATTTATTAGAAAGATTACGAAGGGCATGGAATGCACATAATGTGAAACAATATATTAACTATAATATATAGTACTTCCAGTAACATTAACCTCTTGCGCTGGAACAACGCGCACGTCGAGAATATTTTTGTCTCAAAATTGCAATACCTTCTCAGTTTTAAATATATTTTAAATATATAATCCAAGCAAAACAAAGTAGTAAATTTATTGTCTTATTAATAATTTCTATCTATAGTGATATATCGACGAGTTCAAAAAGAAAGCGACGAATTATTGTATACGGTTCGGTCGCTCGTTATGGTCCGCGAAGGTGTTAAAGATCCGTTTTTAAATCACATTTGAAGAAACAACACTCGAAAAATGATAAATAAACGTTGAAGAGTGAAGAAATTAGAGTTCCCTTTGATCGATTTTGCGAGATCATTCGCGAACCGAACGGCGGAGAGAGCACTTCGCGCAATTAGAATTAACCGGATCGCGCGAGGCGACTTGATGATTTCAGGCTTCCCGTTTTCTTTTCCACCGCTTTTGTTCTCCTCGCTGGTTTCGTTTCCCCTGCCGCGTGGCGAGCGTGCACTCGTGCTTCAAGTTCGTACTTTCGAGCCAATCCAAGAGCGGTCTAGAGTTCTCAGACCCGTAAATCCTTTAAGTGTCTTCCTCCGCTTTTACCACTCAACCCTCGGAGCGCAGATAACAGAGCGAGGAGGAGTAAAGCGAGGCACTTGCCCGTGCAGTTGTGCCGTTTTTCTTTGGCGCGCGTCTGCCCGCGATTTTTTACGCGCTTGCACTCGGCAGGCAACGTTTCGAATCGGTGCTGTTTGACGCGTGGTATATACAATCGCCCCCGACCACTCCCAATCCTGTCCAACTTAGACAAACTATTCAGAATTATTAAGTTTCACAAACTTCTCATCTGCCAAACGCGGAGAGAGACTGGCCCGAATTTTTCATTATCTCAGCCACGTTGCAACTCACTTATTCATCGTTCGACATTTCGTCGAACGAGCATAAACACGCTCGAGCCCCGAGTCAGCTGGAGCGCGCGAGTAATTTTATTTCACCGTCGGGTCCCTGTAACAGAGAGGGACTCTATAATCGATCTGGCGGCACGTTGAAATTCAATTCCCGAAACATCGAATCTTCAGCAACGCGTTTTCGTTCGTTCCGCTTTGTTGCTCCGCCTGTTGCAAAAGCAATTTCCTAAATAAACCCCCACCACTCCGTCACGCCAGAATCTGGAAAAATATTAATTGCTAATTATCGCGGTGTAACGTGATCGATCGGGCAACTGATGGAACACACCCGTTCAACGGGCCAGGCAATTACGCGTGTATAATCGGCGTGCGTAATATTTTATTATGGATGGAAGAGGCCGATGGCAGAAGGTCGATAGAGGGGCGGGAGGGGTGGTGGAGCCGACTCGGTCGAAGCAGGAGCGCAGCTGAATGTTAAACACGGCCAGTCTGTTACGTGTGGTTGCAGTTTGGCTTCTTAATGAAAACCAGCGGCATGGAAACGTCAGGTTTGGTTTACCCTGCAATTGGAAGCACGTCTCCGGCGAGACAGGGCGTTACCGGCACCAACAGACGACGAAGGATACGTACTTGGCTTTAACCTTCGTTTTCGACGCTCGGCGCAGCCCTTGGCATTTTCCTCGTGACAATCGCCGCTCTGTGGTCATCGGAGAGAGTTTCTTTTTTTGGGGGGAGAACAGAAAATTCTGTTCGAACGTTTGCAGCCAAACGAAAAAACAGACGATTCCATCGAGTCTAACAATTATTATGTCGTTGTACAGTGAAGAGCATGAGAGACTCTGTCGAGACTCTCGAGAATTCTCGAAATTCAAATTGTCTCTGGAAACATTGAACGATTGTTAAAACCCGCTACGATTTTCCCTTTACAAAGACCACATGAACTTTGCTTTTTTCTTCTTCTTTACCATTTTATTGTACTTTGAATGCGAGAGTTCAACGATGAATATTGAGAAAATCCTAATGTTACGAGTTTGATAAAATCCTGAAAAAGATGGCAAAGCAAATTTCACGGAGTGGTTGTAAAGAAGAGAGTTTTTTCGATATTCTCAGAGACGACTGAATTCTTACAACTTTTGAGAATGAAAGCACGTTGACTTTTCCATCCGTTACGCGATTGTGTAAATAGATCTTTGGAAAGAACGAATTTAGAACTACCAAAGTAGAAACTTTACACTTTCCAAGACTAAATGGGTCGTTGTGTGATTAAATTACAATGATTCAAAGCGTCAACAGTTTTTCATCGTTACTGATTCTTCAGCGTACAACCATCATTTATTATTTTACTAAACAGCGAGAAAACTTAATTTGAAAGAGACACTTTGATACTGTAATTTGAATCACTAAATGTAGCTTACAATAGAATTAAATGACGTGGAGGAACAAATTGATGCAAGCGACAGAGTATCAAGCGTGAGAACGCAAGGCGTGCCTGACTTATACGAGCACGTACTACTACGTTCAACGCTAAATCCACTATACCCTTGTTGTCTAACAAATTTTTCTCATCTTATATAATTGCAATTTATTTCCAACCACCTCTTGGCTCTATTCCTTTATGTAGTATACCGAAATTAATTTTAAAACACTGTCTGAGCTCAAGAAAATAAGTCAATCGATCCAACATGTGTACAGTGAAATGTGTACAGACTCAAATTTAAATAAATTCGAAACAAATCTTGGTGTCCTCAATAGAAACTAATTTCTCTCTATATTTGAGGTCAACTTCCTACAACATATTTACTTACTATCCTGTAGGATAAGAAACAGATAATACGTATGCAGGGTTGAAATCATTCCAAAATCAAAAATAATTGAGAAAAATAAATAGACATTCGGAAAAAACTCAAACTTGCAGGAAACTCGCCCTAAACACCATTGTACCAAAAATATATAACAAATCACCCTCCTTCAGTGGTTCCCCACACCTCACACCGTTACGCTATTTCTACGATCCTGTACGATGAAAAAAAAAAAAACAGATGATAAACATGCAGAATTGAAATAAAAAGAAGAAAGAAAACAATAATTAACTGCAAGTTATTCCAATTAATCAAGAATGAATAGACATTCAAAAAACGATAGCCGCCTGCACCTTGCATATTTATATACAATACCCTCTTAATCTCTCTTTTGATAGTCCCTAGACACCATACCAGCACGTTGCTCCATTCGCTCGATCAACCATCCCCTTAACGACGTCCCTAATGCCACGAAAACGACAAAAGCCGACAAAAGCGACCTCGGCCACGTTGCTTCCTCTCGCATCGTCTCGCCGAGAATTCCGCAACGCAGGTGCGTGCCGCTTGTTATCGACCAGCGATAAACGGTCGGCCAATACATCGATGGAACACGTGCGTAGGGGTAAGTCTGGTGGCGCGGCTGCGGCGGCGGACAACGATCAAAATGGATGTTCGTGCCGATAGCGCAACCCTCCGCGTACTCTAGCCGCCCAATTAGCTCCCTCGCAACCAACAGCCACCCCTCTGACCATCGCCGCCCCCTCCCGCCCGAATTTTCACCCTGCAAGAACGATCGACATCGGCTGGAAACGCGGGAAGGAGTTGGCGAGTAAAATTCTTTCACTTGGAATTTCTTTCACTGCGTGACATTGAAGAGTATCGCGATACGTTGCGTGATTTAATTTTGGTTGGTTCTCTCACTGGCAGCGATTCGAAGTGAAAGTTGGCATTTTCAGCTTCGGCGAGTGCGGGAGAACGGAAGCAAATTTTAATCGAAGGGCGCGTATTTTTACGTCGAGCACGCTCGATTCGAAATTAACTAGAGGATCGATGTTCGAACGAGAGAGAACGCGGAGGACACCACACGGAGGAATTCGAAAATGTACGCGGAACCTCGATCGTAGTCGACAGAACCGTAGACTTTCACTGAACATCCGATTTCTTTTAAAAATTCGAAGATTTCCTCGAACAAAAGAAAGTGCCTCGCTATTATTGAATAGATATCAATTTGCGATTGATTCCCAATTCCTCAATATCCTAAATATGTAAACGAAATGCCAAATAAATTTCAAATTCGCAGATGCTGCAAAGTACATTCCCAAACTTTAAATTCACAATCTCTGCGGTCTCTCTGGAGTTGCACACGTAATTTCAAGTCCAGAAAAAAAAAAAAGGAAGTTAAGTTCCGGAATAACTTAGATCCGCGCGAGCACGTAGTTGCGACGACGTCCTTGTCCAGTTTGATCCAGAGAGGCACGTACGCGGCTGACCAAGCCGGAGATATACGAGGAACGAATATCCGGAAGGGGCGGTCTGAAACTCTGGACTTTGTCCATCGTGAAGAGAGAACGAAGTGGCTCTGTCTCTATCGTAACGCGCACGTGCACGTTGACAAACAGGCCTTCCTCCAGGGCCTAGTGACCGATGAGGGCTCGAGGTATAAACCACGAGATCCAGAAAAGGGGTTGTCCTCCAGGGGGATCAAGCGACGACGCTTGGAATCGTAACGTTTTACGAACAGGATCAACAACGGCGTATTTCGACTCGGAAGGAAATCTCTAATTATCGAAGCTCTTTAATTGGCAAGCCTCTTTTTGTCAAAACTACCGACCAAGTGTAACAATTGTATCGGAGAAATTGTTATACTAGTGGAGTGTGAGGAATGGGAGACACTTTGTTACGCAATACGGAAAACAATCCTTTATTCGTCTATTTTACAAAAATCTGCAAGCCAAGACTGTTTTAAAAAAAATTACAAATTAGTCGTTTATTATATTGTGGAAACTGGAGTTTCGTATAATGGGACTAGTAATTAATAATATAGTTATAACGTAATAAAACAGAGAAGTTGAAAGAAAAATTCGATTTCTTTCGATAGTAAACGAACGGTAGTTATTATTTACTCGTGACTGAAAAATCTACCATTATTTTTTTATAAAATATACGCGAATTAAACTCGTCAATATGAAACAAGTATTCTTATTATTTACTATCTCTGTAAACTCATCTTTCGTAATTTTGGACTTGCGCAGCTCTTCAATTACACTCGTGCATAATACGATTTCGTTTCTTTATTTATTATTGAAAAAGATAATCGTACATGGAATTGAAAATTAATAAAGGTGAATTCAGTTTAGTCGCGGCACATTTCATTCTTTAAATTTAGAAAGATAAATACTATACCGAGGAATAAGAGATCTTTGAATAAATCAATCGCTGACATTGAAATATTGACAATTTTTGCGACAGGTTAAGCTCTTCTTCTCAGAAAACAGATTAAATCGTGGATTTGGCTATTATTATTCGTACGCAATACAGGAAATTTGTGTTGAATTTTATATCGTATCGTTTTGTTCTTTCATTCTTAACCATTCCAATTATTCGATAATTTATATTGAACTTTGAAATTCTTCCTGCCATTATTTTCACCCTTACCGTACAATCCCAAACAGTTGAAAATCCACAAAAAATCTTGCAGAAACGCTTCAATCGCAAGCTCTCAAAAATATCAATCGCCTCGTTAAAGTACTTTGCCACACGAACACCAAAGTACAGAGGTACGAATCAAGAGCAAAATTGAATCAGCGCTCGCGCATCAGCGATCATTTCCACTAAAGACCTAAAACCTTTAGATCTAAAACGTCATGTAAAAATTCAGAGAAAGAAGAACCCTTTGGATCTGACGTGTGAAATTCGTGTTGAAACTCTCGGATGAAACCAGCCCCGCCTCGGCGCAGATAAGCGCGAAAACACACAAATCTTGATGGCCGCGCTATCGAGTGACGGGAAAAACAAGTTACGAGAGAGGATACTCGTCGACAGGGCGATAACTTTGATATCGGGATCTGAGACGGGGGGAGGGGACGCGGTTGACGAGGGTGAACGCGGCGTGTAAAGGAAGAGACGGGCGCGGCACACGCGAAAACTACCCGCTAACGAAACTAATTTTCCATTGTCGTCCACTTATTAAAGATCAAGACGAAGGAAACGCCGGCGGACTTGGGCAGGCTGTTGGCACAGCGCTGCGCAACGAGGCAACGAGGCAGGTCTCTGGTTTAACAATGTTTTACCGTCAATTTACTTACCGTGGCTGCCATGGAGAGATGAGGGGCGGCTCGGACGGCGGGATCCCAGGCTTCACTAAGCGATCCATAGCCAACCGGAATCTTTGCTGCCTTCTGACATTCTGCAATCAGAGACATTCGTTCTGATAACGCGGAGAATTTCCACCGTATGTCGAATTCGTTCGAGACGTGCACGTTCTGGCAACTGATTGCGGACCGTAACGAGTGACCAAACCGTATACAATAACTCGTCGCTTTCTTTTTGAACTCGTCGGTATATTGATATCACTGGATTAAAAATTATTGACAAATAATAGATTTATCATTTGTTTTGCTTAATATATTTAAAACTATATTTAAATATATTTGTATTGCACGTATTTAAATTATATATTTAAAACTGAGAAAATATTGCCATTTTGGGACAAAAAATTCTCGACGTGTACAACACGTTACTTCAACGCAAGAGGTTAACCACTCGCGCTGGCAACTGATTGCGGACCGTAACGAGTGACCAAACCGTATACAATAACTCGTCGCTTTCTTTTTGAACTCGTCGGTATATTGATATCACTGGATTAAAAATTATTGACAAATAATAGATTTATCATTTGTTTTGCTTAATATATTTAAAACTATATTTAAATATATTTGTATTGCACGTATTTAAATTATATATTTAAAACTGAGAAAATATTGCCATTTTGGGACAAAAAATTCTCGACGTGTACAACACGTTACTTCAACGCAAGAGGTTAACCACTCGCGCTGGCAACTGATTGCGGACCGTAACGAGTGACCAAACCGTATACAATAACTCGTCGCTTTCTTTTTGAACTCGTCGGTATATTGATATCACTGGATTAAAAATTATTGACAAATAATAGATTTATCATTTGTTTTGCTTAATATATTTAAAACTATATTTAAATATATTTGTATTGCACGTATTTAAATTATATATTTAAAACTGAGAAAATATTGCCATTTTGGGACAAAAAATTCTCGACGTGTACAACACGTTACTTCAACGCAAGAGGTTAACCACTCGCGCTGGCAACTGATTGCGGATCGTAACGAGTGACCAAACCGTATACAATAATTCGTCGCTTTCTTTTTGAACTCGTCGGTATATTGGATATCACTGGATTAGAAATTATTGAGGAGCAATAGATTTATTATTTGTTTTGCTTAATATATTTAAAACTATATTTAAATATATTTATATTACATATATTTAAATTACATATAATTAATATATTTAAAACGGAGAAAATATTGCAATTTTGGGACAAAAAATTCTCGACGTGCGTAACACTATTTCAGCGTAAAAGGTTAAAAAAGATCAACCCGTTACATCGATTCAACGCCCCGTTTGTCATTTTGTTTCCAATTTACAGCTGCGAAATTCGTTCCTTGTAATTTCTCGTGTCGACATCTCTTCTCGAAGAGAATTTCAGAGATTAAATACTTTCAACTTGGATCTTATTATTTCATCGAGTTCAAAGAAGCTGGTGTATTTTTAACATTGCAACAGTTCTAGGCAATGTGATTCGATGAGTTAAGTTTGGATTGAAGATTTGTGGTTTATCGTGAACCCTTAAATGCACAATCCTACATCATTAATTTTCAACGTGCAACTTGGAATTTACGTTTCTACGTTTAAAAGTTTAAATTAGGTAAATGATATAAATTTTTTATTTTACATTTAATACTCGCAAACGTTTCAAATTCTTTGTAGATCAATTTCTTCTGTGATCTTTACATTGGAGTGTCACAGATGTTATTATCAAGGAAATGAGTACTTATAATACAAATTTATCGATTACTTTGAAAAAAAGGAAAAATGACAAGAAGTAGGTTGGAAATATAACAATTGAATTTTTACGTAGAACTACAATAAAAGTCAGAAATTTTCATTCAGACGATAGATCACTCCATAATCTTCGTTAAAATTGTACGTTCTATTCATCACGACGAACAATCACGACAATATTAATCTAAAACACCCACTGATGTAAATATCCATCGTCCTTCAATTACATTCTTCCAAACGATCCTCCTCAGCTTTCTAAATATCAACATTTTCTCCTCTCACTTGCTTAAATTCAATAAACTCACAACTCTATCTCTGTTTCCATTAGAAATAAACCAAATGTTTTTGATTAATCGACTCGTGATCCTCCAATCTTTTTTCGTCAGAAGAGAATCCTCAAACGTTCCAAGAGTTGGCCAAGACTCTCTCCTTTTCTTTCTCAAAATGAAAACAGCCGCTATCGCTACGGAAGGGAAGCAATTTCGGAAAATTCGACCGGGCAAGCGGGGAGACAAGCTACCCGAAAGGTAATCGTAAACTAATTGGAACTAAATTCGCCGGGCGTAATTACGCGTTTTAATTTGAAGCCTCGCGGAAGTGCTCGTTCTCTTGCGGCGCAACCAACCCCCCCCCACCCCCCTCGTTTCGTTTCTCACCCGCTTTAAGAGGCGGCTGTATTTTAAGCTGGCCAGTAATTAAAAGAATTACGTCTTGGTTCGGCAAGGTAGCGCAAACTGCCGCCATCGCCGCCAAGGAAACTGGAGAAAATGGCACTCGGGGTCGCGGAGTTTTAGTCCTTTCTTCGTTGACGCTTTAATTGGACCTGCTCGCCGCGCGTGAAAATCGGGCTTATTGAATTTCAAGTTGCCTCGCCTTTCGGATTCCCTCGAGTCGAGTCGAGTCGAGCGTTTGATATTAACCGGTGTACGATCTGCAAAAGTATAATCGTCGGAACTTGGAGAAATCCCACTCTGACGTTTTGCTCTCATCAGTCGGACGACACTTTATTTTTATCAATTATTCGTCAGATTTTTATTATTTCGATCATTATCAGCCATTTATTGTTGCAATTTATTATTTTACAATTATTCATGAAATTTCGCAGTTGAAAAGCGTGTCCAATTCGAGAAAAATGGAACTGATAATTTATGAAATTTCGTAGAACGTTTCCAACATATCACGGTAGTTAATTAACTTTGAAATGTTCAGGAATTTGAAATTGGAGAGTCACTTCCATTCGAAGTCGTTCGCTTTGCTTGAAGTTAAAATAAAATGATGGGATTAAATTAGATTCGCGTTACTTCGATTTTTGCGCGATTGTTGCAGAAACGAAAAATGTGACTTGCATTTCTCCGTGAAGTTTTCTTCCGCGCTTCGGGGGAAGTTGAAATTCCTCGCTGGAGAAGCGAACGCGACGGCGACGGAGTAAAAGTGACGTAATGAAACTGGGAACGCAGGCAAACGAACGTGAATGAACGGTTTGGCATGTGTATCTGCGTAGTTGACCCGGATTCCCGAATTGTAGAAATATCCGCGAAGTCCGGACGCGAAGCTTCAAAGCCACTAATTTTAGATGGGAGCGGAAAGATCATTTATTTACGCTTCGAATTGAACCAAGATCAAAGTCAACGTGTCCAAAAAAAAAAAAAAAAAAAAACAAAAAAAGAAAAAAAATACGAAGCGAAACATGACGTGTGCAAGAGAGCGAGAAGAAAACGGGGGAAAGAAGAAAATACAAGTAATTATATCATCTTCCTGCAACCAACTTCCTGTTTGTTCAATCTAGCATTTCGTTCGTGTTTCAAGAGCACGCTACTTCACGCGAGCCGCCGATTTCCGACTTCTCGCCGCTGAAATCCAATTATAAATAATAAAGAGATTTCGTTTCACCGTCGGCCGCATAAAAATTCTATTACCCCGTGGCCTGGGCTTAATCGTCGCGTTAAAACGAGTGCAAATGAGTTTCGAATGGAGGGGAGACTGAAGGGAGGGGAAAAAGAAACTGATTAAATTACATTTACTTTGTTCGATCACCGATACGAAAGACCGCGGTTTCACTCGAACGCGCGAAGAACGAAAAAAAAAAAAAAGAAAAAAAAAGGAAGATAACAGTTCGTTCGACGAACAATCGTTAATTAATACTTCGCCTAGCAGTTTCGTTCGTGTAATCCTTTTATATCGATGGCAGACTAGATGGAAGTTAGAGGAAGTTAGCTTTGTTTGCTCGGCGAATATCAACGAGAAAACTGTTGAAAGCAATTAATTGCTGTTTGGATTAGACGCCGGGAAGGGCGTAAACATCGGGGAGGGCGCGCGTATCAGCGAAAAAGATGCGCGACGCTAAATCCAATTTGTCTGTGACTGCGCGAAGTTGCGGCTTCCAGCAACGTTGGATGTTGGCTGCGCGCAACACCAACTTCCGTCCGCTTCCGCAAAACTTGATACACCGTTCACGGCCAATCAAACTTCCAGCTTTGCTCAAGACAAATACTTCGCGTGTCGCTGCTGATACGTCAGACTATTTCCCCCGACGTGCGTTTTGTACCATTCTGCAAGTTTGTTGCTAATCAAAGTTTGAGATAGCGAGACGATGAAATTAATTGCCAACAATATCGTTCCTTTCGATAAAAATTCTCGGTGTTTCCTGTCAACGTAACGTGTCCTCCTTGAACTTGGAGAAAAAAGACAAACAGTTTTTGATGAAGGGTTAAAGAGACATTTGTTCGTTAAAAAATTCGAAATTGAACATCGTTGTACAATGATAGTTGCAATCTTGGTTAATGAAATTTCTTGTATGAAAGATTTCTTCGAAGAGAAGTAAAAGAGGACAGACATTGATCAGACCAACCCGCATTACTGAATTAATCGAGTATTAATTTTACGAAATTCTAATTCGTCAGTGCGTACATAATTCTTCTCCTTTTAGAATCGTCGAGAAAAGTTCCAAAATTTACTCGTATCACTGGTATCGGGATAAATTTAAGAATATAACACTGACACGTCCGTCGAAAAATGTATATTCTCCAGAGAAAGAATCCAGTCAACACTAACGAAGAATTCGAACAAGAACGGCACACTAATTCTCCTCGTTGATAATAATAACCCCGAGCTCGCAATTACACATTTTTAAAACTCTCAAGAAAAATTCCAAAATTTAATAATAATTTCGTATCGAGAGCGAGCACCAGAATAAATTTCAGAATATAACACTACTATGTTCGTCGACAAATATGTATTCTCCAAAGACTCGAAAGAATCCAGACAACGCTAACGAAGAATTCGAATAAGAACAGCTAATTCTCCTCGAGAAGTCTCCTCGTTGATAACAATAACCCTCAGCTCGCAACTACGTACACATTTTAAAACTCTCAAGAAAAATTCCAAAATTTAAGACTCGAGAGCGAACACCAGAATAAATTTGAGAACATAACTACTACATTCGTCGAAAAATATTGTAGCGGCCTATAGCGCCTCGAGTACGACTCGTACAAACCGCAAATGGCTGTACGCCTAGCGTCGAAGTCTAGCGATATTCAACGTTAAGCAAACAGAGTGCGGAACACCGCTAGGATGGGTGACCGTCCAGCTTCGCGAGTAGTTATGACAACAAGCGTCTGGGGTAAGGGGTCACTGCCATCAGCTCCACTGATGAGTCTAGGCAGCGACTCTGAGACGAAACGCACAACCTTTCCTCACCTTACCCAAATCCATTATCCCCGCCATAACAAATAAATAAAAGTGTCTAGGTACGATATAGTTATACTCTTCAAAACCCTTCAATATATATTCTCCAAAGACTCGAAGCGAGCGAGCCAGTCAACGTTCACGAAGAATTCGAGCAACAACGATACGCTAATTCCTCTCGAGAAGCATCCCCGAACGATGATAATACAATAATAATCCCAAGCTCGCAACTACATCTCGCATCAACGTACACAGCCGAACGCCAGCGCGAGAGAGAGCTCACCCCTCGCCGGTAGCCAGCGAATCACCTAATCATTCCGCATTCAGGCATCCTCTGTATCTCGCCACGAGCAGTCGCAACTGGTCGAAACGACACGCCATTATCCAGCCAGTACGATTCGTGCGACATCGAGAGATCGTTCTCACCCCCTCTGGTGGTGGTTCTCCAGCGCTGGGTGGGAGCCACACGCGGCCAGTTCGATTCCGAGGGGGAGAGGGCATCGCGCTGTTCCAGCGCCGCTTCTTCCTCTCCCCTTTGTCTCTCCTCTTTCCCCGGCTGCAATCGTGCACCGGTCACATGCATATGCAAATTTATTCTGGCTGTACGTCGGTGTGCGGCTGGCGAGCGAGCGAGCGCGCGCCAGTACGCCTGTACACGAGCGCACGAGGCTTCTCGCGCTTGTTGCCGGCGCAGCAGCAACGGCGGTGGTGGAGAGGGTCATAAATTAAATGATGTAAATGCTCTGTCCACCCTCTGTCGCAGCGAGGAGAGACGACACACGAGAGAGCTCTCTCTCTCTCTTTCTCTGTCTGTCTTGCTCTTGTTACATCAACCCCCAGAGTGACCTGGACGATCCAACGCAGACCCCCTTCCGGCTGATTATAATTATCGGGGCGTGCACCCTGCGGCTCGCATCGCATGGATGAAGAGGAAAGATAATGGCCGAGTGCCATTGATTCGGATGCGCCTAACTGCTCGTCGAATTGCCGTAAGTGTTCGCCGACTGTGAGGGAGGAGGCGGTGCGCGCACCTTCCTCGCGGTCTGATTGAATGCTATTTGGATGAATGCTAGTGTGGTACCATGTATCGGCTGGCTGTGATCGGATCTCGCGGATGTTTGGACATTCTTGGGAAATTTCAGACTTTAAATATAAATATGTCGCGTGTAAAATTCATATACATACAAAATTCGAATGTAGAGTATTCGTTACGGTATTTGGCGAATGAAACAAACTTATTACAATTACGTTCTAATAATATTCTAAGTTATAATAGTATTCGATCGAGTGAAGTGTACGACATGTAAAAATTATAAATTAAAAACTGTGGAAAACTCAGTTTTGACAGATACAACAAGTTACAATAATGTTCGATCAAATGAATTATGAAATGAGAAATAAAGTCTGAAGGAAATTCATTTCCGAATAGTTATAAATAAATTAGATCGTACAGTAGTAAACATTCAGATGAATTGGATATTTTTACATATTTATTCATCACGACACGATAATGGTTTAAATTGTTAAATTAAATTAGCCAGTAATTCAGTCTTTTTTTTCTTTTTATTGAAGATTGAACATTCTCAAGGAAATTGATATCGTAATTTCGTGCACGTTGATCAGAGGCGAAATTGGATCACGATTCTGTGTTCCTACATTATCACATAATTTGCCTTGCAGCGCTGAAATACGTTACCATCGTTTTCGTATGGAACCTCATTAGGAGAATCGATCGTAACCGGAAACAATTGTGCGGCTACCCACGTACGATCTGCCTTGCGGCGAGAATTACGCCCACGATGTGGAAAGAACCTAAGGATCTTTGAATTACATTCAGAAAAGGAAACATTGTGCTTATAAAACACACGTACGACGTTTAAGTAACAAACTAAAGTAGTACAAAATAAAATAACAGCGTCTTCTGTCTGTTAAAAGAAAACTTTCCGATAAAGATTGAGGCAAATAAAAATCAAGACTATGAAGCAGTGAAGCTGTGAAATTGAGAATTAAAATATAATTTATAAGGTATTTTAGAAAATTAACAATCAACTAAATCGTTCGAAATTATTATATATTATATATTAAATATTCTCCAAATTTAATCAAATATTAATTAAATATTCTTCAAAATTGTCAAGAAATACTGAAATGAAAAAAATAGCTCGGAGGATACTCCGAAAGAATGAAACGACGAATCAAACTGTTCAAGTTATATCAAGTATTCCATAATGGGATAGAAAATGCCGAGGATCGTACGAAGAAGATAAATATACACACGTCGTTTCGTACGGCCGGGCTATTAATAAAAATCCTTCCCCTCGTTTTTAATACTAACGTTTGCTTTCAATAAGTTTGAAGAGAAGCCTCTGCCAGTCGTTGAGTAATGTATTCAATAAAATTCGGCAGTATGCAAATCTGAAAAAGCTTTCGGCAGATCTCTCGCAGATTCGACAGTGTTCCAATCCACTCTCGGATCCTGCCTTCCTTCTTTTCAATTCGATATCCGATTCATCGGAAATAACCGGCATCAACCTTTATTCAGACGCTCGCTACAAATTGCACGATTCCTCTGAAACTTTGCTTTAATCTTGCTCGACGCGACGCGACTACTCTAATATTTATGCGATAATCGAGTGTTTTAATCGGAATTTCGTGCTCTCGGATCCACGAAGTGCATGCGCGTCGATGAACGAAGAAAGAAAGAGTTGTCGAATTATTTCGTATTAATATCAGGAATATATAAATAACGAATGATATCAGTCGATGAACAACATATTCAATAAATACGAGATTTATCGTCTGTAGAAATTAATCAAAAACATTCGAACAGGATTTTTAATCCGTCATGAAGGATCTTTTTGAAATAATGAAATTTCGTATGTTACATTGTACAGTAAAAAATCAGTGAATAAAAACAGATCCGTGTTCACATTCAACATTTTCTAGAACACATTAATAATTAAGATGTTTCATTTTTTTCTGTAATGTAATCGATAAATAAAGCACGTGCAAAATTTCAATACAGTCGATATTTTCAACACGTCAAAACTGTGTTTCATTAAGAGTTTCTTGAATCGCTTGACTGTAGATTTTTATTCAATCTCACATTTGCATAAGAAATTATAATAGATGAAGCTCTAAATGTATAAAAATCCACACTCTGATCAACATAACCACAATACATTACTGCACTAATGTACTAATATATCTCATTCACTGGCAACAATTAACCAAGAAGGACCGAGCATTATACAAACATTTGCCAAACCATCATAAACACCGCAACTGTACAAAAAACTATATTTTAATTATCGTTAATCATTACTATATTCACTGTGCACTACTATAGGTAATGGCCTAATTGTAAAATATTTTAATAACATATCTAATTCGCTGGCAACAATTATGAACGACCAAATATCGCACAAACGTTTCTCAAACCATCACAAACACCGCAAATGCACAAAAATCTACACTCCAATCATCGTCAATCATCACTACAATCGTTATGCATTATTCTGGATAATATATTAAATATAAAACATTTAAATAATATATTTAACTCGCAACAGTTAATCAAGAACGATCTCTCAAACCATCGCAAACACCAAATCTACATTCCAATCGTCGTTAATCGCTACGCGTTATTCTAGGTAATATACTAAATAAAAAATTGATTATTTTAACGATATATCTAATTTATTGGCAACGATTAAGAACGACCAAGTTCTTACAACTATCCCAAACCATCACAAACACCGCAAATGCATAAAAATCTACATTCCAATCATGGCTGATCATCACAATAAACACTACAGTCAACGTGCTAAATATAAAACATACTACATTTCAATAACATAATATATCTAACACATCTCGTTCACGGGCAACGATTAACCAAGAACGATCAAGTGTCGCCCGAACGTTTGCCAAACCACCGTACACCGCGAGCACCGCTATCAAACGCCGAAATATTACACCTAAGCGACCCATTAACCTGGATCACGCTCGTCAACGATCATGGTACGTACAACGACCACGGGAACCCCTATCAGATCCATTCGTCGTCCCTAAAGCGCCAATTTCGAAACGAGTCGCTGTCGCGGCCGGTTTACAAGAACACTCTTGCAACATCAAACGAGCTGCGCCATGATTTCGCGTCAGCGCGAAATCATGGCATGTCCGCTTTAGCAGCGTGCAGTTTTAATCGCGACACGCCGCTCTCGTGGTGATACCCACGCAACAGGCCATCGACGTTACGCGCCAGGTTGGCGAGCTCTCGCGTCTTTAACGTCGTCGTAACTCGCCGTGGAAAACTCAATTATCCGACCGCGAAAATACCCCAGCCGATAACGGGGCGATAACGCGGCCGTCGAGGTGCTCGAGTGACTATCAATTATCGACTCGTCATTATCATACCTGGAAGGAGGTTATAACTGGGAGAGAAGTAGACTTAATTGGTCCATCGAAGATCAACAATTTTGTTTTCCATCTTTATTTCCATTCTTATTTATCTTCATCTTTTTCTTTTTTGGCTTTTTAATAATTTTTAATTTTTCTCTTTTAAGATTCAACGTTGATTTTCGACATCCCGAGAATTTGTTTGGCACTCCTTCGTCATTCTATCTTCACTCGGATTCCGCAATCGTACGATTATGACAGGTTATCATGGCTTTTAAAGTGACTTAATATGCCGACGAAGATTGCTCTTCGCATAGATCGATAGTCGAGTTGTTACGAAGATTGTTACGAATTGGTGTGGTTATATATTGTATACAGTTTCGAGATGAAATTCTTTGAGTGTTTTGCGGAAAGCTGAAGTTTGCCAACCTTCCTAAAGATTGGAGATTATAGAAGTTTCTTGAGAATTCTGCTACGTAGATGTTCAAGCGGTCGAAGGTGAAGGATTTAATTTTGAGATGAAACTGCGAGAAATTCAATGGACGAAGGATGAAAATTCACATATTCATACATACGTCCCCTGTTTAAGAGCTTTGGCTTTCGAGACAGAATTCTTTGGAAAGTTTGCGAGAAGTTGGACATTTAACGAAAGTAGAAGAATATTTAAAACGACAAGTAAGTTCGATGAAGAATTTCAAAAAGCTCTCGCTATAATAATATTAGCCAATTGTTAAGTTCAATACTTGCATAACATCTTCGATCACGGTGAGATCAACACCAGAGAAAAAAATACAATTTCAAACCGAATCGGTTCGAAATTCCCACAGGAATCGTCAAATAAATCTGAAAAGAAAAGTTTGGCATCGATTCCACTATCGAGTGAGGAACGACGACGACTGGTTCCGCTATCTCGTGGAGAAATGGCGGTGCCCCGGCGCGTTTTACGTCTAAAACGTCTTAAGTATGCGTAGCGAAAGAATGGTGTTGTCCCGTTTCTCCATCTGTCGGGTCTCTCATTTTCTCTCTGCCTGGCGTTCAACCACGCCTCTCCTTCTGCCTCTCTTTCTGCCTCGCGGAGCTTTAATCGCGCGATTAAATTATATCTCTCTCGCGAGGAAGACGTAGCGGCTCACGGCAGAACGAATTTACCCTGTCTTTTACATTCGTTAAGCTTGTTCCGCGGCGAAGGCTTAATTAAACGACTGGACGAGGCCGACGTCGCCCGTGTGTATTTATCCTTTGAACAAGAGGGAACAATTTTATGAATTAGCTTCAACTACTTTCGCTGGCGTTCGCGGAGCGCGATGGCTTGCGATTAGCATTAGTTGCCAGTGATCATTGATCGTCCATTTCGAAAGTTAGAATTTACTTTGAACTCAAAATTTAATATTTTGTACCAGGTAGAATTTATATATAATTATGTCAGAGTGGTGGCAGCTTGAAACAATGTTGATGATGTATCATTGAATTCATGACAACCTGAGAAAATAATAATAATAATATATTGAGTTGTAATTTAGTGTCTTATAATCTCTAGATTTTCACACGAATTTTGCATTCAATTTTTAAACTGATTATTAAATATCGCCATACAATAATCAAAATCCTCGACTGCATAATAGAAAGTAATACTTTTTACATATGTCGTAAAAAAAAAACAATTTCATTATCCTCCAAAAGAATGAAGTACACGAAAGAAATAAAAGGACTGACACGAAATTCCAAAGCTCCATCTTCACCACGACAAATACCATCATTCCATCTTGTATAATAGTAATAATAATAATATATTGAGTTACAATTTAGTGTCTTGTAATTTCTAATTTTTTCCACGAATTTTGCATTCAATTTTTAAATGAACTGATTATTAAATATCGCCATACAATAATCAAAATCCTCGACTGCGTAATAGAAAGTAATAGTTTTTACATATGTCACAAAAGAACAATTTCATTATCCTCGAAAAGAATTAAGTACACGAAATTCCAAAGCTCCATCTTCACCACGACAAATACCATCATTCCATCTTGTATAATAGTAATAATAATAATAATATATTTAGTTACAATTTAGTGTCTTGTAATTTCTAAATTTTCCCACGAATTTTGCATTCAATTTTTAAATGAACTGATTATTAAATATCGCCATACAATAATCAAAATCCTCGACTGCGTAATAGAAAGTAATATTTTTTACATATGTCACAAAAGAACAACTTCATTATCTTCGAAAAGAATTAAGTACACGAAAAGAAAAGAAGGACTGACACGAAATTCCAAAGCTCCATCTTCACCACGACAAATACCATCATTCCATCTTGCGACTTAAAGCACCCCTCCAGCCCCCCATCTCCGTCACGCTGCGTCGTCATCGAACCAAACCAAACAAATCCGAAAACGCGTCTATTAACGTATCGCCCTCTCCCCCCTCGTGGCAATCTCATCCCAGACATCGTTATTAGCGTCACGCGTACTCTAAGAAGAAGTTTCTCAGAAATCCAATCGAGAAGGAAACGACGACGTCGTGCCGTGGAAACCGAATGGAGCACGAAGGGTGGGAGGAAGGGGGTGGATCGAGACGTTACCCCTCGGCTTTCCGACGCGGCTGAAATATCCTTGCAAATAACTCGAATTCTATCTGGATTTCCATCGGAGCGGATCGAAGCCAGGTGAGGAAGCTCGTGGCGGAGGACGACGTGGCGAAGAGAGAGGAGCGAGTCGTGGAATTCGCGGTAAGAGGACGAGAAAGAACGGCTGCTCGCCTAAATACACACACGCGCGCGCGCGAGAGAGAGAGAGATGATCGTGCACAGACTGTCTCTTTTCTTTTCCCGAAAAGTGCAAGTGCGAACACACACGCGCATACATTCTCTCTCTCTCTCTCTCTCTCTCTCTCTCTCTCTCTCTCTGTCTTCCTTTCCTCAGCTTTTCTTTCGAAGAATAACAGCGAGAGTACTGGTTCACGCTAAACGGCGTCGAACGACGGGAATCAAAATCGCGGACTAGGATGTGGCGCGGGCCACGCGTGGAATTTTAAACGAACCGCGGTGCCGGAAGCGGGGACAATTTGTACCGGTCTCTCGAAATATACGAATAATCGCGAGTCGCATGCCAATCGCGGGAAATATTTCCGGCGAGATCCTCCTCTTCTTGCTCTCTCCTCTTCTTCCCACTCTACGTTCCTTTTTTCCTCTGTCTTCCCTCCTCGCTCGTCGGTTTTTACACGGCGCGCCTCTGCCCCGGCCGGAGGAATTGAATTTTAAAATTCGACACCGCGACGAATTTCATTGTTCCCGGGGAGTCGCGCGAATTGATTTAACCCTTGCGTCTGCTCCTGCCGCTCTCTCTCTTTCTCTGCTTTTTCTCTCCCACCCGGATGCCTTGCGCCGAATGCTAATTGGTCCACGATGGAAGCAGGGGACCGCGTAAGTGGTAATTGAAGCAGGAGGGGAATTTTTGGCTGAAATTCATTTCTGATAATAATGATTCCGCGGAGCGTGTGTACGGGAAATTTCACCGTTTGACCGCGTGACTGAATTTCATGGTTGGCCTCTGGTGGAGGAGAACAACGCCGGGACAAGTGAGAATTTCTAGGACGAAGTTTCCAGAAGTTCGATTGAAAAGTTAAGGATAAAGTGTGAAACCTGTAGGCAGTGACGATGGTTCTTTTGTTTCTTCACGCGATACTCGGTAAAAATGATCGGTGACTTTGACAGTGATTTTCGGCTCTCTGAAAGCAAATTGCAATTTACGATGCAGATGCCAGTTTCAGAGAAGAGAATCAAAATCACCAGATCCGAGATCGCAATCGATGTGAACGGAAGAACTTCGTCCGCTTCATCCGCTAAAAAATACATTCTTCAGTTTCGCAACTAGTTGAAACTCTGATCAGAAACTTTTTTTTATCCATCAATTATCTCACTTTTGATATTATGCACACACATTCGAATTTGCCACAAGTAAATACCAGCAGTGAATAACTATATTTAAGTTGAACGACAGCACGAAAATTTATAAACTACCAAATATTATACATTATACAATGAAAAATTATACATTCTCAAGATCAACATATTTTCAATATTCGATATGTTCTCATCGATATATTCAATGTTCAACATTTTCGATATAACCGAAATCCTCGTACATTCTCGATACATTGATAAAACACATCTGAAAAATAGTACCAAGACTGACAGGCGTGCAAAAACACAATTGACACGCATCACTTGCAGATATTAATTCAATCAACATCAAGACGGAAAACGCTCCTCGTGGCAAGAAAGTTCCCTCGTACACCATGAACAGGCTGACGCGCATACACGTCGGCCATTTCATCCAGCAAAGATGCAGCAACTAAATTCTTTATGCAGGCCGGTTACGTTGCCTCGATGCAAGCAGTCGCGATTGTAGATCGCCGGAACACGGTCTTTCCGCCTTTCCATCCGGCTAGCGAGCGTGTTCAATAATATCTCGCCCAATTTCACCCGATCCTTTGCACGCTTTGAAAGCACGCGTCTCGCGACCCTCTGATCTTCGTCGACACGCCGCCCCCGGGTATCAGCCAATCCGACCTATCGATATTGAACCTTGTTCCTTGATCTCCTCCTCGATCGAGAACCTACGTCACTGGCTCCGTTCCTCTTTCTTTGTTTCGAATCTCCTCGATTTTTTTTTTTTTTTTTGTTATTTCTCTTCTCGTTTCACTTGCAGCGAGCGAACGATCTTGCATAGATTTTTAAACTGAGAATAAGAACGAAGCACCGGAGAAAAAATTCTCGAGCAATTTGCAGCGACAGCGTGAATCAATGGTGTCCTGAGTGAATGCTATGAATTTTCGTGTAATATCTAGCAACGTTTACTATCATTCGCTGTTAATTTTTCTTCTACTAATTTCGCGTTATAATATTGGGCGAAATAACATTCCTGGCGGTATGTAATGTCCACCCAACCTACGCACCAGTTGACAATTTTTATCATCACCTGCTATGAATCTTTCTTTTATTAATTTCGCGCTGCGATAGTCAATGAATCAATGGTATTGATGAAAGTTCTCGGAAGCCTGAGCGGATTATAAAATATCGGGAAAATTAAAAATCTCTCGCGGTGTAACATTTTAGTATAAAAATGTTTCCCGCGGCGTAATATTTTAGTACAAGAAATCCCCGAAAATCCCATTTTTTATTGTCATTCGCTGTTCAACGTTTTCTTTCTACGATTTTTACCATTTCGAGCTTCAGCAAGAGAGAAATCGATCGAATTGGAGGATAGATTTTCTGAGGGAACGTTTCTTTAATGTTCGATGCATAAGACAAAGAGAGAGAGAGAGAGAGAGAGAGAGAGAGCAATTGCCAAACGTACGTATGTACGTGGCCAGAGCAGAACTCTATTATCATCGGTGACGGCGTCATAAGACCGAGAACCGAGCGACAGAGGGAGATAATGCCGAAGGGAGTAAGTCGTAGTTTACACGTGAAATCCAACCCGTATGCCGACGTAATCGAAATGAGACGGGGACCCCCATGTACCCCATGGACAGGATTGATGGACAGCCGGTGGTCCGTGACGTGACCACCTGACATTCTTGTCCGATCGGGCTGACATGCCCCAGGGATCATGCATGCGAGTTTCGTGCTCACGTAGCAAAACGTCTACTCCGATTTTCCGTCATCCAGACCACCGTACAGATCCGCGTATGGAAATATCCCGTCTAATGTCCCTCCCACATCCCGAGTTTGTCTAACGTCTTTCTGCGAGAGACTTTCAGTCGAGGGTAATTGAACAATTCGTCGCGCGAATCTTTTCAGACAGACTCTTTCCCATTGATTTGTTCTTCTTTCTTCTTCTTTTTTTTTTTTTTTTTTTGTTTATTACAAGGGAGGAAGCGTTTGATGGTTTGATTGATTTTGGTAGAAGACAAGTTTCTTCACTTCGAAAGACGATGCACTGGAATGTTAACATTATTCATTGTTTAGTTGAATAATTTGTAAAAGTAGGGTCGGATGATTTTTTTCTTTTGATTTGAAAACTCTCTGCGGAAACTTCGTTCTTTGTTCCTCGTTAATAAATTCGAATTAAGCAGTTATGCATTACGAGCGTGAAGTTTACACGCGAATCGAGTATCACGCTGTACGTTATTAAGTTGTAAAAGTAGAGTAGGCACGGTCGGGTGCTTTCTCTGCGTTTAATTTGAACACAGGCTATCGAACGCGAGAGAGAATTTCGAAACACGAACGAGACACTGGGTTTAACAAATTCGACTGCACTCCACGCACGAAGTTTATACTTAAATTGCACTTCAAATATAAACATGAAGCTTATAAATGTCAGAGAAGCAAATTAACAATTTCGCAGTATTTTCGGATTATCATAGGACTATACGATAGTAAACAAGAATTGGAATAATTTACGTCGATTCGAATGGCAAACGCCGGAATCGATTTGCGCGCGTTTCGTATGTCCAATTTCATTAATTTTGTAAACCACGTGCCGGTTCTGATATCGCGCAACAAACATCCATATTATCTCCTTCCGAAATACAATAATTTTTAATGCACTTTTAGAGATTTGAATGACTTTTCGTGAAATGTACGAATGGAAGTTTCAAAGTGCAAAATTGTATCATAAAGTTTTTCTGTTCTTTTAACTTCGATGTTGACTAGACGTTGATACGTTCAGCGTCTAATTATTTTTAAAATGATTCCACACGAATCCGCCACCGTGTGAACTGTCTCTACAAATAAATAATTCCTATGCATCTGTGTATACCTAAAAAATACCTAAAGTCCATGTTTTGCATCTGTAGTATATCTAGAACAAAATTTCGACCACTTCAGCAGTTCCAGTCTTTGTCTCGTGAAATAAAAACCTAATACCAAATCGACAACAGTGAATCCTCCGCCTTTTCGAGGAAAAGCATTACCATCGGCAAGCTGATCCTTCGCCAACTTCTTTGTACCACAGAGGAACAAATTGCTATTTCCCTGCTGTAACCTGTGTGCCGTTTCACACTTTACAGAGAGGCGAGCAGCAACGAGAGGGATCGCTGCGTTCATCCGCGCGGATTCTTGCCCCGCACGCGCGTACGCCTGCTCGTTCACACGTGCCGGGCAATTTTGCCATAACGGCGAGAAGTATGCGGTGGAGACGCGCGAGCCCAGCCGTGGAAACAACTCGAAACTCACAGAGACAGAGGGAAAGAGAAAGAGGGACGATACTTTCGAGCGTGCATCGTTTACACGAAAATGCCACGCGCGGTTGAATAACGCGCGGCCTCCGTTCGCGAGTCGGCACAAACCGCGCGGAATGTCACTGAAATTGTAACGACACCGAGACTGTCGAATCCTCGTTGGGTCGCTTCTGATTTCGAGGGCTCGAGAAATTCGAAAGTTGCGCTATTTATTACACTGGCTGAACGAGACGATTTTTATATTCTCGCTCAATTCCAGAACACTGAGTCACAGTTTAATTTTTGTATTTGAGCTGATGTCGCGAGAGAAATTTTACAAGACGCAAGTTACAGGTTGTCTATGTTTTTACATTTGCTGGGAAATTTCGTGAGAAATTATCATTCGTTCAATTTACTTTGATTTACTTTAATTTACGCGAGTACGAGTAGTAGTAAATAACGAAGCTTTCCAAAAACATAAAATCAAATTTCATCAATCTTCCCTTTCTTCGTTTAGACCGATCAAGGTATACGTCATATTAAAAGAAGCTCGTATCGATTCCACGAATTTCATCCGATAATCCTTATAATAAAATATAAAATATGAAATGAAACCCACTTGAAAGAAAACGCATCGACGTTATTAATCCTCCTCAGAAAAATCGAAACAATAAATTAACAATAAATTCGTATTTATACAATCGTCAATCCGGCGAAATAACATCGCTGATCAGTAAAATTTTTGAAAATTTTAATATCTCAAAACGCGCGAGCGACTTTCAGACTTGAAACCCGAAGGTCCAACACGTTCGAGGCATTTACGAACGCGCCATTAATCAAAGCGGATATTTCTCGCTGTTTCAGATGTTGCGGAATTTAACGTTATCGCCGCTTATAGCTCCATTTACGTACAAACACGCGTAAGTGCTTGTACGTGCGTATTCGCAGATGCGACCCTACCCCGTCCCAGCGGGATTCTAGAGCTGGTCAATGTATAGTTACACGTATGTACGTATATGTGCAGGACGTAACATCGGCGAAACTAGGCGGCCAGTGTTCAACCCTGCCCGTGCCATCCTTACGTTGCCAGCAATTTATAGGGAAAAAGTTTTACGAGATTATAGAAACTGTAACGGCGTCGCATGTGTGGCTCCAAAACGCGCGTACAATTTTTTCGCGTCGCGTACGGACGTGAAGAAATCAAATCGCGTTCATTATTAATCATATTCCTTCTTTCTTTTCTTTTTTTTTTTTTTGTGAATTTAATTGAAAAAAATATGGAACTCAAGTGATTGACACCGAGTGGGTCCCGAGCGCACTTCCAACTTTCGATTTCATACAAATGCATGAAACTCCGATGTTTGTGACTGTTGGAGAAAATATAAGTGTACGATTCGTTTCTCACAACTAGTTTTGTTAAATCGTGGATCTTGCCGCATATTTTGTGCGACTTCCACTATTTTGTACATAGAGAACAGACGTAAAATAATTTTCTGAAATAGGAATGCATTCGAATTTTTTTTCAATAGTCAAACCGGTTCCGTAGAATCCTCCATGAAAATACGATGCATTCTTGGCAATTTGAATGAACTTTTGACGAAGTGTATACGTGTCTCTTTGATTTTGTTCAACGACACCACCATCGTCTTCCGTGGTGAAACTCCTGGTGCTGAACTATATTCGGGGAAATCCAGTTTGAAATTGCAATTTCTCCTAGAGGCGGAGGATCCTCGAGCGAAACGCGCAGGCTGGAATCGGAAAGGACAGAGGATCCTGTGGCAATGCGTCATCGAGTAGGCAAACAGGCGAGCGAGGTGCCTGTCCCTGGGACGACGCACACCGCACACCACACATCGCTCGTACAATTCGTCCCTGCCGTCGGCTGTCAACGTAATTACACGTACGGGGGCCATTAGACACGCGCGACGCTTACAAACGACTCAAACCACCTGCGAAATCGTCACTTTGTTCCGCAGTTAAATCATGCCAAACTCGAACGTCCGCCTGTACAGATGCGCGTTTTGCAATCGACGTCTACGACGGATGTCTACGCCCACACCACTGTATATATATATATATACGTACGTATCGTTCGAGTCGATCGTCCAGTCGAAGAAAAAATGAAGAATTCTAATCCAGGTGTGATTGAAAAGTATCTCTTATTCGAGATGGATACACCATCTAGATATAGATTGGAAATCTTTTAGGGCGAGTACTGTATTTGCATAATAAAAACATAAATGTGTACAATGTAAATATAATTGAATACAGTAAATATGAAACGTGTGTATATAATATATATTGATATAATATAATGCATATTAACAGAATTTTTATTCTACAAAGTATGTGTTCGATTATATTTGTATTGCACATTGCACATTTATAATTTCTTGTATTATTAATGTATGGAATATACATTAACAGAATCTTAATGAAATACACATGCATAATATATTCGCGATAAGTACTAAATATTAAAATAAAGATTATAAAGATATGAATACGAGATGTACACCTAGGAAAATATTCGTATGTAGACAATTTTTCATGTACATCTTTTAGAATTTCTCGGCTTTTATACGAATTTGTCTTTAATATTTTCAATTTTATACAAATCCGCTTTTCTGGCGTTTTAAAAAATTTTATATACCGTTATAGTAAATTTATGGGAACAAAGGCCTCTTGTTCTTAGAACAATTAACCTGTTAATAAATACTGCATCTCCATACAATAATGATAATCTGAAGAAAGAAAATTTAAAACAGAAATCCGAGTGTTTTGTCGCAATTAGTGATTCATTCGTTCATTCATTCATCGCACGTATCATGATTTTGTTTATCGAAAATATGCTTATCCGTTTAATTTCCTTCCACCGATAGCCACAACACAAGTGTTTCGTGTAAATTCAATGTGCGATAAATTTTCAGTTATCGACGTTAACTTTCGCGAAAAGAGGGTGAATTTCGAAGGTTTCGAAAATTATGTTCATCAACTGGTCGCGGAAATTACTCGGGCCACCCGGCCGAGATCAAAATGAAAGTCTGTAAAACACGTTCCAATTCCCATGGCGACACACGACGACCGAACAAGAAATCCATTTCCCTCGTGTGGAGCACTTTCTGTGTTTCAATGAAAGGGACTGGAGATGAATTTACCGATCAACGGGCTGAAAGTTTATACGGCGGCTTGCGCCTGACAGAAACATTTTCTGAGAGCGATTCCCGCGAATCACACCGTACGTACTGCTTCTTCGCCTTCTATCTCGAAAGAAGTGTCTTCAACTGCTGATAATGCGGAACTGGTAATCGCGAAACATACACTTCACCCGCTATAATAAACATTACAAATCAGCGCGCAAAATAATATGAAATTTGTACATAAAGATTGTATATTTGTAGTCTCCGATTACAAACACAATTTTACAAAAATTAAATATACCACGTATTACTATCCCAAAAACGAACCAACAAGCTGACACTTAAATACGCTGTGACACACAGTTCAAAGCATTTAACTTCACGCGCTGGAATGACGTGCCACGTCGAGAACTTTTTGTCCCGAATTGCAACAGTTCCTCTAGTTTTAAGTATACTTGAATGTATACCGGGCAAAACAAATGATAAGTTGACTGCTTCTCAATAATATCTGCCCAGTGATATCGTACCGACGAGTTCGAAGGAAAAAGACAGCGACGAATTATCGTATACGGTTCGGTCACTCGTTATGGTCCGCGAACCAGTTGCCAGCGCAACGGCTTAAACCCTCTACGACGATCATTAATCAAACTCAGACATACATAATGTCCCCCTTGTCGAACGAACAATCCCCTCTCTTCTATCGTCGTCAAATTTTTTCCTTCTGTCTAAATTGTTTCACTGTTTTTTCTTTTTCCTCTCTCTTTTTTCTTTTTTTTTTTTTTTTTGAAGAACAAATGTAAAGTCGGGATCAGGCCGTTTTACGAGCATCAAAGTTCCGGGAATTTTCACGGTGGCCAAGAGTGTCTCGGTGGTCGGCTGCAGATGCAGCTAACCTGCGCTACGGGGCGTATTCATTATCGGGCCGGCGGAACCCAGGTTGCTGAGACGATTAAACAGGGAATGGGAGGATCCCCCAATGATTGGCTACACGGGGCCGATTCAATGTCTACAGTACTATCGATCTATCACTCTCCCGCGGCCGTGTTACCCATCTCCGTTGTTCTATTTTATCGCGTTGCGTGCCCCGTCCCGAGGCTAGTCGGGCGAAAAATTCGGATATTTTGAGGGATCGTCTATTTCGAGAAATCCCGTTCGCTCTTACTTTTTGTTCTTCGATCGAGGAAGTGATTTTTGGATGGTCGTTTGAAAGCATGATGCAGCGAGAAAGCTTCGAGAATAATATTTTGAGAAATTTTTATGATCGTTGGAAATTAACTGTGCCTAGTTGGATGCGTCGACAAACGTGCGCGCGTCTCGTTCATTTTTGAGCGAAAAATTCTGAGAATTCTGTAGATTTAGTTCTGACAAAGGTGGAAATAGATTGTAATGATATTTTGAGAAATTTTTATAATCGTTGGAAATTAACTGTACCTGGTTGGATCCGTCGACAAACGTGCGCGCGTCTCGTTCATTTTTGAGCAAAAAATTCTGAAAATTCTATAGTTTTAGTTCTGAGAAACGTGGAAATAGATTGTAATGATATTTTGAGAAATTTTTATGATCGTTGGAAATTAACTGTACCCGGTTGGATGCGTCGACAAACGTGCGCGCGTCTCGTTCATTTTTGAGCGAAAAATTCTGAGAATTCTGTAGATTTAGTTCTGAGAAACGTGAAAATAGATTGTAATAATATTTTGACAAATTATAGAAATTCCTTCCTTCATGAAATGAATTATAATCGACGCACCGTCTGACATTTTGGGCAAAAATTATTCCGAAATTCTTCCTCTGCATTTTATATAAATCATGGAGACGGGGATGTTCGGTCATTTTGATATGTTGGATTTGCGACGATCGTTCGAGATGTATTATGATTGATGAAACTGCGGGCCGGTGTGTTTCAAGTGGCGGAGAGGATTCAAGTTGAATCATTGATCGATGGCGTGCAGTTTCTCCACAGATGGCGAATTCTGTCGGAATTTTTTTCGCTGTCGCGGCACACACGACGATTCTTCTGCGAATTTTCAACGCAGGACGACAAGATTGTTCGGAAATTCGAATATGTCCAAACTGTCTGCGATATTTTTACAATTGAAATATGTACAGGGTGTTTCGTAACTTGTGGGACCCACTTCGGGAGCTGATTGTACGCCTAAAAATAATGAAAAAAAGTCATATACATATATGTGCTATCTGTCTTCGTTTATGAGATATAATAAATTTTCTGTTTTAATTACTTTTACAAAAAATGCTCGAAATGACCACCTTGCATTTGAAGACAAACCTGCACGCGTCTTGTCATTCATCTGGTTACTCTCTCTCTCTCTCTATCGTTCCTGGTGTTTCTCGAATTTGTCGAAAGCCTTGCTCTGTTCTATTTCGTATTTCAGCATGTTCAATCGATGTTGCGTATACAATAGATTTTAAATGTCCCGACAAATGAAAATCTAATGGATTCAAATCCGGAGAACGGGCAGGCCATGCAATAGGACTTCCACGACCAATCCATTTATTTGCAAAGTGTTGATTTAAAAATTGCCTAGCCACTCGGCTAAAACGCGGCGGAGCTCCATCATGCATGAATCGCATACGAAGTCTAATATCGACTGAAACTTCCTCTAATATTTCGTGTAAACGCGTACTCAAAAAATCAACGTACTTTGTGCCTGTTAGTTTCCCATCAAGAAAAAAAGGTGAAATTGAAAATTTATCAATTATTCCTGCCCATACGTTTAAACTAAACTGATGTTCATGTCTTGAATGCACACTAACATCGTGCGTTTTTTTCGTCCCAATTATGATTATTATGAAAATTGAATATACCATCCCTGGTAAAACTAGCTTACTAGAGTTTGCTCTGTTTATAAAATTCATTCTATCTCGTAAACGAAGACAGATAGGACATATATTTACATGACTTTTTTTCATCATTTTTAGGCGTACAATCAGCACTCGAAGTGAGTCCCACAAATTACGAAACACCCTGTATACGTAAGGGATATAAAATTGCAAATCTCAATTATTGTCCGCAGCTTCTTGACATACATATTTTCGAAACGTTTAGTAGAACGGGCTGTATAACAGTTGTATGGTTGAGAGCGTTGCGCGACAGTCGACATTTGTCAAAATGCTCGAAAGACAAGGCGATGCTGAAATTGAAAGACGATACCTAATTAATGGCAAAGCTTCTGGAAAGGCTCGTCTAATACCACGGTCTAGAATCTCCTGTCCACGTCCAGCGCCAGTTGGATGAAAGCTATCGTGCATTGAGAACAGATAATCCGACGCAATTCGACCAAAATGTATCCACACGTCACGAGAAATGCAATTACAGATTGACGTCAGTCAGGTGCCTGTGAAGCGTGTTCATCGTATCTCGGGTTTATAACCGACAGCTTACGAACCTGATGCAGCATCCGGCTGACCTTACACGTACAAATTTTCCTCGGGGAATGGACTTTGCTAACCCGAAGGAATTGAATTTTCTGGTTTTTTTTTCTTTTTCCTTTCGAAAATCAAGAACAGGTCATCTCGACGATCAACATTTGGAAGATAAGAAAGTAAATTCGACGGTGATCGGCAAACCTCGAATACTCATACAAAGTCGTACAGTTGGAGGAGATTTTACATATTTTTCTACAAACCATGGCCCAGATGTTAAATTTCCAAGAATAATATTTGATTAAGACTATCGAAGGAAGAATATAATTTTGTTGACATTAACATTGCTATAATTTTGTGAATAATTGGTTCATGAAAAACGATAAAAATAAAAATTTTAAATGGAAGATATAATATAATGTAATATAAAATATAATGAAATATAATATAAAGAATTGGAATATCTAAAATTAATGTATTATTAATTCAACAGATGTGTCATTTTTTCAATTCTCCGATTTCTAATTCAACTTTGACAAACTTTCTAAATTCACACGACTGTATAAATAACTCTTCGCTCAGATTCAAACCATTTCCTTTCAAAAAGAAAAAGAAGAAAAAAAAAACAGCCACAAATTTAGTTCCAATATCGTCGAATTAACGCAATTTACAAGGCTAATCGATCCCTCTGCAGTCAATAACAAGCCCGACGAGTAATTGCGATCGCGACAAACGCCTCTAATGACAATGCACACCTCCCCGTGCCCCATGGAAAGTCGATCGGCTCGAAACGATTATTCGATCTCTTCTCTTTTCTTCTCGTCGAAGTTTCCAAGGAACACGTAGCAGACGTACTTCCGCGTGGACACGTCCACGGAGAGGGATGTCGTTCGCGCGTGTGCAGTGCCGAAACTCGCTCGTGACTTATAGTCGTACGCACGACCCGTTACCTTCGCTTAAGCTCGCACACTCGCGTACGTACACGCGAATCTCTGCATTGCATAAATCCTGCCCCGATGATATACGAGCAAGAGGCTTCCAACTATTTGCCGGACCAGTCCGAGGCTTGGCACTCGCGTGCACACGCGCGAACCCACGTGTTCGACCGGCCGACCCTACGTTTTCGATTCTGAACCTGCGATTCTCAGACTCGCTCTAGACTTCCGACTCTATTTCTATCGGTTTCGGCAGGGATCAGAACGCGGAGAACGGTACGACAATAGAACGAGTGATCGCAAGGTGGAAACGAGAATTTGAAACGTGTGTGTACGATTGAATAATTATTATAATAAATTAATGATGTATATCGAATGAATTTGTAATATTTAATAAATAAATCAACGATATATATTATGATGATTAAAATTAATCTTTTGAAGCTTCATACCTGCGATTAGTTCGATCTTTGTGAAAAATTTTTACGAATGTGCGGAAATACGTAATGATGACAAATGTATAAAATATTCAAAGCAATATCCTATTCTTTTTTTTTTTATAGTTTTTCATGTAGTATAATACGTAGGAGGAATGAATTGTTTATTTCGTGAAAATTTGAAAATCTGCAGTCTACCTATAATGTTCGAAGCTGTATGAATTGTACACTTTCGATAATTCAAAGATCACAGTAAGTATTTCTGTTTTTTTTGTTTTTTTCAACGAAATGAAAAAGAAATTGAGGAAAAGAACCAATATATAGGTTTATTTAACGAATAAAGAACGATGGTCTCTGCGAGTGAAATTAAATGAAATTATGAATATTATTCATCGAAGTATTTTATTTTCAATCATTTAATTTTGCATTTCAAGTAAAGATAAACTCCGGATCTTTGTTTGCAATAACTTTCATTTAATAAATTATATTTCACGTTTGACACAGAAATCATTACTTACATTATAGACATGGGAAATTTCTTGATGTTAAACCTACTCTGACAATTTTCACAAATTTCAAAAAATTTATACTCTACTCTTGACACAGAACTATTACGATATAGAAGATATTCAATATACACATATACACCTTTCTTCAGAGGATTATATAAAATACTATAAGAGCCAAGAGAATGCTATAAAATACTATAAGAGCCAAGAGAATGCTATAAAATACTATAAGAGCCAAGAGAATGCTATAAAATACCGTAAGAGCCAAGAGAATGCTATAAAATACCGTAAGAGCCAGGAGAATGCTATAAAATACCGTAAGAGCCAAGGGAATGCTATAAAATACCGTAAGAGCCAAGGGAATGCTATAAAATACCGTAAGAGCCAAGAGAATGCTATAAAATATTATAAGAGCCAAAAGAATGCTATAAAATATTATAAGAGCCAAAAGAATGCTATAAAATATTATAAGAGCCAAGAGAATGCTATAAAATACTATAAGAGCCAAGGGAATGCTATAAAATACCGTAAGAGCCAAGAGAATGCTATAAAATACCGTAAGAGCCAAGGGAATGCTATAAAATACCGTAAGAGCCAAGAGAATGCTATAAAATACCGTAAGAGCCAGGAGAATGCTATAAAATACCGTAAGAGCCAAGGGAATGCTATAAAATACCGTAAGAGCCAAGGGAATGCTATAAAATACCGTAAGAGCCAAGAGAATGCTATAAAATATTATAAGAGCCAAAAGAATGCTATAAAATATTATAAGAGCCAAAAGAATGCTATAAAATATTATAAGAGCCAAGAGAATGCTATAAAATACTATAAGAGCCAAGGGAATGCTATAAAATACCGTAAGAGCCAAGAGAATGCTATAAAATACCGTAAGAGCCAGGAGAATATTATAAAATACTATAAGAGCCAAGAGAATACTACAAAATACTATAACACCCATAAGCAAGTCGTTTTTTAGTACTGTGCAAAATATTGTTTTATTTAAATTGCTAGATGGCAATGTTTATTAAAAGACGACATAACTTATTACCCCTAACATAAAGTATTACATTCCAAAAAAAAAACCATCGAAACTCTACTCTAACTTCAACCTACGAATTTCCTCCAGCGGCGTGAAGATCAGTTTGAACGAGCAATCGAAAAATCGACTGCTATATTCTTCAGCGAGGACAACGAGCGTCGACAAAAGGTTCGATTTATCTCGGTATCACATCTTCGAGTATCGGTCGAAGCGAGGTAAGAAACCGAGATGGTGGCGCGAGAAAGAACGAGGGAGAAAGAACAGGCCGGAAGCGGAGGACGACGCTCGGATGGGGGTGGAGAGATGTTAACGACAGACGAAAGTCCGAACCGAAACGAAACGACGATCCTCCTCTTTTTCTTTCTCCGCGGCGCGCGGCCGTTTCTCTCTGTCTGGCAGACACCTTTTCTTTTTCCCTCCCAACGATCGAGCCTCGTTAACTTCGCCCTCCTCGTCCCACTCGACCAGACTTTCGTAACCATGGGGCCATTTACATATAAATGCCTCTTACCAACGGACATTTCCTCCAGCCTTTTCCAGCATTTGGTATCAACGCAGTGTCTCTCCTCTTCTCCCTCTTTCTCTTCTTCCATTCCTCCTTTTTTTATATTATATATACATATATACAGGCGCTCTTTGTCGAGCGCTTGCTTCGTTTCGCTTACAAAAGCTTCGGTAATTAAGTAGATATCGCTAGGGAGGGAGAGGAGGGTGGAAATCGTGTTCGAACGATGGGAAAAGGAAAGAAAAAAAGTAGAGGGAGCGAGAGCAGCGCCTACGAAAGTGCTCCCCGTTGAAACAATCGGTTTAATCAAGATCTAGGACCGGGCGTTGCGCGGCGGCTCGTTCGATTCCGAAAGAAATCCTCGGCAGGATCCCTCGAGATGACGACGAAAGTCAAGGGTTGCGTCGATTCGATGAAATATGCATTCGCGACGAGCCATTTATTCGCTATCTCTCTCTCTCTCTCTCTCTTTCTCGCTGTTTTTTTTTCATCGCTTTTGCATCGCGCGATTAAAGGTGTACGCGCGACGAGTGTCCTTTGACAGGAAACGAGCGGTTTAACCGTTGCGTCGTGTTCCGTTTTCGAAACAGAGATGAGTTTTTCAAGGCTAACTTTTCTTCGCGGAGAAAAAAACAATGACAATACGCGTAGAAACTTGCGGTTACAAGAGACTTTAGAAATTTTAATTTTTCGGAAGCGACAAGTCATGGAACAACTTGGAACAAGTATGTATGCAGTTATGGGGAAACAGAAACAATTCAATTAATAACGAAATAATTTCCGAGAACGTGTAAAAACGTTGATTATAATTACAATTGAAAAACAGGTTAAAAGAGTACAGAGTGACGAAGAATCGAATCGCGTCATTATCTAGTCAAATCTTCGTACGAAATTGCCGGGAGGAAAGAGATTGCGAGTCAGGTTTATTGTAAAGAGGAGAATTCAATGTTCGAGCCGCAAGAAAAAAAAGAGAAAAAAAAGAAGAAATTCCTCAACTCTGTAAACTTGTTTAGGCGATGTGAAATTGTCAAGAGGATTTCCTATCTTGATTTCCTCTATACTTCTTCGTGAAAAAGGATCTTCGAGGGAAATCAACTTACGCAGGTAAAAGAGGAGACTTCGTTCTCCGAGCGCTCGAACCCGGAATCATTTTTCTCAACGAAGTTCCAGCAGTTCAGAGATCTACAATTTTTCTTGCCCACTTGTTACTTGCTCGAAGCTGCATTTTTTCCAACCGCTGAAAATCACACGACACGGGTCGGTTATTATAGCTAGGTAGTATAGTTAAGAACTAATGTCCGATATATCGACACCTATGTAATATCTGAGAAAGCCGAATGTATTATTGCAAAATAACGTTTAGCCTTTATTTGATTTGATTAACTTTGAAAATATAGGAGCTACAATAATTTATATGAAAACATGTGAAGTTAAAACTTCGCCTGGCGATTTAAATCCGTTCACTAACGAAGGGTGATTTAAATACCCCGTTCTTAGAAGGTTAAGGGTGATGGAAGCTTCGATATATTTTATTTCTTAAAAACCGAGGAAGATAGGAAAATTTTATTTACATGTCTAAAAATTTATCGAACTTAATTTAATCGGGCACAAAGCATCGTATTCGTATGGTGACGATTCTGTTATATTTTCTCTGGATTTAAGAAGCTCTTTAACGTTATATAGAAAACGAGTAGAATACAATAAAACAAATTTTTTTTTTTCTTTAATTTCATATTATGCAGCGAGGATAAACTTTTTTCTCAAAACTTGTGTGTAAATACGTTAAAAAATTTTTCTCCTGATTAAGCCCACCGTGGTTTCGAAGATCGAAAATTTTCTCTTTACGACGATCTCTTAAACGATTTTTCTCTTCGCCATTTTATTGAACCTGGAAAATTGAAGGATGTTGGGATTTTTAAAATTTCTGTCGTTTAACCCTGATATTCGACATCTGACAAAATTCGATGAACAAAAATCGTGCAAGAACTGCCGAGGGATCGCTGTAAAGGGGAGATATCAATCTTCGAAGACTGTGGACCTAGGTACGAGAAAAAATGTTTAATCTTGAACCGAACTCAAAGCAAAGGCTACACCTGTCAAAGCAGAAGCTTCATGTTCTAAAATGAGAGCCACTGGATCGTTAGACGATCTTCTTTCACAAAGTTACATCAGTGTCGAGAATCGATCGACAATTTTCCATCGTCGCTGGTTCACCGGAAATTCGAACGTAACGAGTAAAATACAAGTTGCAAGAGCAAGCAAGAACGCAATCGAGAACCAAGATACAAGGGAGCAAAGAGCGTGTACGTGTTGTTAACCGCCACCGGTCGTGAAATTTCGCGCGAAAGCGGCCGCTCGTTCGACGCTGGATTCTATTAATCGCGGGGGCGACGATCGCGCAATAAATTTGACGCGGAGCGTGGCGTGCGATAGAAAATGGGCAACGTCCGCCTCTCCTGCTCTCGATATTGATGCCGGATTTATGAAGTCTCGCTAGGGGTCACGTAGCGTACGCTTGGGGCTCGCGTGGCCAGACCTGCGCCCGCTTCGAGGAGCCTGCTCATTTTTCACCTCGGCCAGCTTGGATCGTAGATCGTGCACGCCACGCGGATCGAGATCTCACCTGGTCTCGCCGCGCGATCGGCTCCATAACACGTTCCACAAACCCACGCTCCACGTTCTCCGTTCGTCAGAGTCGCGAAATACGAACGATTGGCTAGGCAGGGAACGAAGGAGCTGTGTTATGATTTTCTTTTCAGTATTAAATGTAAAATTAATGCTTGATAAAGTTTCATTGTATTTAACCATTTTAATGTATTTACATATATTTAATATTAGTTTTTATATTATATTAATTATATTTTATATTATATATTATATTATATATATAATATTTAAATTGCTTATTTAAAGAGTATAATATTCAAAATATTAATGAAATTAAAAATTTTTTTATATTGAAAACATAATGTTTTAAATAAACTATATATTTAGAAGTAAAGATATTTATATCTAAGAATAAAGTCAGAAGCTTCAATTTTTTATTTCAGGTTAAATTAGAAATTCGTTCAACAATTTTATTAACAATAAAATGCCTCCTTTTGACATTAATTTAAAGGAGATGGCAGCTTACATAAAGAGCATAATATTGAAAATATTAATGAAATTAAAAATGTTTTTATATTGAAAACAATGTTTTAAATAAACTATATATTTAGAAGTAAAGATATTTATATCTAAGAATAAAGTCAGAAGCTTCAATTTTTTATTTCAGGTTAAATTAGAAATTCGTTCAACAATTTTATTAACAATAAAATGCCTCCTTTTGACATTAATTTAAAGTAGATGGCAGCTTACATAAAGAGCATAATATTGAAAATATTAATGAAATTAAAAATTTTTTTATATTGAAAACAATGTTTTAAATAAACTATATATTTAGAAGTAAAGATATTTATATCTAAGAATAAAGTCGGAAGCTTCAATTTTTTTATTTCAGGTTAAATTAGAATTTCATTCAACAATTTTATTAACAATAAAATGCCTCCTTTTGGCTTTAATTTAAAAGGGGTGGTAAGGAGGCCAAGTATGTCGGCCGAGGTATGATTTGTAAATCGAGTGAGAGATTCGATGGCCGATTTTCGAGCTACGAACTACGGTTGGTATCGGCGGCGATGGCGAACCGACGAGGAACGGAAGTGGGTGGTTCGTTCGACGTGCACGATACACGAGAAATGGCAAGCGAGCCAAGAACTGGCGCCACGTACGTCGCGTTACTCCGTGTTTTTGTGATTTATTTCGCTGCTCGACCTTTACTTATTTATTTCTTTGATCGCTGTTTCGAAGATTTCTTCATTCATTTCGTTTCGTTTTCAACGAGACTTCTGTTTGCGCGTTTTGTCTCTTTTATTACAAGATGCAAGTGAGTTTCATCTGATGTGCGATGAATTTTTGCAGAAATCTTTGAGAAACCCGGCAAATTTAAACGCTCTACCTTTGATATGTTTCATATATTTTTTGCACATTGCGTATTTTTGCATCCTTAAATTTCTCCATCCGTGAAGTGCGTGAAAATCCGCAGTCGACGTCTGACACTGGTCAACGCGAGGAAAAATTCATTGACTCGGTTTGTATAATTTTTGGAAATTTTTACTTGGTGAGTTTGAATATCCAACAGTCATACATTCTAAATCATTTATCGTCTTCTTTTTTGTACTAATTTACGTAGTCTGTTTCTATTACCGTAGTACTGTGAAGAAATATGTGTCACTATTATCCGAATAGCAGGTTCCATGAAGCTTTCTGGACCCTTAAGGAGCTCGAAACTGATTGAGATCAATTCCACTGAAATATCGTCTCCCTGTTTCTTGCCCATTTTGATTCCTGGCAAACGAGCTGGGAGACAGCCTTCCCAATAGCCAGAGAAAATAAAGAGTAGAAAAAAAGTAGAAAAAAATGCAAGAATGGAATAACAATCTGTCATGAAACGTACACGTTCCAATGCCTCCGCAATTCAATGAAGAACGTACCTAATTAATAATCCTCGATCAATATCTCTCTTTTCTCCCATGGAAGCTTTTTCATCGTTTAATACAAAATTAAATGCAACATAAAAATTTTGTACGAGCGCACAACTTTCTTCAACCTCCAAATTCATGACGCAATTAATTAAATACTTTAGTACAAAAAAAAAAAAGAAAAAAAAATAGAGAGAACAAGGAATTTAAACGTTTTAAAAGACCGCTCGAGCGAACGAAATGGGGGAAAAAAGGGAATTAACTGAAGCGTTGTAACATTTCGCGAAACGATTCAACGAATTCGCCCTCGAAAGACGAACAATATTTATCCTTTGACTCGACAGAAATATTCCTTTCAATGCTTTCGTACGGAGATGCGAGGAGACGTTGAAGGTGGGGGAGAAATTGGAATGTCAGTTCGACTTATACGAAAACGAATAGAACAGAGGCACGTTCAGCTATCTTCACATAAAACCTTATGAATGACAAGTAACGAGCAAAGGTATTTGTTACTGCAGCTCGAATCCGCGAAGACGAATCTTGAGAAGGGACTGACGGCATTTGAGATTGACACGAACGTTTCGAGGCATTATCCCTTTTCGATTTATTTCCCATCGTCTTCCACCCACCCCCTCCCCCCCTCCGAACGCTCTTTTATCAAACAACACAACGGAGAAATGTAATATTACCTTCCGACATTATTTCCACTGTTTATACACTATTCGCGCCTGTTCTACTAAACGTTTCGAAAATATGTATGTCGAGAAGCCGCGGACAATAATTGAGATTTGCAATTTTATATTCCTTACATATACAGGGTGTTTCGTAATTTGTGGGACTCACTTCGAGTGCTGATTGTACGCCTAAAAATGATGAAAAAAAGTCATGTAAATATATGTCCTATCTGTCTTCGTTTACGAGATAGAATGAATTTTATAAACAGAGCAAACTCTAGTAAGCTAGTTTTACCAGGGATGGTATATTCAATTTTCATAATAATCATAATTGGGACGAAGAAAACGCACGATGTTAGTGTGCATTCAAGACGTTAACACCAGTTTAGTTTAAACGTATGGGCAGGAATAATTGATAAATTTTCAATTTCACCTTTTTTTCTTGATGGGAAACTAACAGGCACAAAGTACGTTGATTTTTTGAGTACGCGTTTACACGAAATATTAGAGGAAGTTTCAGTCGATATTAGACTTCGTATGCGATTCATGCATGATGGAGCTCCGCCGCGTTTTAGCCGAATGGCTAGACAATTTTTAAATCAACACTTTGCAAATAAATGGATTGGTCGTGGAGGTCCTATTGCATGGCCTGCCCGTTTCTCCGGATTTGAATCCATTAGATTTTCATTTGTCGGGACATTTAAAATCTATTGTATACGCAACATCGATTGAACATGCTGGAATACGAAATAGAACAGAGCAAGGCTTTCGACAAATTCGAGAAACACCAGGAACGATAGAGAGAGAGTAACCAGATGAATGACAAGACGCGTGCAGATTTGTCTTCAAATGCAAGGTGATCATTTCGAGCATCTTTTGTAAAAGTAATTAAAACAGAAAATTCATTATATCTCATAAACGAAGACAGATAGCACCTATATGTATATGACTTTTTTTCATTATTTTTAGGCGTACAATCAGTTCCCGAAGTGGGTCCCACAAGTTACGAAACACCCTGTATAGTTGGGAATTTGTAGAATTCCCCGAATTCCTGTCTTTCTAAATTTCACGAAATATCTACTTGCTGACGCATTAATTGCCGCGAGAATTTATTTCCATCATTCGTCACCAATAATCGCACGCAAAAATTTCAACGCTATCAAATTTCCATCAAAGATGAAAAATGAAAGAAATGAAATTTATAAATTGACGACTTGAAATTAAAAAAAAAAAAGCTTTGCTTTCAGCGATCTAAGATTCGTTAAATGATCTTACAATTGGCGTGATAGATGGAGTGTTTACAGAAAGACGAAGGTAATAACATTCCTGCAAAGAGATGCAAAAGGTCAAGAGAACGCAGATAGGGAGGTAAGACGCTCGACGCAGCACCGAGAGGAAGAGAGCAATGCGAAACTGATTAAACTAATTACGACTTTCCGATGGCAATTTCCAACGAGACACGGCGGGCCAACTACCGAGCGTGTCGCGTTCATGTGAACGTGTACGTACATACATACATACGTGAGACTTGCGCGCCGCAAACGCGTTTCCCTGAACAAGTTGCCTCGTTCGTTCTTCGAGTTATCGTGCTCACGTGCTGTACCAACTGCAAAGATGCAGCGGAAGATTTCAGGTCGCTTTGGCGATTACCTCGGTAAATTCAAAAGCATTTAACTACCGAGCATTTTGTGTCACCGTGGTTCGAAATTCTGTTAAAGGAGGATGTTGAAACGACAGAGATCCAGAAATCCTCGATGGTTCGCGATACAATTTAGGTGCATATATAATTTTTCCAAAACTTTTCGCTGTGATTCAACTTACTGGAATATTTACTTTAACAGAGCTAACTTCTTGCAGATCAATATTCTTGGTTATTATTGTTCGAGAGTATTGCGTATGTATTGTACATTACAATATTTCGAGTGTTTCGCGTTAATAACGATGCGATTGAAATAATTTGAGTACTATCCGCACAAAGAAAGTATTATTCCAAGGCTCAGCCCAAACACAAATACCATTCGTACTCGTTATGTTACCAATTTAAGAATATCAAGATTAAAAGTCGAGAGAGAGAGAGAGAAAAAATACCATAGATAAAATAACGAACGAGTTATTAACAATTTACTCAACAAATTTACTGTATTAAATTCTGCCACGTATGAATTGAAAGTTTCTTTAATTAGCCAATCTTAAAAATTATTTCGATTCGTTGTGAATGAGTCGATGTTGAAATTATTTCAGTCAACGATTAATTAGTCAATACGTATTAATAAACTAAAATTAGATAGAATTGATCGTGACATGTAACATACATTATTGTTATATATCAAATACATGAATAGCATTATATTATCAGTATTAATAATAGTAGAATAATGTTGTGTTAACAGCAAAGAATTAATTTGAACAACAGTCAGGAAACTAGAGGCATTGTAAAAATCTTTGCACGAAGATGTAGAAGGTGAGAAAATTACAACAATACGCAAAACAATTGTGCACGATAAATTTCTAAACAAAAAAAAAAAAAAAAAAAAACGAAACATTCGACACAACTTTCCACCTCGGTCGCAGTTCCGCTACATCATTTTCCATCTTCTTCGACAACTTTCCAGCGCTCCTCTTCTCGTCTCTATCGTCTCAAATCATCCGACTGCCGTCCCAAACGAAAGAGAAATCACACACACACACACACATATACACGCACGCGTGCAACTTTTCAGTGAACGTCGAACGAACAGCCGCGACACCCTCGCGACAGGATAACACCGGTGAACAGGTTGGCGCTCACCCTCCCCATCAGTGCTCACCCTCCCCGATTCAAACCTAAGACGCGACACGTTCGAGCTTCTTTTCAGCGTGATTAAAAAACACGGACCAAGTCCATCCAAGTCGCTTCTTCTCTCTCCCTCTTTCGACTGTTAACTTTCGTGAAAAAAAAAAAAAAAAAGAAAACGAAGAAGGAAAGAAAAGAATAGAAGCACCCCCTCCCCCCCCCCCGGACGCGGCGGATTCAAGGGTGTCTGTGTCGTTCGCAGCGGCGGCGGTGGTGGCGCGATCAGCCAGAAATCCGATACTCGATGAGAAAGCTCGAGGGAGATGACTTCGCTCGCTGGAAAAGTTTCTCCCATTAAAGAGATGAGATTTCATCGAAGGTCCGCGGCTCCGCTCCCTGCTATCTTCCCTCCTTCCTTCTTCGCCTTTCCGTTCCGCGTGCCACCGCCATGTTTCGCCAGTTTCCGCCGGTCCGTCCATCCTCTCCCTTCCTCCCCCCTCCCCCCACAACCAACCCTCCCTTTCGCCGGCCTTATTTTTTAATACGCCTTTTTAAACTGTCCCGCTTTTCATTTTGCCGACGAGAAAAGCCGCCGGCGGGATTAAATACCCGCGTTAATCCGATTCGCTGTAAATGTTTTCGAGCGCTACAACCACCCTCTCCCCCCTCCCACCCCCTTCTCGGACCAACCCTCTGCACGCTCTCCATTTGTCGTTCGCGTAGATTCTACGAGCTTTCGAGTCGAGCTTTTCCCGCTCGTGTGTGAAACACCACGGCTGCGTGTGTGTATGTGTGTGTACACGCGTTATAGAGAAACACGGCACGGGTGTACAGAGTCGCGTACGAAACTCGTTTCAGGGCAAAAGGGGGATGGTTTTTGCTCGATAACGTCTACGGTGCTAAGGGCGCGCCTCTTCTCGCGAGCATTATTACTTGACCGGCCTCGTAATCTCGGTCGCAAAATTTATTCATGGCTCGGCTAACCGTGTTAAGGTGTGTTTTACCTACCGTCGCGGCCTGTTCTTCGTTCGAGTGGCATTCTTTCTCTCATTTTTCTTTCTTTTTTTTTTTTTTCTTTTTCTGCGTATATAGGGACTTATCAGGTTTCGGAGGAACGGTCGGAACAATATTTGCGCGTGGCTAGCAAATCAGACGATTGAAAATTAGAAAGGAACAGTTACATTGTCTGAGAATCGACAGAGTGAAAATATCGTTCGTCTTCTTTATCAGGTCCTACAGGTCTGTTTTACAATTGAGAATACAAGCAGTGTAAAATTTAATACACTTGAAATCAATGAAATAATACGTCAAGAATGATAAATACACATACGCTTTTCGCAGCCGCTCTATACTTTTGTCAAAAATCTTCGCATATAGTTTCGTCACTGCACACTTACGAATTATAATTATCCACGAAATATATTTTATCGTTAAAAATATACCAAAGTATTCAGTTTATTGTCGACACGATGCAAGATTGAGAAATACGAACGGACAACGAAGGATTGAAATAACTACTGCAACTTGCAAATCAATTTGCGCGTAATCGTCGCCTCGCGCGCGAACCCTGGTCGAATTGTCGTCGACTACGCTACTGTGAGCTCGGGTCACGTCGTTGCAGTGGTGGTACTCACCGTGTAGCGAACTCCAGATGACGTCAGTGCATCCAATTCACGTCGAAGGCAATCCCTGAAACACACAGAGAGATACACGGTTACAGAGAGATGAAACATTAACCGAGTTGTTGACTACCGGCGACGACACAGGAAATCCGCGCCACGGGTTGCTTTAGCCTTCGATCGCCACCGGTGAGCGCCAGTATTCAATGCGAAAGATTTCAACACGGCAGTCACGTACGTGACAAAACGTGCGCGTGTGTCGCAAATTAAATTTGCTTCAATTAAAAAGGAATTTATGACGTGCAATACCGTGTGCACGCACGTACGTATCTATAGAAACACGTGTCGCAATTTGGTAATTGTGACGCGCGGTGAGGATAACATTTTGAAAAATGAATTTTTAATCCCTGGTCTAAATTGCTCCTTCCACCGGCGATTGCGTGAAAGTGATTGAAACATTGGTAGAATAACGCGAGAAATTCTATAATATTCTGATTTTTGATGAAATGCATAATAATAATAATAATAATATTGAAAACGCATCTTCCTTTTTCTCATTATAATTTTGAAACAGATAACTCTATTTTGACTAAAAAGAGAAGGAAACAATACGTGATCGATAAAATATTTAAAAACCAAAAGGAGATATACCATGCCCACCACCATCAAATAGTTAACGCTATTCAAGCATTTCGGTTAACGCAGACAGTTGATTAAAACACAACCAATAGTTAATCAATACCATAAACCATTTCCCTTAATTGGAGAGACGGATCAAAGAGTTACATCAATCACGCGTCTGGAAACAAAGCAGCACGCAAAACGATACTCGTCACCAGAGGCCGGTGCGCACGCTTAGAAAATCAATAAAAACGATCTCCGGCGATAAAAGTCGTTTCACACACGAGGCGTGCAGGACAACGTGAAGTTTGCTCCCCCTCCCCCCCCCCTCCTCCCCCTCCTCCTCCTCCCCACGTCGGTGTGCGCGAGGACAAACAACGCGGCACAGGACGTCAAGCTGAACGTTCTACGTCGTGTACATGTATTATTCAAGCTGACAGTGACGCAACGCTTAGCAAGGGGCTAGGTGGATTCTCGTCGGACAGGAATGCTCGGGCGAGAAACAAAAATACGGAAGGACGAGGATCCGTTCACCGCGATGTCCTGCAGCAGGATTGGGGGGAGGAGAAAGCTCGAGTGTCCGACGAAGGTGAGACGCGGACAACGACGACGACGACGACGACGACGACGACGACGACAATGTCGCCGTTGATGCTGAAGGAGGAAATGTTATTTCTTTGGGACGCTAAGTGACAGGTCGAAAGACATTCGGAGATACTGGTGGCAGAACGTCGCGGAGACGGGTCCGGGCAGAATTCGCTGAACGAAACAGCGAACCGTCGTGCAAAAGTTCGGACGCGCCTATTGCCAGAGAGAGAGAGAGAGAGAGAGAGAGGAGAGGGGGGACTAGTCGCGAGAAATCACGCTGATCGTTTGGCCAACGAACAGAATTCTCCGGAACAATTGCGCGAATTGTTGTCCCGGAGATTTCAGCTTCTTTTTTCATTTCTTCTTTTCGTTGTCGTCGCGTTTTTGCGGAGATCCGGAGATCCAAGATGGCGGAACGTCATCTTGCAATCGGTCGTAACGCTGTAGTAAAAATAATTTGGTAAAAACCAAATTAAGGGAATGAGAACAAAGTGGCGAGTTTCGGAGAATTGTCAGCGAAGACAATTGAAGGAATTTTGAATTTTCTAAGGAAATTATTATCCATTGGGGATTATTGTCCATTGTCATCGTGTTTTCGCGAGAATTTAGATAACGAAGTAAATACAAAACGTTACGTGTGTTCAAATACGAACAGAACGACGAATGATCGAAGGAATTATTTTGCTGGGGATTTTATCAGTTTTGTACTGAATCGAAAAGCTGAAAGGTCAGATTAAACGATGAAATGTTAAATTTGCTAAACACCTCGCTCGCGTATTTTAATATCCGTCGAATTTCCAACCGACGGTTCGTCCGAAGTAATGAAACATCAAATTCGCCGGCGCGTTTCTGATTTCGGTAACATTCGGCAAGCAAAAGAGGTCGTATTAGTTTGACGAACCGGTTCGATCAGACAGATCGAACAATTTATTCGTAACGTATACGTTTCTGCCCATGGGGCATTTTACTTCGAAAGCTAGGATTCATTCACGTTCTGAATTTTTACAAATAGAATAAATAAAGTTGCCTGGCAAACTAGATAAGAACTCGTGACTCATTGCGGTGCTATTTATCTTCGTCAGGGTTTCCCCTTGGATCGTGGAGTTCTTGGACCTGGAGTTGAATCGCATTAACCCATTTTAATAAAAAGGAAGATACGTTCTCACAGGAACGTACGTACAATTTAAGACGAGTTAAAAGGAAATACGCAGTGGCACGCGCGTGAATAGTGTAAAGATATTTTCGTTAATGCGTGACACTCTTATGAAACGAGTGATTCTCAATTTTAAAAGGTATCTACGTTTCATCGTGACGTAATCGACCATAGTACGTATATAACGAGTACGTATATCAAAGTATTTGTATAACGTGTTTTGCAGCACTTTTAGGTAGTTGCAAAAATTTAATACCACGACAATGTTTCGTTAGAAAGATACGTGTAAATATTTCCCTCTTAGTTCTGCAATGAAAATGATCCATCTCCATTTTCCATCCACTTTTTACACGCTAAGCTCCGATTCAAACACAAATCCACGGACCATTTGCCCCCGTGATTCGCAAATTTTATAAAAAAAGTCCCGACCATCTTTCACGATATTCGCGGACGAAGATTAAACAGCCGGGCGAGGAACCTGTCGCCCGAGAATCGTCCGGCAAAACGGATCGTCGTTAACACGTTCGTTATCCGAGAGGAGCAAACGACAAATCGAACTAAAAAAAAAAGAAAAAAAAACTGAAAAAAGAAGAAAACGTAGGACCAGAGAGAAAGAGAGAGAAAGAGAGAGAGAGGGGGGGGAAGATCGGGGAAGAAAAACGAGCGTCCATCGATTGCTATCGAATTACCCATTCGAGCGATTCCGCACCGCGTAAAAAATACTTTTATTCGGCACGAACGATCGTTCGCCGATTATTGCATTCTCCCGCGCGAAGAGTAATGCTCCCCGGGCATCGTTTGCTTCGCGCGGCCCTCGAAACCGTGCCGGGCAGAAAAATGGTGAAACGAGCCGGCTGAAAGAGTCACGCGAATGCCGGAGAAAGAAAGAAAGAAGAGAAGTTCTCTATGTGTATGTGAATGTGTGTGTGTGTGTGTATGTGAATAAAAAAGAGAGAGAGAAAGAGAGAGAGAGAAAGAAAAGTGAGAAGGGGAGTGAAGGTGGAGAAGGTATAAAGTAAGAGGAGCGGAAGCATTAGTGGTATTGCCATACTATTACTCGCGCCCCTTTTAATAGCCCGCCCATTAAAGATAATGAACGTAAATTATGCGTAACGGAGCACAGTTAAAAAGGTCGCCTCAATCTACCGCACGAGCTACGGCCGCTCTAAATTGACTGTACAACTGGACGGTTCCGCATGGCGGGACCACACCGCTGCCACACCGTGAAGAAGTGGATCGGAATGAGGAATTTATCGACACACCGACAGCACCTTTACCTGTCGCGCTCTTACTCTCCAACATTGTACGTGCACAGAAACCCACCGTGAAACGCGCGAAAGTGAAACCGTCGGCAGATCGAGGGAGGCGAACCATTGATTTAGATTTTTTTTTTTTTTGTCGTTTACGTCACGAGCACCGGGACGTTCGAAACACGTCGTAATAATCTTCGCGAAAATAATTGTCGAAATCGAACGAAACAGAGAAAACGTTTAACCACTCGCGCTGGCAACTGATTGCGGACCGTAACGAGTGACCAAACCGTATATACAATAATTCGTCTTCTATCTGAATTCGTCGGTATGTATCACTGGATAGAAATTACCGAGAAGTAACAAATTTATTATCTGTTTCGCCTATGTTATACTTAAATATACTGAAAACTGAGGAAATGTTGCGATTTTGGGACAAAAAATTCTCGGCCGTGCGTAACACGTCGCTCTGTTTTTGAACTCGTCGGTACTGATATCACTGGACAGAAATTATTCAGAAGTGATAAATTTATCATTTATTTCGTCTATTTTGTTTTACGTAAATATACTTTAAAACTGAGAAGATATTACAATTTTGGAACAAACAGTTCTCGACGTGCGTGACACTTCTAACAATTAGAGTAAATCGTGTCTACGTATTTCTATCGTTCGTGTCGGAACGTGTATTTTGATGGAAGATATTCTGCAATGGATTTGCCTCGTTAATTATATAATTAGGTAATTAATTTACGTAGCGCATATGAAGCGTACATTATATTAGCACATATATAGTGCACGGACACTTGCATATTATCGTGATTTAGTAGATACATTTTATCGTCGTAGCTAGAAACGGTTTTTGTACGTGACCCTAATCTAACTCTTAGAAATATAAATAGATTTCGACGTGCAAGTTTAAAGAATCATCAGAATACATTTCGCGATCGAAGTTGATCAACTCTTGAAGAACTATCGTTGATTCGTTCAAATAAAATTTCACAAAATGTAACCGAACGATCTAAAGAGAGAAATTAACATGCTCGACGCTTTAACATCGCATCTCTCACCCTCGAAACTGCCCAGTGTCAGTGAATGAAGTTGAAAAATCGATTTGACAAAAATTCGATAAGAAGCACGAACGATCGATAATGTCAGGCAGTTTTAAACTTCAATTCCGGGGACGTACCGTTTCGCAGCTTTTTGTCGGCGAGTCGCGGGTCGAGATCGACGAAATAACAGGAGAGAAAAGGGGACACGCGGGCCGTGTGTATAATATACTGATTTTCACGTGTACGTAGGGGGATATATTCGCCGCACGTCCGTGCCAGATTTCCTTGAGTTATATCGGCAAATGCGGGGGAAAATACGTTGTGTTCGAAACGTTGCCGGGACAAATGTTTCACGACTGTACATCTGGCACTGCAGATTTTACGCTCGCGGATACAAAAAGAGAGAAAGAGAGAGAGTGACGTTTTATCGCCAGCACCAATCTATCCTTTGATTGCGCCATTGTGCGTTTCCTCGGTTTACGTACTCGCGAGGAAGAAAAACGGGACAGGGTAGAGCGAGGAGGCAGTCGTTGGCGACGAGAAACTCGAGTGTGTTTCTTCAGCTGTTGTATTGCTGTTCTTTTCTGATTTCACGTCTTGGAGAGAGAGATTGATTCCTTTTCCAGAATTATTACCTAACAAATTGCGAGAAATTACACGAGAAACGTATCGTACTCCCCTGATTTCCAACGATTCCTCTGGTTTCACATGATGAAAATTTCGAGACGATCGGATACAATTAACTGAACATTTCTGGAATTTTGCAAACTTTCGAAGATGCAGACAGATATTTAAAATTGAGTCGCAGAAGTCGCTACATACGCTATATCTTGTTGCATTATTTCAAAGTCAAAAACGCCAGCGTTAAAGCAACAAACGTTGCTGCAATGATTTCACTCGATTTAATACACGCGATTCACTTAGATAGAACAGTATTCTTTAATACCTCATGAAGAATTTAACAAGGCTGATTTGATTCAACAAGAAGCGAACGCTCCGTGAATCCTGATCTATAACCAACGCGTGTGAAGTATTAAAAATTCCATTGAACAACGAAGCAACTCTAAATTTACGATATATAAATCAAATTTAACGAGAACTTAACAAGATCGATTCGATTTAACAAGAGGAACACTCGAAGAGACGAATCCTGATTTATAACCAACGCGTGTGAAATATTAAAAATTCCATTGACACGGAAATTTCGCATTAATGTAGTTTTCAAAAAAATATTCGTATTTCTTTTTTTTTATCGACAATTGTCGATACTGACGGGGTGAAAACTACCCTCAAAGTTGAGAGTGCGAAACATATTTTATCAAACATCTCGGAAATTATTGAAAATCCAGTTTTTGTGTAAATTGATGACAATTAGTATTTCACAACGACGAATTTAACGGTGCATACCGTTTTTCAAGAAAACCTGCCGTTTAAACAATATATTTAAAAAATGTTGACAAATTTTCTTGAATATTTGTTTATGAACACTGTACATTTAGATATAAATCACGGACAAAATGGAATCTTGATTTTCTCGTTATAAGAAAATTCATTATTTTCCAAATCCTCTTCGCTGGACACGCAAAGCAGGGTGTATACTTTTATTTATATATTATTCAAACAATAATATATTTTAGTTCTGAAACTGACTTTATTGTTCAGCATGTGCTTGCTGCTTCTTTCAAATAATCGTGGACAACGAAACAGCTCGCGAATCTGCGCGCATACGAAATCGCAATGAAAAATTCTCTAGTCGCCGAAACGATCGGAGGAACAGCGAAACGAAGCTGTATATATACGCGAACAATCTCGAATGAATTCGCTGCCATTAAACTTTCTGCCGTTTTATATTATTATTAAACGAGACTGGCCCCGCTGGCTTTCTCAAAAGCAAGCGGGAACGATCGTCCCGCGAGGAGGCAATATCGCGGCGCGGTGCATAAAGTTCATAACACGCATATGCTTTGGTAACTCCCCATTCAGCCAACGTTCGCATGATGGGAGCACGTCAAAGGGTAAACTTTATTCCACCGGCATTCCTTGTGCAGTGGCTCCGACCGAGTCGGATAATCGAGACTCTATTGTGCCGCTAATAATATTAGCTTTCGGGACAGGCCGCGTTTTCAGCCGCGTTCCCCCGCCCGTTTGCAATTCGCCGTTTCGTTACGTTACGTTAACAAACCCACGGCCATTAGAGCCAACTCGAAAAAGAAGGTTGCGACGTCTCTCTCCGTCCGACGCAATAACTTTTCGTTTTTGAAAAATATTTCGTTCCACCGGCGACGGTGGGACTGCGAACGAAAGAAACATCGTCGCAAACGTTCGACAACCGAACGTGCGCTGAAAATCGAAACAATCGAACGATCGTACCGACTTTTCAACGGAGGGCTGCATCAATAATAGAGATTCTTAGGTTATTTACTAGACAACGGATATTTATGGCAACGAGTGCTTTGCTTTAGAAACTCGATTGTACGCGTTTAATACAATTCTGCGCGTTCTGAATGACCTCGGACTGACCATTTGGATCGCCTGCGACCCTATTTAATTTCAACCTGATGATTCGATCGTGCAACGTTGATGTCATTCAAGATTTATGCGAGCCTGTATCACTCTCGTCCAATACTGGCGAAGGAAAATGAATTTCTGTTGATCGATTCGGTGGAAATCGAACGTATAACTCCAACTATGGAACTATCATCGAATAGTTACACTTATATACGTATAGTCTGGCTGTATTTCAACCAAACGATTCCCAACCATTGACCAATCGCTCCTTTCTCAAACAAAAAATTACTCAGCGCCCCCCGTGGAAATCCACGTCTTTCGAGTGAACAAAACATAGTGGCAAATTTCTGTCATTCTCAAAGTTTTTATCTACGTCCTTCGTGATAAAAAAAGAGAGATATTGTTGGAAATAAAACACGTTGACGCGAAAATTGTGAAATTGCGATGACGATGGACACTATTAAAATAAAAGACACGAGTGACATTAAAAGTGATTTCAACGGTCGTTTCTAACTCTCAATCCACTTCCACTTCTTTTCTCTTTTCTCTCACAACCGTAATCAGTAGATGCAGCTATACAACCCCAAAAACTGTCATAAAGTCGTAAGTAGATATCTGCTCAAGGGTGATTTTCATCTGCAAATTTTCACATAGTCATAAATACACAGATGATTTAACATAGTACGATGTTATAAATATAAACGATTCCGAATATCGCGAACTGTTCAAAAACCCTTGATCTCATCATCAGAATGATCACAGCCCTTTTCGCGTCGTTCTCGTCGACGAAAGCAGCTGCATCGGCGCTGCACATTTCTCTCTCTCTTTCTCTCTCTCTCGCAACGTCTCTCGAAAGGCCATTAGACGCTCGCCGGTTGATTCGCTATCGCGATTCAGTCGAACAGTTTCGCCCTCGCTTCTTTAGCGTGACGCGGACCCATTACCATTTAGATACGAGGCTGCCCGGCCCTGGCCAGGAATTCTAATTCGAGGCCAGCCCCAGAGTAAATTACACGCGGGCCGCTTAACGTCCGGCGATATTTCACGATCGGCGCGCGTGTCCGTTCGAAACGTCGATCCCCATTGGCCGGGGCTCGATGCCCAGAAAATGCCACCGCGGGATCGCCACCCGATGATTTACTACGTTTCACGCCGTTTCGTCGCTGCGTAGCGAGCTTTCGTCATAACAAGGCTTACGGCCGTGTGCTCGGAGATTCAGCATTCAGCATTTCTCTTTCGCTCGGATTTCGGTGGTTACGGAGGAATTTGTCGCGGGGGGAGTAGGGAGGAATTTTATGCGAACCGAAGACTAAATTGGAAATTGGTCTCGAGTCGCGAGTGTGATGCAGCGGACGTTTGTCGTTACGAGCAGAGACCGAGTCGATATTACGGATACCGGTAAAACACCGGTATTTTTAGGTAACTGTTCGATTACGTTTGATGAAACAGAAATGGTACGAATACCGGTATGATGCTATCAAAACGATATTAGGTCGGTAGATGTATTCCGGTATAATGCCGGTATAATACCCATAAATAAAATATTAATACATTAGAAAAGGAAAAGGAGACCAGAGACCGAATCGATATTACGGATACCGGTGAAACACCGGTATTTTCAGGTTACTGTTCGATTACGTTTGATGAAACAGAAATGGTGCGAATACCAGTATAATACCCATAAATAAAATATTAATACATTAGAAAAGGACAAGGAGACTAGAGGCCGAGTCGATATTACGGATACCGGTAAAACACCGGTATTTTCACGTTACTGTTCGATTACGTTTGATGGAACAGAAATGGTACGAATACCGGTATGATGCTATCAAAACGATATTAGGTCGGTAGATGTATTTCGGTATAATGCCGGTATAATACCCATAAATAAAATATTAATACATTAGAAAAGGAAAAGGAGACCAGAGACCGAATCGATATTACGGATACCGGTGAAACACCGGTATTTTCAGGTTACTGTTCGATTACGTTTGATGAAACAGAAATGGTGCGAATACCAGTATAATACCCATAAATAAAATATTAATACATTAGAAAAGGACAAGGAGACTAGAGGCCGAGTCGATATTACGGATACCGGTAAAACACCGGTATTTTCACGTTACTGTTCGATTACGTTTGATGAAACTGAAATTGTGCGAATACCGGTATGATGCTATCAAAACGATGTTAGGTCGGTAGATGTATTCCGGTATAATGCCGGTATAATACCCATAAATAAAATATTAATACATTAGAAAAGGAAAAGGAGACCAGAGACCGAATCGATATTACGGATATCGATGAAACACCGATATTTTCAGGTTACTGTTCGATTACGTTTGATGAAACAGAAATGGTGCGAATACCGGTATAATACTCACAAATAAAATATTAATACATTAGAAAAGGACAAGGAGACTAGAGGCCGAGTCGATATTACGGATACCGGTAAAACACCGGTATTTTCACGTTACTGTTCGATTACGTTTGATGAAACTGAAATTGTGCGAATACCGGTATGATGCTATCAAAACGATGTTAGGTCGGTAGATGTATTCTGGTATAATACCGGTATAATACCCATAAATAAAATATTAATACATTAGAAAAGGAAAAGGAGACCAGAGACCGAATCGATATTACGGATACCGGTATTTTCAGGTTACTGTTCGATTACGTTTGATGAAACAGAAATGGTGCGAATACCAGTCTAATACCCACAAATAAAATATTAATACATTAGAAAAGGACAAGGAGACTAGAGACCGAATCGATATTACGGATACCGGTAAAACACCGGTATTTTTAGGTTACTGTTCGATTACGTTTGATGAAACTGAAATTGTGCAAATACTGGTATGATGCTATCAAAACGATGTTAGGTCGGTAGATGTATTTCGGTATAATACCGGTATAATAAAATATTAATATATTAGAAAAGGAAAATGAGACAATGATTAAATGTTTTCATAAAGGTGCTGATAGTAAATTTGACGACGCTTATATACGTATCCTTTATTATTGCTAATACTAATTCATCGTTGTATCTCCGTACAATATCAGCCACGATATTCTTGCTTAATTTTCAAAGATGACCGATCTCTTGATACGTTTTTCCTTTTTCTCGGTGAAAAATGACTAATTGTCGTACATCAATAAATCGAAAGAGAACAATTAATCGTAGAATGGAAGAATATTCCGCTAAATTACTTAAAAAAAATTACTGGAAATATGCCTAAGCGTCTGCGATATATTATTGAAGTTGAGGGCTACCTAACAAAATATTAATTATTGTTTATGTTAGCAATTTTCAGGTTCAAATATTATAGTTCCTCAAATGTCCGAATATTTTTGCCACGCTGCATTTCGACATAGTTCAGTTTATTGTTTGATATTAAGAAAAGTATGTGCAATAAATAAATAAAATTTACTATAAACTACAATTCACTACAATGGATGTTCTATTATATTATTAAAAAATTAATCCAAATTTACTATTATAAACAATCGAGATCCACAACAATATTTTGAATAGCATGATGTCCGAATATTAATAAGAGTCACTGTACGTAGAAAATGAAAAATGTGTTTTCATCAGTAAAAACGGTATATATTTCGGTATTTTTATATTTTCGATAAGTACATCGATGAGTAAAAACGCATTCTCAATTTCTCGCGCGCTCCTTTCAGATTTTCCAATGCTCAGATGGTTAAATTCTCTCTCTCTCTCTCTCTCTCTCACAAGGAGTTAAATACATGTGCCTATACCATTGACCAATTAGTAATTCAGATTTAAAATTCCACGCTCCCCTTGCGAGAATCGCGCGGGAAGACGACACTCAAATCATTTCGAAGAGGGGGGGGGAGGGGGGATGGTTAAGAATTTTCGGTATCGACCGGGAATACGAAGCGACCCTTCTCTCGTTGCATCTCGATCGGTGTTTAAAAGCGCCGGAGGATCCGTCGGAGGAGCTCGCCACGATCTTCTCTCATCCAGGCGAGAGGGTGGCGATCGAGTAACGGCGTTGAATAAATTCGCTTCTGGCCGCGTTTAAGGAGCGATCGGGCCGCTATACAACGGACCGCCTCGTCCATAAACATTAGATAACGGAAATACGGGCGATGGAGAGGCGCGCGAAGGAGACGAGAGAAACAGAGGGAAAGTGAGGCCGGTAATAGGCGCGTCCACGAGAAATATCGACGAGGGGCGGAATTCCGGAGATGTTATCAGCCCTTAACCTTTACCCTCGTTCTCTTTTTCCGTCTTTCTCTCTCTCTCTCTCTCTCTCACGCGCGCGCGCTCTCTTCTCCCTTTCTGACAGCGCAGATGATCAAAATTGAACACACACGTGGAATTTTAACGTAAATAATATTTTATCGAGCGTTTGCACGTAGAATACAAAATATGCGGCGTTTCGTACGATGTTTCGGCTTTCCAAAAAGAATTTTTACCACCGGTGTTACCACCGTCGTTATTCTGCAAACTGTTCTTTTCTTTTTTTTTTTTCTTTCGGAATGCATCGCAATTAATTTAAAATCATCGATGCCTCTACGCACGTCGAGAATTTTTCGCCCCAAAATTGTAATATTTCCTCGGTTTTAAGTATATTTAAGTAGCACAAAATAAGGCAAAATAAGTAATAAATTTATTGACTTCTCAATGATTTGTATCCAGCGATGTCACACCGACGAATTCGAAAAGAAAGCGGCGAATTATTGTATACGGTTTGGTCACTCGTTATGGTCCGCAATCAGTTATCAGCGCAAGTGGTTAAACTGTCACGACTTCGTGAAAAAGATCATGTGACAATCCATTTGGTATCGTTTTGAAGCGCAGAGCTTCTATTTTAATGATCTTGGTTTTCTTAAGATATTTTTATATCGTGTAGCGAATGGAAAAATATTTTCTAAAAAAAAAATTATAAAAATTCACAAAAAAAATTCAAATCGATCGTGGTCTTGAAGATTGAACCTTCAAAATTTGCTGCACGATTCTTTTGTTTTTTTTTTTTTTTTTCGTTAGTCTATTGAACTTTCACAAAAATCCAACCTCGTCTAATCCTAAAATTGAAAGTTACACATGAATAGAGTGACGGGAAAAGAAAAATCGTGCAGCAAGATTCAAGATTTCGATTTTTAAGAATGCAATGAATCACGGGGAAATTGTTTCAACGAGACACACACTTGACGCTTGAATTTTTCTAATTTTTCGAAACGAAATGTACTCTCACCTTCCCACCCGCTACACCATGTAAAAACGAACTTGAAAGCTTCGAACCCAGACCGTCGTAGATTGTTGTACGACGATTTCTCCTACAAAACGACAGTTTAAAGTAACGACAATGTTTTTATCATTACATGTTCAGAGTTATGCTCTACTTCTCGTTTCCTCTGTAGTTCTCACTTTCGCCGGAAAGGCGAAACGAGCGAGAACTCGACGACGATAGTATCGCACGGCTCTGAGAATCCGGTTTTAATCCACGAACCGCTTGTGTAGTGGAAAAAGGCGGCGGCCTCGTTCGTCGAATTAGAAGTGAATGGAGACGCGGCGAGCGGATCGTGACGAAGATACGGCGAGCGGTAACGCGCGATGTAATTGACTGATAATGGCAGATAGCTTAATAACCGGCAACGCGCACCACCAGGAAAAATGGATTTCGCGAAAGTTTGATCGTATCGACGACGGTGGCACGAGCACCGCCCGCTTGAACGCAAGGAAGGAAATACTTTGAAGCGGCGATAACCGGCGCCTCCTTATCATCGCATCGCGCGGAGAAAATACGGACTGTCGATGGCGATCGTAAAGTTGGAGCGGCTGGGTCGAAAGTGCCCCCCGCCGATGTACAAAATTTTTAACGTAGCGTTGAGAACATGAGAAGTTGAACAATGTCTGTTACGGGTGATTGCACAATTTCACGCTGGCCGAAAATTTCTGGCAAGAGGTTTCGAGAGATGAAATAGAAATAGAAAAGTTGGACTCGTGAGAGATCGATGACTCAGAATTACGCAGTTTTGGAAAATAAATAAAATAAAAGGCAATAGATTGTTATCTGTAAATATTAGTGATTCACAAATGAAATCTATGCATGTATCTTATCTGTATCTACACCAAAATGATCATATTTTTGTAAAGTAAATATTTTTTTTTATTTTTATTTTTTTTTTTCATTATAATTGGTTCGATTTGATGGAATCGACAATGCACATAACTTTTGTTGTTATCGATGATATAAATTCTATACAAAAATCTAATTTGTGCGAAATAAACATAGGTACTTCACTCTACATTTAACCAAAATGACAGTAAAATAAAGATCTGCATTAAAAATAAGATAATACTACATTTTCAACTTGTTGATATTCAACGTCGTTTATATGAATTTTTCGTATCACAAATGGCTTGTTCTACTCACAATGTCTGGCCACATAGGGGCTTATGCTATTCGAAATGTCTGACCACGTAGGAGGCTTATTGAACCTAGGATTATCTCAATGACTGTACTTACAATTAGATCAATCAGCATTTATCTAATGCTTTAGACAGACGATCTAACTATTACTTACCACAAAAATGATTAGTTTACTTTGACAAGTGATTCACTTTGATAGGTGTTAAATTCAGTTTAGTATAAAACGCGTTGTCATGCATTTGTAATAAAACCAGATGTGACTCTTTGATTATCAAAATTTATCCTCCCGAGTACAGAACATAAAAACATCAATACAATACATCGATCTGAAAAATACATAATACGAAAATAACGCATTTGGAGCAGTTTAATAAACGATACGAATACAGAATGTACGAGTGTATAGTTCGTGTAACGTGTCAGGGGAGACCATATCCAAATATATCCAGAGTCATAAAACCCGAGGTTCTTGCGAAAGACAGAGGGAAAGTCAAACAAGCGGAAAGATTAGGAAAATCACGTTCGCCGCGACTCGGCCGGTTGAAACCGTCAGCAAGAAAGTTGGACGGCGAAGGCAAGCTGGCAAGTAAATAACAAGCAAGAAGGGATATAGTTGCGCGAACGAGGCCGTAATTAAAATCGGCTAGTATTTACTCGGGGGTAATGAAGGGGCAAACACACAGTTTGTCCCCCGGTAGCTATCCACCGACTCGCCATCTCCTCATGCGTACGGCGATGTAGCCATGTTGCTGCGTAATGCCAGCAACCATACCTTACGTCTCTGCCAATGGTTTATTCTTTGTGCTTGTGTCGCTCGATCTATCCTTGAAACACGACTTTAAAATTGCTTGGCTCAACGTTGGAATCAGATCGCGGCTCCTCGAAACATTCCAGAATTAATTGATCGAATTTTGCAAAATTTTTGTTTCCACCGTACATTAAAAGAATGATTTTTCACTTTTCATTTTGTTGCCAGTCTCTCTGTCTAATTGGAGAAACTACACTGAAATAAAATTAGATACACTAAATTTCGGTAATTTAACGTAATTTATCATTATTTATTATTATAATATAATTTATTTATAATTTAATTTTTATTTTTAATTAATAGATCGGATTTTGCAAAATTTCGTTTCTTTCGTACACTAAAAGATTGATTCTTCATTTTTCATTTTCATTTTTTGTTGCCAGTCTCTCTGTCTAATTGCGCGGAGAAACTACACAGAAATAAAATTAAATACACTAAATTTCGGTAATTTGACGTAATTTATCATTATTTATTATTATAGATTCATTATTATTATAACATTATAATTTATTATTTTTATAATTTATTTAGAATTAAATTTTTATTTTTATTTATTTATTTATAATTACTTTATTATATATTATATATTAATTTATTATTCTTGTTACTGTTATAATTTATTATTATTTATGGTCATCCATAGCCATCATAGAGGGTTAAGCAAAGAATGACACGACGGAATAGATAAATAGACAAATCTCTTCTGAAAAAGAAACGTGTGCAATATTTTTCGTATTTAATTGCTCGGATAATCACCGAGTATAAAATTTGAACGCGTTTGTTTTGCGCGGACGCGCGTTGAAAGAGGAATTAAAAGCACCTTCTTGCACGGCAAATAGCCGCTAAGAAATGTCGTGGAAAAAGTGTCGCAAGTAACGTTTGTTTCATGAACTTTGCATTACGGGAAATTGCAGGAACGTGATATTTCACGTTTTTAAGTTGGAAACGTTGGTTCTTGCTGGGACACGAGTGAAATGTACACTCGGTTTTTGCCAGGCGTAAATTCGTCGTGAAACGTGATGCAAGAATTAAACGCGTGGTATATCGACAACGGGAAACACACCAGGCCAGTTAATTGGAAGACTTTGCGCTTTGTGATAACCAATTGCACGTTGTATCGGATTAATGTTGCTCCGCGATATTTAATTATTTAAATACAGTTTCGTTTTAATACGCTTATGAACCATTCTAAATCATTAAAAAATTATTACAAATGTATGGGAAATGAATTTGAAATTGTATATACTATTAACTATTTACGATTCTCGTGTCTGAGAAGTATGATACTTCAGTGTTAGACCATAACAGAGTTAGTTTTCAATAATCCTCGAGTTCGACACAATCTTCAACTTTAATCGAGCAAAAAGTACTATGACAGAAACATAACATCGACGGAAAGTCACAAAAATTCCGAAGTGAAATCAATCAGAAAACATTACTCTATGCAGAGTAGAATTTCTATCGAAATAGTATAGTACAACGAAGTGAAATAACATTAAAATGATAATACAACGGAGTGAAAAAGAATATTAAAATACAATACAACGAGGTGAAAAAAAAAATAGTACGACAGTGAAATGATATTAGAATGCAAATCACTTTCGTTCAAAATCCACGTCGAAAACCTAAAATTTCAATTGTTCGCTATCGTACGTAACGATGCAAATATTCTGTCATTCTCACTGCAAAGTATAAAATAAAACGACACTGAACGACAAAACGATCATTGAAAAGTAGACGAAAGTCTACCGAGCGAGTAATCAACGCCACATCCACCAAAATTCTCGGTCGAAAATTATTCAGGGCCAAGACACGACAGAAACCGGCGATTACAACCGCCTATTACCATGAACATCCCCTAAATTACCTCGCAAGGAGACGTCGATTCGATCACGTCGGCAACAAGAACATCGCGCGCACGTAAAATCGGCAGAGAAGCCGGCTGCGCGAGCGTAATTTCACTGCCGCCGCCGCCGCCGCCACAAAGCGCGCATTTCTCTGGTGCATCGGCGGCGATTACAATTCCCCCGCAACGTAATTCCTTCGAATCCCTAATTGCCGCATTCATTCTCGCTCGACTCCATTCCCGGGCGTTCATGCGTGCGCCAGCACTAAGGCCAGCACGCGCGTGCACGATTTACGCAGCCAGCGCGACGACCACCGAGGCGAAATAACCGCGACTCGCCCGATCGCTTATCAACGTAACGCATCGTAAGATCGACATAAGAGCGACAGTTGTTTCTCTCGAGTTTCATTTGCTAGGGCCAAAAGTATCGTGGCTCTTATCTTATGGCACGGATGTGCTCCAGTGTCACGGTTGGAGTCTCGTTGAAGCTCAAAAAAAAAAAAAATAAATAAATAAATGCGTGACATTTCGACGAACTGATTCGACAGGATGAAGACTATGTGTCTCCGGAGTAAGGTAAAGTAACGAAATATCAGTGCGCGAGGGTCCTTGATCCCTTGCTCTGGCAGCTGGTTCGCGGACCATAACGAGAGACCGAACCGTATACAAATTCGTCGCTTTCTCTTTCTTTTCGACCTCGTCGGTACGATATCGCTGGATAGAAATTATTAAGAAGTGATCAACTTGTCACTTGTTTATATTCAAATATACTTACAACTGAGAAAATGTTGCAATTTGGGACGAAAGATTCTCGTCATTCGCAAGAGGTTAACACTCGGTTTCTTGCTGGTTCTCGAAAGTGCGAGTAGGTTGTACCCTCTGAGAACCCGATAAATCTTCCGCAACCACCTCTCTCTCGTCGCCTCTGTCGCTTTCAATAGGACAATGAGAATCGCGAAGGAGAATTTGTCACGCGGCGGAAAAGAATAAACACGTGACAGTCGATAACGAGGATACAAATTCATCGAGGTTGCCAGAGCGATGGCGCGTCTGCTCGGATGGATGTTTCGGGAGACGCAGGTTTGAAGGATAGCCTGGACTTACGATTTTGTCAAAATCCACGGAGAGTACATGTTATAATATACATAGACCAACGAAGATTCAAAGACAGATCAATACAGATTCTATAAAACCTTCGGTGAAATTGTCCGAAGTTGGTCAAAAGTGTGTATTCGTTAGGAAGGCGATTGCAAAATGTCTACAAATAATTTACGATGATTTGTGAGAGTGTGGTCTTTCTAGATATTTTTAAAATTCTTCTACAATTCTACTAGAAGAGAAACTGAGAGAAGGAGAGAGATTCAAGTATATTTGACAAATATTGAAATTCGATTTCTTCGTTCTCCGGCGTATTTCTTCACTACAACGTGCCCAATTCCCAACGCTAAAACCAGCCAGGAGACTGGGGAAAGAGATTCACGAAAATTGCAATGGAATAAGCTTCAACGATGCTAGTGTCGCGCCTAACGAACGATCACTCGATCCCTCGACGAATTCGAACTGGTGATTGGTTACGTTCAGCGCAAGAGGAGCTGAAGGTGAGTACGCGTGTGGTGAAATCGCGGCCACAGTCTGACCGAGACGGAATTCGAGCGACAGACCGGCCAAATTCGACGATTTCAACGAAGAGCCGAAATTGGCTCTTAGACGCTTCGTAAGGAGACAATTGGACATCGGCCATTCCGGTGAGCGACAGCACAGATGCGACAAAAATATGCACAATTACGCTCAGCGCGGAGACGTCGCTTCGTGAATAATAGGCGGTCGTTTCTCTCCGCTCTCTCGATCCTCCTCTGCCCCACCCGTTCTCATAGAAGCTCTCTCTGGCCAATCTAGAAATTGGCCCAGCTCCCCGTACGACCGTTTTATGGCACCGTTGTCACGACCAATTTTTTTTTTCTCCCCTTTCTCTCTTTCTCCCTTTGTTTCCTCGTTTCGCGCTCGACCGACGTGTCCTACACCTCCGGTCGCTCGTCTTACGGGATTTTATTGCGAGACACTTGTTCGTAATGGCTGGTAGCCCGGCGATAGAGAGTAATCTAATTATATAATGGGGAAACTTTTCTAGGTGACGCTCGTGCGTTTAAAAAATGCCAGACGTATGGTGCGTGTAACATCAAAAATAATGAACTGTTTGTTATTAAACACTGTGCAGTTGTTTGGAAACTGTAAATTCGCGCGATGAAAGAACAAATAGTGAATGTTGACGAGTTGTATTATTATATTATTTATTAGCTATATGGAGGACCATTCTACACAGGTAGCTTTGCCTAATTTTTCTTTGACTCCTGCTGAAAATTTATTTTTGTAGAAACCTTCAAGGTTCTTTCGAACCTCCCGAAGAATCAAAATACAATCGAATATCCTGAATGATAGACCAATGTCGTAACAACGAAATTCTATATTCTTGCCATGAACCGTCAGCAAATTCTTTAATATATATATATATATACAATTGTAATTAATAACAGAACAAAATTGAACAGGTAACGAGTAAAATAAGCTTTCAGAGAACGAAATTCAACACGCAACAAAGTGACTATTATAATATATTTTTGATACCGAAACTCAGCTCTGCCTTATTATCAGGCGTTTATGCAACTTTGCTCTTCCACTACCCAAACTCTCCTCCAAAAAGGTCTCAAAGTCAAAAGTTTCGGCCATCGACTCGCTCTCGACATTCCAAAATTGCGTCAAATTATTAACGCAAATATTCCAAACATTCCCAAGCGCTAAGTCATGGTCCAACCTTCATATATTTCTTTTCACGTTCGTCTGACAATTTTCGAGCACATGTTTGCTAGATCAAGTACACCGAAGCGACCGCGTATATCTCGATAAGACACCTTCGTGAAACCTTGTTCTGAAAACGTCTGGAACTCCTCAATCGTCGCCAAACGAGGCAAACGTGGTTGGCCAGGACGAACTAGGCTCGCGACTGAAATCTCGAAAGATCTTCATCCAAGCATAATGTTCGTCGTCGATAAGCGACCTCGTTGATCAAGATGATATTCATCGACGCGAGACTAGATGAAAATCTCATTCTCAATACTCGAGTGTTTGCGAGCACGTGGACTGAAGGATAATAAAATCAAGGCACGATGTTCCGTAGGAAACAACTCGGGGAAACAAGCCTTTTTTTCAGGTTTTTCGCCACGCAAAACTGACCGATCGGTGAAAACGCTGTCCCCCGATTATTCGGTGCGCGAATATCCTCTCTCGCTATCGTGGACGCGATAACCGCGGCGAGGATCCGCGCCCACGAAATTCCGGCAGCCGTGGCTATTATCGAGGAGCGCCGCGTTTTAAAATATACCCCCGGCGGTGCGGCATTTGCAATTCCGACGAGCGAGCGAGCGAACTGGCGCGGCGAGTTTGCAATTCGTTCGGTAGGAGGCGAGCCACCTAGCTGGCCCCCCAGACGGACGAAGCGAACGCTCGGCCAAGCGTGCTCGGCCGCTCGCATAAACACGCTTCAAGTATCGAGCCCCGTCGTGTGCTGCATCAGGAAGCGACGCGACGCGGCCCTACCCCCATCGTTTTACCGGGGACGATCGTTTCCCATGGTGCAACACGACTTCGTTCCGTGTTTGTCCAACGTTCCTACGGCTGCGACCGGTTATTTATACGCTCCATCCGAAATAGCGATCGCGTGTTTTAAATAAACGTGTGTCAACACCTTGACCGCCACGCGAGTTTTACAGTTACGCTTCCCTCTGCGTGTGGTTTGTAAAATTTATTTTTATTCGAATCTGTCGGTCCTCTGGATCTTTCTTTTCTTTTCTCTTTTCTCTCGATTTCTCGAAAAATGGCGTTCTTGACACACCGCGTACCGCGTTCGACGAGCCTAACCTGCTCCCGAAGACCGCGCATCTTTTGAAGCAACAGGGAAACTTTGTACGACGCATATATGCACCTCTTTAATACACTTTGAAATATTGTTATATATTTTTTTGTAGTAATGTTTGGAAATAGAATCTATTTATTGTGTATTTTAGAGTTTTACTATTATTTATTTTACATTTATATTAACACACTGAGGACGGTACACTCTGATAAACATGTAAGCCTGTGTTTTCTCGTATCTTTTTGAATTATTTAATATATGACTGAAAGGGTTCGAGAGAATGTATAGCGTTCAACAAATGTATTACTTTATTAATAATTAAAATTATTAATTATTTTTCTATTCTAGAGGAATTTTATTAAATAAAATGAGAATATCTCTCACGTAACGTTTCTCGGCGTTTTCCTACTTCTTGAAAAATTATACAACACTGTAATATGTAATTATATGTTACATGTAATATTATATAATGCAAATTATATATAACATTGCCTGGGTCTTTCCTTATTTACGAACCTTTCAAATTTCTGTATTGTACACACGCATTTCGCATCCATCTTCGCACGATTCCCTCATTCATTCGATATTTTCATTTCGTGGAAGCGGAGCGAGGTGCAAGCACAGAGAGGAGCGTCATCTCGAAAAGAGCGACAGTTATACACGCGAAAGCGCACGATTTTCAATGATCAAGGAGGAAGGAACCGCACAACACCCACTCAAACCCTCCCTCGTCGTCGTCGGCGAAAAAACAATCGTCGAGTGAGGGGCTCAGGCTCAGGCGACAAGGGTTATTTAGCCCATTTACGGTGAATCGGTCTTTTCTCTCCGCGAATTATAACGGCTGAATGTTTATCCACTTGTGACGAAAGAGAGAAGAGAGAGAGACCCTCCACGCGACCGACTCTCCAAAGTGGTACCGTTAATTTTAATGAAGAAGCAAGGCTCCCCTTCAGAAGGACGCGCTCCCTTCAAAGCCTCGCCTCGCTTTACTCAGCCGACGTAACTCTTTTTCGTTCGTCTCCTTCCCCTTCTCGTTCTGTCTGTTCCTCTCTGTACAACGTTGAAACACCAACGTGTGTATACACGCAGGTGTGAACGCAGCCTGACTTCTCTCTGTTTCTGTCGTGTAGCGCTTCCTTTTCTCTCTCGGCGTCGAAACGACGCCGAAATTGGACGCCGGCCAAAAGCGAGCCCGGAGCAGCACGCGAAAAGCCTGAACCCTTCTCCCTTAGTCACATCTTTCTTTCGCCAACTCGTCCTCGTCGCGCCTCGACGCTTCAGACCCCGGCGAAAACGTCTTCGTCCCTCCTCGTCGCCGGTGCTATCAATTTATCCAGCCATTTCTAGCCACCCCTCTACCCTCCCCACCCCCCGTTCTAGCAACTACTTCCGTTTATCCTTTTTGCGGACTTTCGTCGCCGCGAGCAGTCGGCCGCGGATAAATTATTGCTCACTTCCCCAAACACCGACGTTTCGCTGGCCAGTGGTCCATCTGTTGTTTGTTATTAACAATATTCAGCTGGCACGCGTTTAGTATTTAGAGAGGCGCTGATTCTCTCTGGCCAGAAAACGTCGAAACCTTTCACTCGAAGGCAGATCTGTCCCATCGAGAATTTTGTACTTTGCAAAAAAGTTTGGGGATATTTGAAAATGAATATGAAACGATAAAAGAAAGAAGCATTTAATGCCTTTCTCTTTTTTTCTATTGAACAAGAATAACTTTCGTTGACTCGTCGTTTGCTTTTCTGGTGTTTCTTGTTTAATAAACAAGAAAAATCAAACGCGTCTGTTTTTTTTTTTTTTTAATCGTTTTTCATGTTCGTTTCGAAATATCCCGATTTTCATGAGCAGTATATATGTTACGTGTATCAATATTCGCGCGATTGTCAACCCTATGCGCTCGGAATGTCGCTGGCATAAAGGTTTTATTACGACAACTTGGAAATTATTTTAAACGGTAACTGCAGAAAGCTGTAAGATGTGAAATTTTATAAATTTCCACGATAAATTTTAATGTTTCATTTATTTCAATTGAAATCCTAAATTCATCGAACTGGTGGAAGGATTAACCACTGAAAATCATTATTACGTATGACTGATATACATATTTTGTTTTGTTTGTTTTGTTATATTTAGTCGAAAGACTTGTCAAACACAAGTCATAGTATCGAAATATTTTACCACAAGTTTTCGATTTATGCTTTCACGTGATTCTGCTTTCGATTTCAATTGCTTCTTCCTCCGTTTAAAAACGTAATTGTAAATAAAACAAGTGAATGAAAGAAACTTCCCAATCGAGAATTCACGTGACACTTTTGACTCGCAAAAGATATCACAATGAAATTTAATATAAATATTTATAAAATACATTCCCTTCCAATGATATACAACACAATATGGTTCACATTCGTTTAATCACTGTTTCGTTAACTTTGCAAACAAATTCTCTAAAAATTTGCCAAATTGTTTGTACATCCTATTTAATGTATTTTTCAATCAATTTAAATTCATATATTGATAAAACTTTTAATTTTAGTTATTCCATCAAGCACAAGAGAAACGAAGTGTTGAAACTTACGTTACACAAGTCTTCTTTTTCATTTACGTAAATTTCCGTTCCCTGGCTTCAGCATCTAATTCATTATATTTTTTATTTCATAACTTCATCCTCGATGTACTTGTGTCCAAAGTTAAAAGTGTAGTTTGTGAAGTGCGTCTTGATTTGTCTCGACGAATTCGACGCGAAACCGGGATTCAGCGTGTTCAAGACAGATATCAGTAATTCGCTCACGCCAGAATAAAAGACCAACGTAAATTTCAAGTGCGGTGTATATATTGCAGCGCGGCATATATATATATATATATATTTTTGGTGAATCGACGAGCCGCGTTTAAAATTTATACGACACGCGTTTTCATGCGAGAATATTGAACAATCTCTGACACCGGGCCGCCCTCGTTCTCTCTTTTTTTCGCCGGTGCCTCTTCTTTTTTTTTCATCTCGTTTTTCGCCCTCCCACCCTCCACCGCCCACCCTCCCGTGACACTTTATTTTCGATGGAAAATTTAATACCCCGGTGCTGCTGACGCGTGTGCAGCGAAACAAAGAGGATTTTAATTATGACGCCGAGCCGCGAGACTTAAAATCACCGGCCGAGGAACATAACGTTGAAACGTAAAATGCCCGATTTTCGAAAAGTAACCGTGAACGGGTTGGGGCGACGAGTGACACTGTCGACGAACATTAACTCGCCAATACGGTTTCTCACCGTTTCTTTCGTTCTTAATGGCAATAGCCGGCGACACGGTGTGATTACGCCGCGTGGAAAATTGCATCGCGCGCGGCCGCCGCCGATTCCATGCATTTTTACACGCTGCAAACGCGCGAGAGATTAAGCGCCGCGAGCTTTTACCCGCGATCGATCGATCGCTGGTCGCTCGCGGCTTTTTACCAGACCGACGGCCATAAATCAGGAAATAATACTCTGCGAAAATCCCTGGTCCTTTAAACCTTTCATTACAGAGCACCGGATATGTACGCCGTATCGGAGTAATCGTATATTAAAAACACACACTTTGGACGAGCTTTCTCTATCTTTCGTATTCGACGGTGGAACATACGTACGACGAGGAATTATTATTGAAATAAAAAAATCTTCTTTGATCTATTGCAATTCGGAAAAGATCGAGCAGGTTGAAAGTTTAAAGTTAGATTTTTGTTTGAAAAATTACAGTTTGCTTCAAAAAAGCATGCGAGCCCTTGTCGAAATGTTATTAGGAAATTCGAGAAAGATTCGACAGTGAAATATTTATACGACGAGAAATTATTATTGCAATAAAAAAATCTTCTTCGATCTATTGCAATTCGGAAAAGATCGAGCAGGCTGCAGGTCGAAAGTTTAAAGTTAGATTTTTGTTTGAAAAATTACAGCTTGCTTCAAAAAAGCATGCGAGCCCCTTGTCGAAATGTTATTAGGAAATTCGAGAAAGATTCGACAGTGAAATATTTATACGACGAGAAATTATTATTGCAATAAAAAAATCTTCTTCGATCTATTACAATTCGGAAAAGATCGAGCAGGCTGCAGGTCGAAAGTTTAAAGTTAGATTTTTGTTTGAAAAATTACAGTTTGCTTGAAAAGGAAAAAAAAAAAGAAACATTCTAGTCTTTGTCAAAGTGTCACCAGAACATTCAAAAGGGACTCAGAAAAATTGAGGATTCGATCATTTCGAGTGTGTACGCAATGTATCCCAATTCAATGGCGGCGAGCGGACTATCGTAGCGAAAGGGTTAAAGGGGTCGAATTTAAAAAAAAAATCTTTCAGTTCCCCGTATATTGAAATTTATCAGCGTAGATGGATAAATGACTTCACGCTTTAATAACTTTAAACACTTTCGAAATTTCGCAATTTCCAAGTGTATTTCCAAACTCGTTTCAACTCAATTCTCTATTCTTAAGCCAGACTGCGGATATTTACGTATGAATGTACTTGTTGCACCTGTCCTTCAAATCTCATACATTTCTCCTAAAAATGTGTCCAATTGTTACACGCGCGTACCTCGATAATGAAACGAACAGTCCGCAGGAAGCAAAGTCAAGTTCCCTTCGATAAAAATTCCCCTTATTTCCCGTAAACAATTATGGAACGTGATGGTCGTTTCGCGCGCAAATAAACCGTTCGCCGAGATGAAAGGAGGATTTCGCGGACGGGGAACGGAAATAACAGAAAAGCGGACGCGCATCGGCATGAAAATACAAAGAGGAGGAGAAGGGGGGGAGGGTTGGAGGATAGCACGGTTTGTCGCAGATGAGACGAGAGACGCGAGACGCGTTTCAATAAAATTCCTTATATATATTCGGGATCAGGCAAGGGTTTATGCGAGAGTCGAAGGGAGCCGAAGGAAAGGTGCAACGCCGTGGAATATCGAGTCGGGGAGGGGTGGGGGGGGGGAGGCTTACGACGCAAACGTGGGCCGTTTCCGTTTTCGCGGTCCTCCCGCGATGCACACCCGCGCGAACAATACTCGCGGCCACCGAAAAGTAGCGAATACCCGTGAAACTCACTGCCGCGGAAAATAGAATTTCCAATACGTCACCCGCTGGCTGTTTCGATCACCGGAGGAGCATCGATCCCGCGATCCTCCATCGTTCGTCCGTCGTCTCTCACTCCCCTTGAATTTAGGTTCGTTTTGACACGAGCACGCTCGCGGATCGCTCGGAATCGAACGTTCAGACGTTCGTGAAGTTTTTCATGAGCTGCGAGATTGTGCATGCGTAGGTGACACGTAAATCATCGGAATCGCAGTGTTCTCGTCGATTTTCCAGAGACGTGGGAATTGTAAATTTTTAATTATCTTCGGGGGCGAAGACTTCTTTTCGTATTAAATTATACTACGGATAATCTAAAGTGCTTGCACTGGAATTCGAGAATCCTTTTGCTCCAAATTTTGTAACATTTGTGTGTAGTTTCGAGTATATTTAAGTATAACAAAATAGGCGAAACAAGTAATAAATTTGTTACTTCTCGATAATTTGTACTCGGCGATATCGTACCGACGAATTATTGTGTACGGTTCGGTCACTCGTTATGGTCCGCAACCCGTTGCCAGCGCAAGTTGGTTGAATTCAAACTGCAGGATTCTATATAAAATCACACAAATTTCAAAAAACACGCATCGCAGAATACATTTCGATAGTTACATCGAAGAATGAACGTATTCTTGATTTCTCGCGCGCTCAGAGGGTTAAATTCTCTCTCTCTCTCTCTCTCTCTCTCTCTCGAAACGACCCCTCTAGTTAAAGCTAAATGAAACCAAATAACTCAGCAAAGAAAGAGAGAGAGGAAGAGAGAGGGTTGGAAGGAAAAGCGAAAAAAATGTCGAGAAGAGGGAAACACAGCGCGCGTGTATTTCTTTCTTGAGGCAGTGGCCGGCCGAAAGTGCATCCGAGTGCAAATAGCCGGGGCGATTAGTCGGTGGTAAAAACAGACGGCAGGACCGTGGCGGATTCGGGGTGGTGAGAGTGTAACGCGAGTGTATTCGCGCAGAGATGGAACCCTATCCGGGGCCGCAACTTTCCAAGGGAGAAGCTTCGCCCAGGTTTACGCGCGTATGCCGTTACCAACCGTTGTAGATAGCACCTGTTACCTTTGCTCAAGCTCCAGCAACCCGCGCCGCGCCGCCCACCCCTTCGCCACTTTCGCCCCGCTTCAATTCGACGCTCTTTTAACTACTCGAGCATCGCTTTTACATATCGCGCCGCCGTCCTCCTTTTCATCCCCCTCCCCTTTCGCCTTGTCGACGTGCCAGCCGATTCTTTCGCGATCGAACATTTTCACAAGCGTCGGTGTTTGCGGACGTTGACACTCGTGAACGTAGGACGAAGAGTGGTGTTACGTTCTCGGCTCCCTTTCGCAAAATGAATCAAATGTGTCTGAAAATCGTAGTTTAGCGATTAGTTTCGTAGAATACCTTTTGTGAATACTTTGACTAATTAATAAAGTAGTTATATTGAGACTTGAGACTGCTGTAGTGTAACTGCCGACCTGTACGCGTACACGTTAAGCGTGTCAACGTTGTGAGAGTTGTATATGTATGTAGCTGTGGGTGTATGACGACATTCAAGAACTTATTTCGTGTACATTACACACGGTGTGTACAACGAAGGAAGTTTTAGAAAGAATAAAGCTAGTGAACGGTGTCTCTAAGATCAGAAATCCAATTCAGGCGATATTGAAAGTAAAACCCTTGAAAACTAATATTCCGCTGCCCCAAATGGATAAATCCCAACAGAGACAAGTCCGGAGATGTACAAAATTTGCAAGATGCTATATCACATGTATTATATCACGTGAATCTACTTCACCTTGATATTTATTGGAATCGTTTTTAATATCTATTGTGTGGCGTAAAATAAATGTTCGCGTGTTGTAATTTCTTGCAATAATTACCCTGTAGCTTTTAAACACACTTTCAGACTGCTTCTAAATTTTATCAATATAATCACAATCGTCATAATCCACGTACGAAAAGATCTCCTGCAACAAATATCCAAATACTTTCGTCTATCATCAATTAATTAACTTTGTCGTCGATTGAAAGTCAACGCTAGAAATTTCATTTACCGTGCTGATGAAATTTCTTCGGCCTTCAAAGTGAGAAGAAGCGATTTCGATTTCTACAACTTTCAATCAATCGTCTGATACAAACATTCTTAGAGGTGTAACTTGGTCGGTTCTTACTCACGGTGATTCATCGCACGCGTCGAGTTTAATGCGTGACAAATACGCCTGATTTCGATAAATCGCGAGATATTAATATCGCAGGAAGATACGCCTCTAGCCTCTGACTCGGCTCTTAATCAACTGCACTAAAATGCAATAAATTAGGCGCAGAACAACGCTGCCAACGTTCGACCGAACAAGTAGAATAGAACGTTTTTGATCGACCGCCCACTTGGCCACGAAAATACAGGCTTGGACACTTGCAAGCAGACAGCAGTAAAGGACCTCGCTATAATAATCTACGATCGAGAAGACTTAGCCTCGACGATCAGAACCTTTCGAGGTCGCCGGTCTCTATCAACAATTTTCAACTTGTCGCCGAACGACGACGGAGAATTAAACGATCCGATGGAAATTAATCGGAACGAGATTACCTTCTCTTTCGATACACGTTGTCAACACGTTTTCCAGCCGTGTGCCACGAGAAGATGCGTCGCGCGACGTATAACCGCGAAGTTTTTCATCTACGGAAGGAAATTGGCTCGAAAAAGAGGCGTTCTGAAAAAAAAAAGAAAAGAAAAAGGAAAAATCGTAACAACTTGTCCCTGCTCTGCCAGGGTCTTTCCACGCGACAGGAAATTGATTTACCCGCACGCGCGGATTTATCTTCGCGCTGCGGGGAAATACGCTCGTCTTTCTCTTTCTGTCCGACGACTCTCGTTTGTCGTCTCCGCCATTTACGAATCTTCTCTCCCTCTTTCTTCTCCTTTCGTTTTAAAACAGTCGTAAATTGACCTCTGAATACTCACGTTTGCTAAATGTTGGAAGATAACTTTGTTGAGAGATTCATTTGTATAATGACGTCGCCATTTATTAATATGCGTTTGTGGACGTCGTGATCGATGATCGTGGACGATGATCTTTTGTTTTAACAGGTGAATAACGTGTGTGTAACATGGATGGACGATCCAGGTGTTTTTTCAGTGTGCTTCGACGAATATATGAATAATATAATTGCTAATATATATTGTCTGTAGTTTAACATAAATAATACTTATTTATTCTTCAAGCTTGCAGTCATTAAATCTTATTACAATTCTTACAATTGAGCAAACATTTGCAAACGTTGTTAGTTATTATCGTGCTCTAAGCGAGGTTCAAGCTCGAAGAACACGCGTGTATTTATTCTACCGATTCCCAAAGCCGTTGAGCAATTTAGCTTTCCAATTATTTTTCGCAAATGGCTTCATGTTATTAAAACATAGGTCTATATAGGAAAATAAATAAATAAATGGAAAATTCAATCTTCATTTTTCATAACCTGTTCCCGTTCGCTAGTATTTTTCAAATTGATTAAAAGATAGATTGTTACTCTGAGCTTGATCTACGTTTAATCTGCGAGATATTAATCGCGTTAATAAACGATCGGTTTTAAAGGGACGATGCAAAAAAAAAAAATAGTGAGAAAGCATTAATCATCTAATTGATTAAACATGTGTACGGCCTTGTACAGGAAATTCAAACAAGTATTTTATAAAAGTAAAGTATACAAGTAAATACGACAGAACTGCGTTTATTTGAACTAAATTTCGAATCAATGTTCGATTGAAACTCTTGTTGGTTTGAATCTGGATATTTATTATAATATATAGACAGGAAGTCGTACAACAAATATATAAACCAATTGCCCTTGAATTTCTTCCAGTTTTCAAAAATTGTTATCCTTAAATTATTATCATCCATATCATTAATGTAGGAATCCCGGCTTGAGACCCCAATTTGTAGGAATTTTGATAAAAGATGGTTTAAAGTTAAATAAAAGAAAATTTGTTTAATGATGATTATAAAGTGACGTTTTACACTATTTCCCTAATTGCTAAACTCGCTAGACTCGCAACTCTCTGTCTTCTCTCCCACTGCTCGACACTCACTGCTTTCTTCCTCATCTGCACAAAATTCGTCATTCATACACACAAACGTATCCATACCCTTTATATTTTAAATGCTAGGCGTGAAGGGCTAGCCATAAACAATCCCAAGTCCCAGGCCTAACTTTCTCTACAGTTTATGGTACACCACTTGGGACATCGGCAATTGTTGGACACTGGAGATAGTTCTGGGTCCTTTCCCAAAATTTGCCCATCCCACATTAATAATAATATCAGGGGCAGTCATACTAGATCTTCTTTTATACGAATTATAATTTATTTAAGTCAAATTTCAATCAACACCCAATTGAATGATAAGAATCGATGGACTTTTATAAAAATTCCAATTGTGGATAACTCTCGACAAGACCTAATATCTTATTACCAGAGACGTAACAAATAACATTCGAGCATTCGAGAAATAGTCCCAACTCCGCTTCAAAGTGAAAATTCCACCTCGTCGTCGCGTTTCCCGATTCCTTAAAAATCACGCCACCGTGAACGTTTCAACCCTTCAGGAGAGAAATCGAAAAACGTCTTTCATCCTCGCGAAATAACGTTCGTCCCTGACGATATCTGGCAACGGATCTCTGGCCAGCGATAGCTATTGCCACGGGAGGGCCGCGAGGATAAGATTATTCACCGGTGTTCCCTTAATCTTAATAGAATTACTCTCTCGAATCGAAGCCGAGCCGTAATCCGGAGAGTCGAGACCGAGCCCTCGAGCCGAGAGTTTTGGAAAACCGCGAGAGGAACTTGTAACCGAAATCGTGACGCGCGGCCTTCGTCCGCCGTTTTTAACCACCGTTAATCCAGGCCGGCCACGTCGCGATGGATCCGTGTATAATTCAACTTATTACGGGGCCATGCACACGTGCGCGCATGTAGCCGCGCGTCAGCTACAATCCGCTCTTGGGTTACAATCAGTTCGACAAGTAGCAACGTGCCGCCGACTGATTGTGCCAATATACCCTCCGCTCAACCCGAAGCTACGTCCAATCGTTTCTCGTCGTTTCTCGCTTCCTCGCGCGCCTTCCCTACCCACCACCACTTTCTGGTCCTGGGTCTCTGCACTGGGTGGATCGAGCATTTTTTTTTTATATAAATTTGAAATTCGCCGCTGCTCGCGTTACCTTTTCGAACAATGTTTCTCTCGTTTTATTTTTAATTGTTGGGCAGACATCGTGGTAATAGGTACTTGCTGGGTAATATAGTTTCTTCTTTCTTTTTTTTTTTTTTTTTTTTTTGCGAACGTTGGAGTTGCACGATATCGGGAACATTGTGCTTGTATTTGGACGAGTTTGAAACGAGTCTGTCTTCGTCAAGTTTCTCGTCGATGGATAATTCCGATTAGATGGATTACACTGAACACTCCCTTTGAAACAAGCCTTTCATCTCTGAAATACTGTCCATTCAATGATTTTTCAACAATTATATAAAAAATTGCCAACAAACTAGATTCAAATATAAAATGAAATAATATCAAATTTGTTGAAGAATAAATTATAAATTATAAAAACATTAAAATTAAATTTATTGCATTTTATGGCATACGATAATTTTTTTAATATGCTAAATTCGAATTTATAACAATAATTCTCAAAACTGAAACTATTATAATAATTAATCCATTTGAATAATAATTTAAACTGAAACTTTAAAAAATTATTCTTCGATTCAATCAATTGAAATTTAAAAACAAATAATTATCATTATATATATTAAATTTCTTAAAAATCAAATAAAATCAAATAAATAAATAACTATTATTAAATAAATTATTCAAATTAATTCAATCGTTTAAGATAAATTTAAAAATCTTATTTTCCGATGACCAAACTCATAGTTTATTCCAATTCATAACAATCCTAAAATACCTTCACGTATAAATATTAAAAATATAAAAAATAATCATAATCTATATCTATACGTCTTTATAATATGATATCTCGTTCGAACCTAACTGTTCCCTGGTCGTCCGTGCAATTTGACGTCAAAATGTCGAAAGCAAGTTTAACATTAATCGCAACGTACAGGCAAAATAAGATTTCAAAATCAATTTTATATTTCTTCAAAGACTCTACTTTTAATATCGCTACCTATTCCGCACGAGGAACTACAGTTTGCGTTACACGCTGCACAAAAAGCTCCCTCTCTCTAGTAGCTAGAAACTAGAAAAACCTACCCCACTGTTCGTACAAATTCTCTCTGCAATTCTTTCGCCGAACTTCGCGACCAATATCATCACCCGGCTGGATCCCCGCGCGGACGAACGTGTCCTGATACTTTTCCATCACCCTGTAACCATCTGAGCCAATCATCTACCTATCCAATCGTTCCGTCTGCGTCGCTCTTCCACCCCGTCCGTTCCTTTCATCCCTGGTGACTGAGCGTCTGTTCGCAAACTTAGCTTCAAAGACCGGATGCAATTAGCGAGCAAGAAGGATCCACGCTCGGAAGAAAAAGCAGAAGAAGAAGAGGAGGAGGAGGAGGAGGAGGAAGGGCAAGCAAAAGGAGGCGAGATAGATAAAGGAAGAAAAAAAAATAGAAAGGGAAGGGGGATGGAAAGAAAAAGGAGAGGAAGGTCCGAGGCCGGAGATTTTCGCGGAATCACGATCACGTCCATCATCGGTTGCTCGTGAAAGTAATTGGTACTACCGTGAATTCGCGTAATTGATCCGAAAAGCGTCTCCGCGAGGCGGTGCCCGCCAACTGACGAATCTCGCGAGGAATCATCCTCTTTCCGCTCCTCTAGCTTCGAACGAAAAGTATTGAGCTGGCGTTTCAAAATTGTATGAAAACTGAAATCCTCAATTATAGATTAATTTATAAAATATTCTGAAAATGACGATCCTATATCTTCTTCTCCAATTTATGTGTTCTCATTCACATGTCGCGATGTGTTTCTTTCATTAAAATGTAACATCATTTATTTCCTACGATGTCTGCTCGTGTCAAAAATTGATAGATTTGATAAATTATCAATCATTGATAAATTATGAAACAGATGTTTAACTCTCATTGATTCACTCTCTTATCAATTCACTCTTGCTTCTCATCTCTCGTGAGTCACCATGCTCGCTCTCAATTGTTCTCGCATACATCTCTCTCGTTCGTTCTTTCTTCTGCCATGAAATATATATCAAACACTCAGATCACACCACATCACAATTATATGCACACTCCCGCCACGCTCATCCTTCCATACAAACATTCTGTATATTCATTCCACAATATATAATTATCTATGGCAACCACTACCACAAAAACGTCCCTCATGTTATGACAGAACGAATATCGCCTGAAATACAGCGTTATACACACACAATCTTTCTCGTATGATATTTTTGTATAAAATTGAAATTGGAATGTCCCCCAAACTAGGTTACAATATTTTCTTCCTTTTTTTATAAATAAAAATAATAACACCTGAATAAGAACACGTTCATCTTTCGCTGCAATGACGTAAATCAGGGTGGCAATATAATAGATTCCATAAGAGTGCGAATTTTTGAAATGCCTCTCTTCATTGAGAGAAGAAGCTCTCCTGGACCAAGGCTAACGATAATTAATTAACCGAGCCAGCTGACTTGCTGATCGCGAAACTGACCTTCGACGATCTTTGATCCCGGCGATTTTCGAGATTAACGTCCTGCGACTCGGTGGCTTCGACTTTGATTCGACGGAGGGACGAAGCAAAAACAAACTGGGAGAGAGAGAAACGATCTGGAAGAGTAAACGAAAATTGTACGTGTGTGTGTGTGTGTGTGTGTGTGTGTGTGTGTGTGTGTGTGTGTGTGTGTGTGTGTGTGTGAGAGAGAGAGAGAGAGAGAGAAGAAAGTGGAAGAAGGCTGAACCACCGCGTAGAAAAGTTGCAACGGTGCAGCGGTCTGGTTGGCTACTGCTACTACTGCTACTACTATTACTGGCAGCGCTCTCGGAGCCGCAAGTAATTAGAGAAAAAGTCGCGACCCAGATGTGGGCGAGCGTGTCGATCGATTACAGAGCGTGGTCGCTCTTCCCTGCGCCCAGGAAAATTTTCCTTTCGAGGAGAGCTCGCCGGAGAATGTCAAAAAGATGGATGAATCTCTCGCGGTGGATCGCTCGCCATTTCTCCTCGGCCGTTGTTTCGAAACGAGCCTGTTTGACTCGCGAGAAGTCGGAAATTCCCCGAATCTTTCGTCACTCTTTTCGACCTTTCTCAAGCTTCTCAAGCTTCTGAATCTGTCAGATTTTTAATTAGAACGCCGTGTCCGCAAAAGTGAATTAAACAGAGTATTTATCTAACTTTGGGTGTTTCCACGAGTGTTTAAATTCGGGAGGATTCGTCGTTGGAACGTTATTTGTTTTAATCAATTAAATGGAGGATATGTACGTAATTTTTGTCTCTCTCTCGAAACTTCTAAATCCATAACGATCCTCAATTGGAATGTTGTCTGTAGAAACGAAGACAGTTCTTAATTGAAATATTATTTATCTATAGAAACGAATTAAGTGAAGCAATGTCATTAAATTTCTTTTTTTTTTTTTTTTTTTTAATGAAAAACGTATGCGTTTGTAATATTTTATATTTAAGGTAATTCTTACATTTAAGATACCTTTTTCTTCCATTCAACCATCAAATGATATCCTTTAAGAGATTCATTAATTTCTATTAAAAGAAGATTCTTCATTCCTAAGACTATTAATCTCTTTTTTCATTTTTATCCCCCGAGACTCAGAAAATTAGGCGACAGGGAACGAGTTTTACAAAATTACGAGTTTTACATTGCAGTTTCAACAAACCATTACACATCACGGCCATTCCATCTCGCGCCATTAATTACGAACAGAAAGCCGGGGGAACTGACGGTGCGTTTCGCGGAACCGGAAACGGCCGTGGCCCCCCTCCGAGATTTTCGCGACGTTATCGTCGTTATCGGAGCAATTAAGGGAAACGACGGTCGCGACCCCTTGGTTATAAAGCTCTCAACTGGTTTTTGGAACGCCTGCGCGGCTTGTTACATCTTAATCCTTTGAATTGCGTGAAAGTGGCTGCCGACCTCTCGGAGTCGGATTTGCAATTAATTGAAACTGCTTCTCAGCGCCTTCGAATTCTCAAGTTCGTTCCGAAACGACCGTGGAACGAGAGTTTTTTTTTTTTAAATGAAACAAAGTTGGATCGGTGAATTTTCAGTCTGAAAAGTTAATATGCTGCTATTACGTCAGAGAGGAAGATGAATTGGATATTATTTTATTTCGTCGTTTTATTTCATTTTCTTGGGTGTTTTAAAAAATATCACCCATGTTTTGCAAAATGTCGTAGACTCGTTGTTGTTTAAAAGACTTCCATCTTTGTGCCCACCATTTATTCATTTATGTATTTTTTAATTTATCATTATTAGTGTATCTTTTTTTTACTTATCGTCAATTTCTGAAAGACATATTTTTTCCCTAAATGCTTCCTCTGGTCATCGAAACCAAAATGAGGAAATTAACAAGAATTTTGATCTTGAAGTATTTCTAACCATCCAACAATTTCCTCGAAATGTTATTAACTATAATTGCCACGATGTAAGTTTATATCGTCCGCAATAATAATTAAATTCCAATATTGTTACCATCATACAAGCATCAATAATTTCATTCACCAACGAACGAACCATCAAAAAGAAACTGTAGAAATTGTACAATATTGAAGCTATGTATCTGTACCGATCAACATAGCCGAATGAACAGATGAGCGAACCAGCGAATCCACGATCTACGTACAATACAAATTAAACTCTCAAGTTAAACATCTAGCCGGTTCACACGGTGCATCGAAGATCCACAAACTGATCCAAGATCAATCATCTCGAAACCACCGCCACACTCACAACTCCAGCGAACAACTGATTAATCACCCAACCATAGAAACTTCCTCTCCCAATAATTGCGTCAATCAGTCATCACCGTGCACGGTGATTGGAAAAAATCCAGCGAGAAAAAAAAAAGAAAAAAGAGAGAAACGTGAATGTTCTCGATGGTTGGAGATGAAGAAGAAAGGAGGAGGAGGAGGAGGAGGAGGTGCTGGGTCTCGATGAAACCGGTCAAGTTAAACGCGTGGAGGTGTTCTCAGCCGCGCGGGCGTCCATTATACTCGCATAAAGGATTCCGTTCCAGGCGTTTCCATTATCTCGTAAAAATACGACTCTGTTCGACTCCTGCGGAAGAAAAAAAAAAGGACGCGCGATCATTTATACCGCGATTTAATAGCAGATTAACGAGGCAATTTGCGTCAGAAGGTGGGGAGGGGGAGGGGAGGTGGGCGGTCGTGGGGTCGGTTTAATCGGCGGAGACGGCTAATTTGTCATCGACATCGATACCCATCTACTCGTAATTTCGTGCCGGATAATTCGCGCGCGCGGCCTCTGCCCGCTTTCTCGCCTCCTTGCCCCTCTCTCTCTCTCTCTCTCTCTCTCTCTCACACACACTCACTCACTCACTCTCTGGCCGATCTATAAACCCAACTGATCTCGTTCGCGACCTTTTTTTCAACCGTGGCCATCCTCCGCGCCGCGGTGAGATCGATCTTCCGTCTCGCGTTCGACGCGTCGCGCGCGGTAATTAACGAGGACGAGGAAAAGGGGGGAAAAAAATTTTTTTTTAAATACAGGCCGCGGAGACGGTCTAATTGATAATTAACGGCCGTGTAATTAGTCGGAATTTCTGTACAATGCGCTTCCTTCCGGTCGGCGAATGTTACAACATTTACGGGAAAATTAATTAGCCTCCTCCCTGCTGCGATACATTTATCACGGCCGATCAAAACCGTGATAAATTTAAAAGGGCTTTTGCACGCGGGAACGCGATTCGCCCCGCCGCGCGGAGAGTTTACCATTATCGAAATTGTCTATAAGCGGCTGTTAAACGATTGTAATTAATTTACCGTGAAATGGACAGCGAGAGGAGTTGGTACATCCGCGATATTGTCACGGCCAATCGGCACGAAATTGGTCCTCGACGTTGTCCAATGTGGCCCCCTGCCTCTGCCTCGAAAATTTCGCTCGCGAATGCGAGCGTTTCATCCTCAGATGACGTTTGACAGTATCTCACTTAAACGTAACTCTTTCGTTTGACGTAACTATTACTTCGTTATATACGAGACAGACGATGTGAATTTGCTTTTAAGATGAAATACTACAAACTGACTACGTTTATACGTGGTATAAATGACAATGATAATAATTATGACGTAGTAGACTACGTCAATACTAACGCAAAGGTAATTGGACGACACTCGGAAACGCGAAATATTTCAGATTTGAAGATATTTAGAAAAAATCGAAATTTTCCGATCTCCGATAGTGAGAATCATAATTTTGTAGATATTTCTATAAAAATAGTGTATTTCGTGCAGTGTTATTCTTCCACTTCTCGCGTACTACTTGCAATCGTTGCGTAGTCGAAGTCGAAAACACAGGTGGTATTCTTCGCGAATGTGCAAGATATCACCATCAACTGTTTCACAGACTTCACAATTTTTCCAAAGCATGAAAATCTAGCATTTCAACAGTGTAAAAAGTGAAGTAGAAGAAAAGAGATCTCATGGATCGAGTGAATTCCCTTGAAAAGGCAGACCTCGCCGCCAAATTTAAGAAAGATCTACAGATCTGCAAACAGAGTTTACCGTTCGATCGAGAGTCGCAGCTCTCTTTAAACCTGCCAGAAAAGGAACACTTTGCAAACCGAACGTCATTGATGTCTTACACTCTGTCATCCAACAACGTCATCGATCGCAACAGCCATGGATCGATATTCGTACTCGTCCATGAAAGAGCGAACGGAGAGCCACACTGTAAAAGCAAAACCGCTTCCTCGAGCCAGGTCAATTCCCGACGTCGTAGAATCCTTCGTGCAGATCACGCGAGATCGTTGGATTTCGGAAAAACGGGAACGATGACGTCGTTCGCAAGCGACAACGCGGCGTCCCTTTACGAGCGGTTTTTCGAACGGCGGCACTCGAAGTCGTTGTCTCCTCACGAAATGGGTCCCCGAGGATTCGCAGTGTCGCTCCCTTGCGATTCCGCTGATCAGCGACTAACAATTTGTAAATGAATTTTCGAAACATACACTGTTCTTCAGTATTTGGCAAATAATGGTTTTCGATCGATGATACGTGATTAATTAAAGAAATTCGAAGCTATTTTACTTGAACTATGAACTAATTTACTTGACAATTAAAAATTTGTCTAGAAAATAAATATCAACGAAACGAAAATACTCAAATGAAAATCACACGTGTCATCAAGCAAAATATAATTTATCGGTGTGTGTTATCAGAGAAATGTGTCTTGCAATTAGTTTTCAATAGGATCCGTTCCTCGAGCGTTCGTCAATGAAAGAAATTTGGAGACATCTGTCTGATAGATATCTACTGTTGACGAAAACGAGACGAACGTTTTATTAATATATGAGCGCATCTAAATTTCTTCTATCGTCGTCAAAAACAATCGAGCGACGTCCATTTCAACTTGTGTCTGTAATAAAGTACGTGGCAAAATAAGGAACAGCAAACAGTTACTTCCATCGAAATCAAATAACAAAATAAAGATCCAGGACAATTTATTTTACGAAACATAACGAACGAATCATTCAATTCGAAATAAATGAATTCAATTTCCACTCTGCGAAATACTTAATAGTATCATTTCGTTATTTCACAAACAGATCATCTGCGAAATGACACTATATAAAGAGCAATGTTATTTCGAAAATTGTTCTTGAGAGATCTGGAGCGGGTATTGATCGTAGCGCGCCGCGAGCACGCCGCTTTTTACCGGTGCCATGAAATTTTCCCTAGATTACCGTGGATTTGCCATGGTACACGGTGTGCCCGCGGCCACCGGATGGCCGGCCCGCTCGTATTTAATGGATAGTTAAGTGGAGGTCTCCTACGTGCTCGAAAGCCACGTAGCATGTGTCGCGAGTACGCTCACCGCCAGAGTTTCGAAACGCGTGCGGTTCCTCCGCGATCTGCAACTTCACGACGCGATTCCTCGAAGGAATTGGGAAGGAGAAACAGGATTGAAGCGATTGGAGGAGAAGCGATTTGAAATTCTTTGGCGGGCCAAAAGATTAAAGAGGTACTTGCCCGTTCGTTTTCTTACGAACTTGTCCATATTATTTTTAATATTTTCTGAGGGATAACAGTGCTGTCTATGATTGTAACTTTGACGTCTAAATTGCTTTTTTTTCACGAACTTGTTCGTATAATTTTCTGAAGAGTAACAGTACCGTGTATGATTGCAACTTTCATGTTCAAATATCGTTTTTTTTTTTTTTACAAACTTGTTCGTGTAATTTTCTGAGAGATAACAGTACTGTGTACGATTGTAATTTCGATGTCGATTAACCAGCGTTTAAAAAAAGATGACACTGCGAATTAAAGTGAAATTTCACTCGATGAAGTCGTTTCTTTCCAAATTAGCACATCTGATTCGAAGATTCTCTCAACTTCTATTCAACAACCAAATTTCTATGAAAAATTCGTATTCTTGAAAACTTCTAGTTAAAAGAAGAGACGCCCTTGGACAATATTATGCCTCCGTTTCTTATTTGTACGATTTCAATTGAAAATCTCCTGCGAACGCACAAAAATCCACAATCTACTAGCAAGAAACAACTAACCAGAACTCCATCATACCTTAGCAAACATCCCTCCAGAACGCATGATGTCAGCGAAACCCTCGACCACGGTTCACAGACTCTTAAAAAAAAAAAAGAAAAAGAGAGAGAGAGAGAGAGAGCCCACGTTGTCCAAGATAAAAATGGCAAACAACATGGAAGTAAAGCGAAACGGTCGATTGCTTCGAGAGATCTGGAACCAAGGGAATCGAAATGTGGGTGAATACCACCCACGGAGATGGTAGGATCGATCACCGTGGCTTTTATCCGCCGCGAAAAGTCGCTTATCCACCACTTGCACTCGTAATTGCGAAGCAAGCTGAGCATAGAAACGATCCGCGCATTCTCAGTTCCCGGAACATAATTACACCAAACACGTACATATGTATATCTACCAGTCGGACGGTATACGGAGCCAACTCTCTTTCTTTAGATTCTAGATTCTCTCTCTAGATTCTTAGACGCTAAATTCTAGATTCTTAGAGACTGAATTCCAGATTCTTAAATCCTGAATTCTAGATTCTTAGTCGCTAGATTCAAGATTCTTAGACTCTAGATTCTAGATTCTTCTCTTTCTCTTTCTCTCACTCTCTAATTTCTAGATTCTCTCTCTAGATTCTTAGACGCTAAATTCTAGATTCTTAGAGACTGAATTCCAGATTCTTAAATCCTGAATTCTAGATTCTTAGTCGCTAGATTCTGGATTCTCAGACTCTAGATTCTAGATTCTTCTCTTTCTCTTTCTGTCACTCTCTAATTCCTAGATTCTTTCTCTAGACTCTTAGACGCTAAATTCTAGATTCTTAGAGACTGAATTCCAGATTCTTAAATCCTGAATTCCAAATTCTTAGTCGCTAGATTCTAGATTCTTAGACTCTAGATTCTAGATTCTTCTCTTTCTCTCTCTTTCTCTCACTCTCTAATTTCTCGATTCATTCTCTAGATTCTTAGACGCTAAATTCTAGATTCTTAGAGACTGAATTCTAGATTCTTAGACACTGAATTTTAAATTCTAGATTCTTTTCCCTAGATTCTTAGAATTGGACGCTGGATTCTAGATTCTTAGTCGTTGGATTCTAGATTCTAAATTCTAAATTCTTAGACTCTGGATTCTATATTTCTAGATTCTTCTCTCTCTTTCTCTCTCTCTCACTCTCTGGATTCCACATTCTCTCTCTAGATTCTTAGACACTGGATTCTAGATTCTTAGACGCTGAATTCTAGATTCTCTCTCTAGATTATTACAATTAGACGCTGACTTCTAGATTTTTACTTGGACTTCTAGATACTTGGACGCTGAATTCTCGATTCTTAGATTTTGAATTCCCCCCCCCCCCTCCCCTCGCGAATAGAACATCTATATAAAAGGTTTTACGTTCCACTTTAGATTATATACCTGAGATGACCGAAGGAACAGCAACGGAGAAGGTATACGAGAAACCGCCCTCTCTCGTTTTTTTCCCTAAATGCGGCTGGCCTGGTCTCTCTCTTTCTCTCTCTCTCTCTCTCTCTGATTAGCCCTTTCTCTCCGTTTCTTCTTTCAGCAACTCCAACTTCTTCCTCTTCTTCTTCTTCTTCTTCTTCTTCTCTCCTTATCCAGCTTTCGGGGACTTAGATTGGCGAAGCGAAGGATTTATTCCACGAACAAGAACGAGGAACATGGACCGAACGGCGGATGGAATTGGCGGGTTTCACGTGTCCGGTTTATTTCCCTTTGTCTCTGTTACCGGATGGGAAGAGGATTGATGCGATTCGTGATTTAGCGAACGAGAGAGAGGTAGATGGATCTCACGGCGACAATGATACTCGTTCGCTGTTGTTTGATCAGGTGACGCTCGATTGGCGGAGAACCGGGACCGTCTGAGTGGGTCTCTGTTTGGCGGCGATTCCGCGCGTTTTTTTTTTTTTTTTTTTTTTTTATGTTGGAACGGTCGTTGGCGGAAAAGCGATAATTTGACTGTGAACGTTCGCGCGAGTTCGTGTTTCCACGCGATTGGAGAAGTGGGATGGGAGTGTGCGTAGAATTATTTTACCGCACACTTTGGACGCTTTGTATTGCGTAAATTCCGCGCGTAAATTCTCGCACTTTTGGATTTCATTCTCGAGTAACAAATACTAGAACGATCAAGAGACTCGAAGAGGTTACAGAACGTAATTTGAAAACTGTTCATTTGGTATCTTTAGGATTTCATTCGTCAATAGAAATATTCTACGCTCGTAACACGATAATATCTAAAAACTCGGTTGCAATGATTTAACATCTTATTTTTTCAACCATTCTAAAGAATATAATATTTCGTATAGACTTCGACTCCGAACACAATAAATTTTCTACTCTTCTTTTCCTCGCGTGTGTCTTTTCAAATTACGCGAATTAAAACTAACGAAATTTTAATATTCCAGTGAAAAAATATTGTTTAAGAGGAGGAGGAAAGAAAGTGAAGATTGGCCTCTGGCTTTCAGTTGCTCCTGTTGTTGACTATGTTGATTATTCGGAATTTGAATTCATGGTGATTCGTATGCGCGCCACTTAATAGGAAATTCCGTTCCCCTATAGGACCTGTCCTATCGGCCAGATTCTCTCCCTTTTTCCCTTCTTTCGCTCTCTTCCCTTCCCTTCGAGAATCGTAACTTCCCTTCTTCTGTTTCCGCGTCGGGGAATCGCGGTCACGTTCCAACAAAGTTCAGCCGTTCGTGCAAAAAGGTGATTTATCTGAACGACGAAGGGGAACGTATTTAGATCTGCTCCCTCAACAGTTACTTTCCCAAGACGATTTTTCTCCAAGTTGTTTTTACACCGTTCGATTGGTTAATTCGCCGATTAAATATTCGTCACACAGACTGTGTAATATCGTTGAACAAATATCACGAGCACTTCGTCGACTTCGTATTACATTATATTACGTTATATTACATTACATTATATTACACTGTATTATATTATATTGTATTATATTATACTATATTGTATTACACTGTATTGTATTAGACTGTATTGTATTACACTATATTCTATCACACTGTATTGTATTACACTGTATTCTATTACACTATATTACATTACACTGTTTTATATTACACTGTTTTGTATTAGACTGTATTGTATTACACTGTATTGTATTAGACTGTATTCTATTACACTGTATTATATTACACTGTATTATATTAGACTGTATTGTATTACACTGTATTGTATTAGGCTGTATTGTATTACACTGTATTGTATTACACTGTATTTTATTACACTGTATTCTATTACACTGTATTCTATTACACTGTACTGTATTACACTGTATTGTATTACACTGTATTGTATTACACTGTATTGTATTACATTGTATTATATTATATTCTACTATATTATATTATATTATTACATTCTCTAATCTTTTTGAGTGCTCCACGTCCCACCAAGATTTTTATTTATCTATTTAAATTTATCTACTAAAAGTTGGCAACAAACGTGCGATATTAATATTGTTGGAATATTAATGTGCAACACAGGACATTAATAAAGTTGGAATATCAACGTACAAAGGTTGCAATCGCCTATAATTATTTGACTCTCAGAGAATCAACTCTCTCGATAACCGCGTTATTAATATGAAAAAAAATACGAAGAAAAATCGAACCTCGGCTTTCGATCGATCGACAATAAATCATAAAACGGCGTGGAATTTTTAACAAAAGTTTCTTAAAAATCGCCATCGTTATCCGGAAATATTGAATACCTCGAGAGATCCTTAACGCCCCGGTAAGTCAAATTTAAAACACACGGGATCACCTTTTAAACTCCGTGGTTTCGCAGAGAACTGACGTCCAGATACACCGAGCGAAATGAATCAGAGGATTTCCTCGAGTGTGGCTGCGATTATGGCGATTATCGGGCAGGCTCTGCCGTTAAGTTTATACCGCGTTCATACGTTAGTGTCGCTGTACGGGAAACTTAAGGTCCCCCGACGAGGCGAAAGTGCCCGGTGAGATCGTAAAAACGTGCCTGATCCCTTTATCGCCGCGGCACCCTTACCAGTTGACCGCGGATTACGCTCACGGAATCGAGCATGGTCAGTATCAATAACAGTTTCATTGTCGTGACGTTAGTTCGCCGCCCGTAACGTTTGTTTCCCAACGATCGTTTCTCTCTCGTCTGAAATATTTCTCTGATGGGAAAACCTTCATTTTTACTGATAAATAACGCGAGTTTACATTGAGCGATTTTCTATTTTGATGTTACTTTGTATAAGAGTATATATCATTTATTCCAACAGTACAATTATCGAAATACATGAAGTTCCCTGATTACTATAAAATTTCGTTCTTTAATATTTGCTGAGTTAGACAATAATACTCTTCCTGCATTGTCGTATTAAATATTCCCTTATTGCCAATATTGGAACGAAAAGCGAGAGCGATGACTATTGTTGTAGAAAAGTATTCGTCTTTGCAATTTCGACGAACTCGAGGTGCAAAATTTTCATTTCACATATGACTTTTACGGTTAATACACAATTCGAACGAACGAGAAGCGAAAGCGTGACTATTTTGTACAAAAGTGTTTGCCTTTACAAATTCGAGAATATAAATGTTGTATTTAACGTCAGCGATAGCAATGTCATTTCACGCTTGATTCTATGGTTAATAAAAATCGAACGAACGAGGAGCGAGTGTTTTCAAATGGTTGAACAGGGTGAAAATGCATTCAATACGCGTAATTGGCTGATCCCGTAGGAACGTGAAGAATACATACGGGACAGTTTCACCGTTCGTCGCTTAGTTTGCATTATAAGGGTATATCCAGAATTTAGGTTTAAAGGACGAGCCTCAAAGAAACGCTCTTACCAGCGAGGTTGACGCCGAAAGCCGACTTCCAGTTAGTTAGTCATGTACATTTATCTATGGATATTCATAATCCATTTGCGTTTCAAAAGTCCGGCTGAATCACAGTCTTGATACACGATCTAAAAGCGTTGCGTTAGGAGCAATCACGGCTTCAAAGCTCTATTCATCGAACAGCGACGTGTCACACCGCGGGGAATATATTTAAGAAACAAAGCTCTTCGCTTCCTATGTGTTTGCGAGAAAATTAGAGTGAAAGAGAGTCGAATCAACGAGAGCTCTGGAAAGTAAGTTCTACAGAATCCTACAAGATACGTACAAATTTCACTCTTCTCAGCTCGAAACTCAACGACAGAACAAAAATAGCGAATATCAGTTCTTCCAAACAATGAAATCTCTCGCGGATGTATAAATTTCTATTTTAACCTGCGCTGGCCAACTGATTCGCGAACCATAACGAGTGACCGAACCTAACACAGCGTACAAGACTTAACCTAAATATTTTCAAAGCAGAGGCTTCGCTCTTTAAAACGAAACCAAGTAGATCGTCATACGTGTGATCCTCTTTTACGAAGTTATGCGTCAATTATCGACAATTCTCCATTGTCATTCGAACATTTATGCTCTTTGCTATAAATTGTTTGACTTTCACCGTCTCATAAGTTTCTTCTACGCCAGGGGGTTTTTAACCCCGTGCGTCGACAACTGGTTCGCGGACCATAACGAGCGACCGAACCGTATACACAACAATCCGTCGCTTTCTTTTTCTTTTGAACTCGTCGGTACGACATCACTGGATAGAAATGATTAAGAAATAATAAATACATTATTATTAAATGTATTGTAAATATAATAATATATAATAAATATATTATTAAATATATATATATATATATTAAGAAATAATAGACATATATATAGCATTGTTGTTTGTTTTGCCTGGGTTACATTTAAATATACTTAAAATTTGGGGAAATGTTGCAATTTGATATGACATCGCTGGATAGAAATTATTAAGAAATAATAAATATATTATCATTAAATATAATAATATATAATTAATATGTTATTAAGGAAGAATAAATAAATAATAAATATATATATAGTATCGTCGTCTGTTTTGGCTAGGTTACATTTAAATATACTTAAAACTGAGAAAATGTTGCAATTTGGGAAAAAAAAAATTCTCGACGTGCGTAACACGTCGTTCCAGCGCAAAAGGTTAAAATGCAATTCTGTTCATCCCGAAATAAATACGAAATTTCATCCTCAAGTTGAAACAGACAACATATACCACTTACCCCGGAACATAAAACATATGGAGAATTGTTATTCCGGCTCGCGGCGAATTGGAATAATCATGTTGATCGAAATTTTCAAAGCGTTGCGAGATACAACATTCTTTTTCACCGGCGGACTCGGACCGCCTAACTCACCGCCCGATTTCTCCCGGAATCCCTCTTTCTCGCTCGATCTGTTTCCCTTTGAATCCTCGCCTGCGTCGATCGTGTTTTTATCTCTCCTTGTTGGCGGCTATTGCTCCGAATTCGCCAGCCATTCTTCTCCCCAGCCGACGGAGTCGTGTCGGAGTTCGAGGTCGGGCATCGATTTGCCGCGTTCGCACCCTCCGAGATCATCCGCCTGATGTTTCATACGCATCGTCGAGAAATTGAAAGATATCGCGCCTTCCATTTTTGTTCGAATGGAACGTTCCGGCGATACGCCTTCGCTGGGAATCGAAAAGAAGAAGAAAAACATTGCACAGAGTCTTGAGAATTTTGTACCATTCCACTCTAATTTATTTCTCGAACGTTTGAATTCATTTCCACTCGTTTGTTTAAAGCTCGTCTCGCAACAAGGCTGAGCATTTCCATTCTAAATTTTTATTTTGGAAACAATGGGAATGAGCTGCTTGCACTATAAATTAATTGATCATTTTCACTCGCTGTTTATATTCTGAAAATGATAAAATCAATCGCTTGTTAATTAATTGACAGAAAGAAGCTTTATAATATAGATAAAGAAGCTTCACGACAGAGGTACATAAATCTGAATCATCTAATTAACTACCAAATGCCTAATATTTTTTTCGAATTTCACTCTGTCGATCTCATTTTGTTAACCGTTCCAAATTCCGACTGAGAAGTCAACACCCTCGCCAAACAAAGTTTCCCACGAGAACCGCGAGATAGTTCACCTCGATATTTACACTTCTCTGCCATCCAAATTTCATCGGTCCAGAAACCCCTGGGGATCGATCAATCAATCGAATCACATCGCGCGTTTTAAATTCTAAAAACAGCGGAAATTCCACTCAGAACGAAAGCAAGTAGACCGGGATTCTCAAGCGAAAATCAACGACGATCGAAACCCCCTCCATCCCTTCGTGATATATATATATATATTTTTTTTCCATTCGGGTCCAACGCAGACTCGCCTTTTTCCGCCGCATGAAACTTTCATGCGCGTCGTAACAGCGCGCAACGGCGGCCACTACACAGGGAATCAAAAATTCGCTTGCGTAGTAGGTTGAAAACGAGCGAAAAGAGAGAGAGAGAGAGAAAGAAAGTTCGGCCCTCGGTCGATCGGGCTGTTTCTGAAAAATCTCCCATTCCCCTTTCCTTTCTTTTTCTAAATCTGTCCCCACCGCCTTGTCCGCCTTCTCGCGAAACCAACGAACCAACGAGGAAACGCTACGTGCCGAAACCCTGCACTACGTGAAAGCCCGCGGAAACTTTTTCCCCCCCGTGGCACCAACAGCCACGTCTAACAGCCCGGTTGGCTGCGAGGGTTTTGCAATCTGAACGTGACACGTACGCGACTGGCTCGCTATCTCCTCTTCTGCGGCCACCCGCGCCGCCGACACGCGCCTGATAACCTCGATAATTCACGGAGATACAAAGAACTAATTTTCAACGCGAGCCGCAAGCGCGGCTGTCCGGCCCACCCCCGCTCGCGAGACACGAAACGAAACGCGCGCCGTGACCACGCGCTCGCTCCACGAGCGTAATTTCGTTTACACCGAGGGAAAGGGGGTGGGCCAGCAAGAGGGAAAACTAAATCGCGGTTGCGAGCGCCCGGTTAGTTAGGAACGGCGCGAGGACGAAGGTCAAACGAGAGGACGGCGTCGGCTGCTCGAACGCACGGCCTTGCCCTTATTTCTAATCTTGTTATATGGTAGTTAAGATAGGGGTAGGTCGCTCTGTTTCCTTTCTTTCGGGGAGAACCCGAATTTTTTGAGTGTATGTGGTTCGTTCGCACAGAGAGAGAGAGAGAGAGAGAGAGAGAGAGAGAGAGAGAGAGAGAGAGAGAGAGCAAACGTAATTAGTGTATCGAGTTGGTCAAAAAGTAACTGCGTTTTTTTTCTTCTAATAGATGTTCACTGCTTTAAATAAATATATATTACATATATTAATAATATATAATACATATAATAATATATATTATAATATTATATATATAATAATATATAATAATAATACATTACATAATAATAATAATAATCACAATAATAATACGTTACATAATAATAATAATAATATATAATACAAGATTTGACAATAACTATTTATTTCAACTGATGTACGACAAGATTTTTACGACGATTTTTGCTTCGGTCATCAACAACTGAGAGTACAATATATTTCCTTCTTTCTTCATTTGAAATCAGCATCGTCAGTAAACTCGCTTTTAAAAATACGCGTGCCATCGCATTGAATCATTGCATTGAATCTTGTAACCAACTTCATTTCAAACGAAGCAAATTCACTGTCCAAAATCCAAGATCCGATACCTGATTGTAGGGACATTTTCGTCATGTTTTGCTGTGCAAGCTCGTAAAAAATTCGAAACTTTCGAGCTACGACAGTGTGTCGGAATTGGTTTGCGCGACGACGAGTTTCCATATCCAAATCCGTTCTTGAAACTGTTTTTTCTTTTTTTTGTCAGAAGAAATGAGAACGCGGAGTCACGAACGATGGCAAAAAATATCGGGCAAAATGGACGGTGTATTAACAATCCGACAAAGCTTTTGTTTCACGTGGAAAATTCGTCTTTTATTTGCAAAGAAAAAAAAATGCAATTATTTTTTGACCAACCTAATATCAAATTGCAAATTAGTCAGGGTGACATCGAACTATACAATCCAATGATAATAATACAATTCATCGAATGGATAGCTTTGCTCTTGTTCTAATGTTATACTCGAAATAAGAGTTGCAATAATTATTGCTCCAAATCGTTCTGCGGTTGCGAGAGTTTCTTCTGTGAATTAATTAGAGTGTCGCGAGGTTAAACGAGAGGAAACGGTGCAATCCATTTAACGAACATCTTTATTCTTATTTCTAATTTCATTCATTATGTGGCAATTGAGATAAAGCCGAGTTATTCTATTTAATCGTGGATGAAGTGTTTGATTCTACGTGGCTCGTTCTCGAAAGACTCTTGCAATTGCTATATTGGGTTCTGACGTGTATAAAATGTCCAAGTTTTGAGAACCATCGTGAAACCACTGGATCGTGAAATAGACACTAGTTCGTAAACACCGTGAAAGAAAAAAATTAAAAATTTCAAAACAAACGTACGAAATATTTTTCATTCAAAAAGCGAAATTTAGGAAAAAGCAATTTTATTCAACGAAAACCAACTATCAGCGAAATTCATCGGTGAAAACCTATCCATAAACAGCGGTATAGTCCTTTCGATTAAAATTGTATCTATATCAAATATTCAATTAAATGAATTGCTCAGACCGTTCGAGTTTCGTTGAAATTCGTCGAAACGTCTGATTAATGACGATCCTGTTTCACTCGTTCGTCGTTCTTTCTACAATACATTCTTGACCACTTATGCGCCAAAGAATAGACCTGTCACGCCCATTAGACCGGAAGTGTCGTCCTAGTTATTGACCATCTATCTCAGCAGGAATAATTCCATTATATTTACATGATTAAATGCAGCAGCGTCCTACTTGCCGGACTGGGGACAGTCTTATTTTACTTGCAAGTCTACTGTTCCTGCTTTAATTGCTCTACCATTTGTCTGAATAATAACGAACTAGCTCGCTTCTATGATTCTACCTCATGGAGCCATTGTTTTTCAACGTAAGGGGTAATTTACTACATGCATGGGAATAAGAAACTTGATCGCCAGAAGTTCCAAAGTCACTGTCTCACTATCATGTCTGACTATCGCAAGACCTGTTCTACTTCAATCAATTACACACGATCAGTTAAGTTAAACAAAATCAATTGAATTGTTAGTATATCGCAACATATTCGAACGAATTGAACGAATCTTTACACTTTAAATACACGTGTAAATAACCTTGGGGAATTAAATTAATTTTGGAGGGGAAGTGAATCTGGAGAATCAAATTCATTTTGAAAAGGTAGTAAATACTTTAGCAAATAGTTATTTAGTAGCGAAATTGTTTTGATTGAAAAAACGTAATTTATATTAAATACTATATATTAATTATAATTAAATATATAGACTATTAAATATTACCATTAAATATATTTACTATGCTATATATCAGTTACAATATAATTTATATTAAAACTACGTACGTAGTACGTATCATAGATATTGAAAAACCATTGACCAAGTAAGCTGAAAGTTTCGTTGCGGAAGTTAAACGGTAAAACCAGCATGAATGAGGCAGGAAAGGAAAGTAATAAAACAGGCACCATAAATCACCGGCAAAGAGCTCTTTCTTTCTTCAGAAGGCATAAAGCAGTGCCTCCCCCACTCCAGAAATTTGCGGGCAACTACGTAAATGAAACGTTGCGCAAAGATTTTCCTAGTTCCCGCCGTAATCATAAATTTCGGGATTTTCGATCGGCGAACAATCAACCCTCTCTCCAAGACGCTACGCGCGATAAATACTCGGACAACGAGAAGTTACATTAAATTTACATTGATTTTTACCTGCTTTAAATGCACACGTTGCACGTTGGAACCTTGTATTTCTACCGCGTGCAAGATTAATGTAACTTGTTGCGCTCGTTTTCTGATTTTAAAATCCCGGCATTATTCAGTTTCACGCTCGGCAAAAGAATTTCTTGGAAGTAGATGTTCGCGTAGAACTCTCCGTAGAACGCGTGACAAAATCCAAAAAGAATTGCCAACCCGTTGAAGCGCTTCACGCTGAAATTTATTATTATTCGTCATCCGGCCACGCCGTCAACAACACTGTCCTCGAAACGCTAATCCAGAAACTTCCCCGATAATCCTCGCTGCTCTCCACGCCCCTACGGTTAAACGACATAAATTCGTAAACGCGGGCGAATTCATTATCCGTTTGAAGCTCGACAACCGCCACGACCTCGCAATTTATTCAGAATCCTGTTACGTCCCTTTAGCCATCCGCGCGGACCAGAACATCCGCGGCGTGTCTCGTCGAGACGCGACGACTCTACGAGCGCAGCTGGCGTCGCGTCGATCCGCGAGTATGGCGAAATAGCGTAACCGGTGGCCTCGGCCGCCTATGAATGTCGTGTTATCGCGTGTCGAGACGCGGTCATGCGAAACTCGCCGGCCACTACGACTCGAACAATGGGTCTCGTAGAAACGAGACCTGTGTACGCGTACGCGCATACTCTTTCTCTCTCTCTCTCTCTCTCTCTCTCTCGAGCGCCGCGTGCTCGTTGTGGCTCTGTCGGCGTGTTCGGGACACTGTCACGTTTCGCCATAACCGATCCTTCGCGTTGTCTCTGCGTTTCCGCGTACACCCGTGTACACTCGGTTCGGCAGCGGTCGAGCATCGAGAGGCCATCGATATCCATCTCCCTGCGCTTCCGACGCGTCTGACACACGCACTCTTGCGTCGCGGACCGACGGATCCCACTCGAACGACCGTGAAATCACTCACCGGTGGTCGTTCTGCAGTTTTTTTTCTGTTTTTCTCTTTTTTTTTTTTTTCTTTCTCATTAATGACACGAATGATTGAAACCTAGGGGAATGGGTTTGTAATTTGGCAGATTTTCAGAGATCACCAAGGATCTCTAGGAAGAAAATATTTGTGGGATTCGGTCGGTTCAATCTCAGACTCAATTTTGTAGGAATTAATAGAAAAATATTTCACCCACGTGGTTTTAAATGTATATTATTTATTATATTAAATAAATTAGAAAAATAGTAAATAATATAGTAAATAAATTAGAAAAATATTAAATAATATAATAAATAAATTAGAAAAATATTAAATAATATATTAAATAAATTTAAAAAATATTAAATATCGTGGGCTTTGCAGCAGATGGCTTGTTATTCTTTATTAAATAATTAGGCAGAGGACTAATTAACAATATCGAATATATTTACAAAAGCACGTCTATTTCGCCTACGTAGTTTTAAATAAAATGTACATTATTTATTATATTAAATAAATTAGAAAAATATTAAATAATATATTAAGTAAATTTATAAAATATTAAATATCGTGGGCTTTGCAGCAGATGGCTTGTTATTCTTTATTAAATAATTAGGCAGAGGACTAATTAACAATATCGAATATATTTACAAAAGCACGTCTATTTCGCCTACGTAGTTTTAAATAAAATGTACATTATTTATTATATTAAATAAATTAGAAAAATATTAAATAATATATTAAGTAAATTTATAAAATATTAAATATCGTGGGCTTTGCAGCAGATGGCTTGTTATTCTTTATTAAATAATTAGGCAGAGGACTAATTAACAATATCGAATATATTTACAAAAGCACGTCTATTTCGCCTACGTAGTTTTAAATAAAATGTATATTATTTATTATATTAAATAATATATTAAATAAATTTTAAAACTATTAAATAATATATTAAAGATCGTGGGCTTTGCAGCAGATGGCTTGTTATTCTTTATTAGATAATTAGGTAGAGGACTAGCTAACAATATCAAATATATTTACAGACGCACGTCTAATTACTCCTGTGTTCTCTCAACTTCTAACTTACGTGTCTATATTGAGCCAATGGGCTCCATAAACGGAATATTTCAGAGAAACAGATAGTAAAAGCAATTGCACAGAGATGTCGCGTGACATCTAATTAGCATAGTTCGCTCACAATCAGCTATTGTTTCCCATCATATCGATACATTTCTACAGTTACCATCTATTCAAACATAGCCCATAAATTCGCATAAATTGTGTACATATGCACAAAACGGCCTCGCGAGTACGTCGGCAAAATTCTGTACATTTATTTACGTTACACAATGGTACAATTAATCGACCAATGATGTCATCGAATGATCAGTCTCAATCACCCGGACGGAGATAAAAGCTCAAAACAGTTCTCGAACAAAGAAAACAGCCAAGGAAAAGAAATCCCGTAACGCAGCGTATTCAGCGTGCGAGCGTATTCGCGATCGAGCCGGAAAAAGGAACGCGGAAAGGGGAAACAATTAATCGGTGGAAAATACTCTTCACGTCACTCGAGGCTGGCCAGAGCCGGGGCTGCACGCACGAGCAGAGATGGTGCTCGTGTGCCGGGCACTAGCCATTGCCTGAAGGGGGGTGGTTTCAGCCATCGAGGGGCACGGGGGGAGGGGGGAGGGGGGAGACGATGTACCGGACAATGGAAGAGCTAACAATGCCCAGCATGAGGCGAGCGCCGAGACAATGCGGCGCGGTTGCTTGCTCCCCGCCGCGATCCCTAAATCAACGTTCAACATATAATAAAACGGCGACGCGGGGACTTTAATGAATCGCGATTTTCTTTCACGGCGCCGCGCGCGGGGAGCCTTTGCTCTTTCCGTCGCGCGTCCGTGCTCTTTTCCATGCTCTCCCGCCCCCTCCCCCTCCACGAGGTCGACGGCGTCTTTTCACCCTGCCAAAGGCACACGAGGATCGCCGCTAAGCGATCGCGCCGATAATTGCAAGCTCGTCACCCCTTCTCGCCAACCCCCGTAACCCGTGAATGAGAGCCGCGTCCGCGTGAATTATGACAACGGCCCTTCCTCTCCGGCCCGGTTCCTGCAACGTTGATTCATGCAAACGCGAGACGACAGCTCGGATGGGAGAGCGCGCAGCGACTTTTGGCAACGTGCGAAGTTCGAGCTTCGTGGTAGGAGGCGAACGAAGGATGGGGTGCTACGCGTCGATCGCGAATTTAATATACGTGAATTGCAACATTTCCTCAGCTTTAAGTATATTTTAAGTATAACCGAAATTTATTATTTCTCGATAATTTCTGTCCGGTGATATCAATACCGGTAAGTTCAAAAGGAAAGCGACGATTTATTGAGTACGATTTGGTCACTCGTTACGGTCCGCAATCAGTTGCCAGCGCAAGTCTGGAATAACGTGTTACGCACGTCGAGAATTTTTTGTCCCAAAATTGCAACATTTCCTCAGTTTTAAGTATATTTTAAGTATAACCCAGGCAAACTAAATAATAATAAATTTATCACTTCTCGATAATCCGGTGATATCAATATACCGGCGAGTTCAAAAAGAAAGCGATGATTTATTGCGTACGGTTTGGTCACTCGTTACGGTCCGCCATCAGTTGCCAGCGCAAGTGCTTAACCTCTGGAATAACGTGTTACGCACGTCGAGAACTGTTTGTCCCAAAATTGCAATATTTCCTCAGTTTTAAGTATATTTTAGGTATAACCTAGGCAAAACAAATAATAAATTTATTACTTCTTAGTAATTTCTATCCAGTGATATACTGATGAATTCAAAAAGAAGACAATTTATTGCATAATAAATTTGGTCGCTCGTTACGGTCCGCAATCAGTTGCCAGTGCAAGTGGTTAAAGAGTGGGGGCTGGTTTTGCTCAGACTGAAAAAGTTGGAGGTCGTTTGAAGTAGTAATGATTTGATTCGAATGTTAGTGTATTCGTTTAGAAACGATTGGCGAGAAGAGTGAAGAGAGTAATGTCTAGAAAAATTTGTCGATCTCCGTTTCATCTCACGTTTGTACACGTTTCAACAAGTTTGCAGTGCAACATGAGAGCAGTAAAAAGCTAGCAAAGAGATAGATCGAATGCGTTTATAAAAGAAGCAACTGTAATAAAATTAGTATTCAGTCACCCTTGTACTAGTAATTTCTCCAAATTCCCAATAGAATTGGATAGAATAAGCATAATTTTGTCTATCTAAAATCAACTTATTACCTATATTATGTTTTATACATTTAAACTTGCCTATCAAAAATGATTATCTAGCCATCAACTATTATACATATTATATTATATTTAATTATATTAATTATATATTATAATATTATATATATATTATTAATATTAATTATATATTATAATAATTATATTATATTTTACATATACACCTAAACTTGTCTATCTGACTATATTACATTTTATATATCTGTTTATGTAACTGTTGTAAACAAAAAAACTATGATGAAAAAAATAATTATTATTATTACCTCGTACAAGTAACTTCACCAATTTCCCAATAGAACCGAATAGAATAAACAACTAAACTTGTCCAACCATCAACTATATTACACTTTATAGCTCGTTCGTGTATTAAACTCGGAGGGGTGACAGCGAGATAATACTTCTCACTGTCGCGTGCACCTGTATGTTACCTGTGGAAAACAGATAAAATCGAAGGATGCACGAGGCTGGCCGGTAGATAAGCTGGACGCGTTGCACAGCCAGCGAGAGCCTACCTCGCCAGTCTACCTCAAATCAACCGGTTAAGCTCTTGTAACGAAGCATTTGCGTTTCGACGATGTTGCAATGCGATTATGCTGCGCGAATTAATCCCATGGAACGTCTATTTCGCGGAGAAGCAAATCCTCCGTTCGCACATAAGTCGTGAGCCTCGATCTCGATCTCGATCGATATACATATACGTGATGCACGCTCTCTCAAGTTCCGATCTCGGCTCGAACGTCAGTCGAGGAATCTCCTGGTGCTTCCTCGCACGTTCGTTTCTCATTTGGAAACGCGGCCGGCTGGGGTAACTTTGCCAATCAAAGAGCAACCGTGACGCGCCGGCTCTTTTCCTTTGTTCCTAAATATTAAGTTATAACTTCGCCGCTCGTAACCGCAGCCACGTTGCCGCGATCGCGGTTAACGCGAGATGTACAGTTTCCCGAGCGCCGCAACGCGTCTGGCAATAACGGCAGGCATCAAACCTCGGAAACGTTTACGATCGTCGAACGCTATCGGCGAGAAAGATCGCACCTTCGTGTGCCAGACGTGTGCAACTCCGTTCTCTCGGATGGAGGCATGCCGATTTTATCTCGCTTCGCGAACGATAATCTCGCGGGCGTGAGCTCGAGGAAAACGTTGCTTCTGTTCGGTTCACGTTCCGTTCCGTCTTAATCATCGAGCAGAATAAAAACCGGATACCCAATGTATTTAGCTTTGGCAAGAAGAAAAATTCGAGCAAGGTTAAGTCACTTAATTGGTCCCCGTTTACGATTAAAAAATGACCAAACTTTTTGGAAATTGTTCGGCTGGAAAATAAAATTTTCTGGAGGTATATGAAGGTATATAAATTTTGTACATAGGTTGCCACCTATTAAAAGACGTGTAAAATGCAGTATAATTATAAAATATAGTAAAAACAATTTTAACAAATATAACGTTATTCTATTTGATCTGTCTTACGAAAAATTGAAAAAAAAATTGTTAATTACTAGTTTAAGAACTTTTACCATATTTATAAAAAGTTTATTTAAATTATTTAACATACAAATATACATATACTATATATAGAACTCGGAGGGACTTGCGTACCCCGTTTTATCCTACTTTCTTCTACATCGCATTTTTGAGTTCAATATGAATTACTTTCAAATGTAAATTTTCTACAAACTCATACCAAACTAACGCAACATGATTCCTCGAGAATTGGAACTAAGGAAACGATTTCAACGATATTTTTCAAAAATTAACCTCTTAATTACGCCATTCCAGCGCATTTCTTTCAATGATATAGCGACTCACTTGTGTTACAATCGAAAATTTTGAATTTTTGATTTTTGTCCTAGTTGAAAAAGTTACTCTAACGTAAGTTTATTCTAAAAAGTTACTCTAACGTAAGTTTACTCTAAAAAGTTACTCCAACGTAAGTTTACTCTAACGTCAGTTTACTCTAAAAAGTTACTCCAACGTAAGTTTATTGTAACGTAACGTCAGTTTACTCTAAAAAGTTACTCTAACGTAAGTTTACTCCAACGTAACGTAAGTTTACTCTAAAAAGTTACTCTAACGTAAGTTTACTCTAACGTAACGTCAGTTTACTGTAAAAAGTTACTCTAACGTAAGTTTACTCTAAAAAGTTACTCTAACGTAAGTTTACTCTAAAAAGTTACTCTAACGTAAGCTTACTCTAAAAAGTTATTCTAACGTAAATTTACTCTAACGTAAGTTTACTCTAAACAGTTACTGTAACGTAAGTTTATTTTAACGTAATCACGTAGTGCATCGCCGAATATAAATTTCACTTTTACACCCTTCTGTACAATTTTTCCATCAAACATATATAGAAGTATAGCTTCGCAAAAAATCTCTCGTAGCTATTGCAAGAGGTCAAACGTCCTTCTCGAAGCAAATTTCTCCGGCTGATTTCGTAACCCATACCAGGTTCATACCGCGCGTGATTACTGTGACTAATACAAAAAGAACACGGGATACGCTATAAATCCATTCGAGACTGTGACCCAGAACTTCAGTCACGCGATACTTCTCTTCAATGGTCAAGGACTCAGGGCGATTTCGATCGCGGTTGTTCGCACACGTCATCATCATATAAACTGGAGTTATTTGCCCGTTGTTTCGTACTTGAATGAAAATTTCTATTTTACTCGTCCAGTAAATATAAATTTGTTTCGTCTGACAACTCCGGTCAGACTCTACCCCTCGCTGTAGACTGTAAATTATCGGGAATTACAAGTGTAACGAGCGAACGGAAGTTTTAGCAGAAGCGGGGAAAACATTTATCAGAGCGTAGCGAAGTCTCTCCCTGCAGGTTGTTAATAGACACTTAGTGTAATTTACGAGGCTGGCGGACAAGAGAAGCTTCAGGGCGATCCGATATCTGTCCGGATGCCTTTTTAGGGGTGTCTCCCCTCTAAATTTCCCCAGGGGACGGGGAGGGGAGGGGGGGAGACAAAGACAGCAGACATATCAATTAACTAATGTTTGCTTGAAAATTAATTAACGCTCCAAGTGTTCGCAACTTGGAAGTAGCTGATTCGACTAACTGTTGCCTTTCGTGAAAATTTCTTTAATTTCGATCTAATAAACTACAGGAGGAAAATACGTACAATTTGTTTCATCGCGTAGTTTTTTTTTTTTTACACGTGCTGTTTGTTTTGTTTTTATATCAACGAGTGGTCTCTTGTCAAATCGAAGAACAATTCAGGAATCAATCAGAGCCAATCCCGCTCTATTCGACTCCGCTGAAGCAGGTTCAACAAAATAAAAGCATCAAGGAGAAATTCATCAGAGAAAGAGAGAGAGAGAGAGAAAGAGAGACACGTGACTCGAAGAAAGATGAACCGAAGTGAAACGATGTTTACGTCGAACGCGCAAGAAACCAAGAAAGAAACAGCCGGAGTACTTCGAGTGATTCAGCGAGCCAGTAGTAGAGCCAATCGTACGGTCAGACTGGGACAGCAAGTTTCGCTGCTAAATCGAACGTTGCAGTACGATCCAGGTGCATCGAGAAGTTACCTTGCCAGGGCAACCGAAAAAAAAGCGGAAGACGGAAGAGAGAGGAAACGAAGAATGCCATGAAACGCGAGGCGGAAAGAACCGTCTGGAGAAAAAGAAATACACAGGGTGTCCGTAAAGTCGCTTTACAATTTCGAAAATTTATAACGAAGGCAAGTGAAAAGACAGACAAGTGGAAATTATTACAAAATGAGACATATGTATTTAAGTTTCTTCCGCCTCGTTTAATACGCCGCTACATGGGCACCATTAGTTGCACGAAGCACATCAGGACGGTACTCGATTTTTTTCACGATCGATGTTTTCTTCGGATGTTCTTGGTCGTTGAATCCTTCCTTCATCGAACACTGTACCTATCTCTATAAATTTCTTGCACGAATTGATGGATTTGGATGATCTCTTCCATACTTAATTCTGAAGTTTCGCCGAGTCTGCAGAACCGATTTAGTTTCAATAAACCACTGTGCCTTCTCTCGAGGAGTAGCCATTTTGTAAAGGGTTCATTTAACAGTATCTTGTCCGTCCACATTGTATACCTGAAGTGCAACGTGATAAAGATCTTGATAACCACTGAATACAAAGAACAAATCTGATCAAGGTACCTCATCAATTGCCTTTGTAATAAATTTTCGAAATTGTAAAGAGACCTTATGGACACCCTGTATATAGAGAGACGCCACGAGTTTCGTTCTTTTTTCAATCTTCCCTCGACTTCTTGGAACTTTCGCACGGATCTGCACGATGCACGGCCCGTTTGAACACGCGGTGGAGCAAGGCTCGCGCGGATTGGCTCCGCGGGAAGGATTTCGTGGCATTCGAATTAGAAAACGAAATGTCGCCGGCGCTATTGACTCTATCAGCGGCGAGAGGCGACGAGAAACAGTGGCACGGAGAATGGCGGAGCTTTGAGAAAGAGCGACGTGGCAGGGATATTAATACCGTAGGCGTTATGACGCCGCACGAGCCAAGCAAATTACGGTAATACGAGGTAACCCACAGACGCGCGACAAATAGAAAGCGTGCCTGTTTCTCGTTCACCGCTCTCTGCCTTCTTTTTCCACATCTCACGTCCCTTTCTTTCGACTCTGTGTTCCCTGTGTCGTGCTGATCCCCGTCGTCATACCTCGATTCTATCCCGAGCACACGCTCGAAAGGAAAAGTGTCAGCGTACCTTTTCTTCGTTTTTTTGTTTCTTTTCTTTATTCTTCTGACTGCTTCTTGGCCTCCATGGCGAAATGAGAAGCAACGGCGACGGGTTCAAGGTCCGGGACAATTCGAACGTATTTTCAGGTCGAGTTGCTTTAATTAAGAACCATTTCGCGCCCGTGGAAAACGTTCGACCGCGAAAGTACACGCGTGACTCGAGACTTGTTCGAATTTGAACGAGATTTTGTTTCTTTATAACAGTGTCGATAATTAATGGAGGTGAACGCGAGGAGAAAATCGAAACTGTTCGAGTAAGTTTGAAAATTCAGTACCAATTCCATGTTACCAAAATTGTCTCTTTTCCTCGAAACCAAACAAATGCCCTCTCACGTTCTCAAAAAGCATTGCTCGTTATGGCACAATCCTGATCGTAAATATCGTTTCTTTTTAAATTATCCTTCGATTGGCGATGAAATTTGAAATTTAAAAAATTCTTTTACGACAATTAATCGATGCTCGTGACAGTTAATTGACGTTGAACGCAACGTGAGAAGAAAGTTGAAATTAAATCGAAGAGATTAGAGCAGCTTGAAAACTCATACGTACATCGAGTCGTCCATTAAAAATATTTCAACAGAATCATAAATTTAGTCCAACGAATTCGTAATCGTAAGTAGAGATGCTACAACTTTACACCGCGTTAATAATATTCGCAATTTCCACGCGATACACGTAGTGGCTTCGATATAAAATACTGGCAATCCCGATCCTCTTCACCACCAGCAATAACACCGGTTTATACCCTCTTCTCTCTTCGTAACGACGCTACAAAGCAACGGAACGTACGTCTGTACGTAACACGCGAATTGAAATCGCGAGACACGCTCGAACGAACGAAGAAAGATGAAGTCTTGAGAAAACATCGCTACGAGCACGAGAAGAAATAGAAAGAAAAGAAAAAAGAATAAGCAGAGAAAAGAGAGAGAAAAGGGATGAAAATTCAGGTCAGAGAACGTTTTTCAGCATTGACGATATTTCATTTTTCTGAAACCTTCGCTCGCAGATTTATTCGTTCGTCGAGCATCGGGCCGCGTAATACTTTCCGTCATCGGGAAGATCAAAGAACGACGGAGGAACGATTTCGAACGAAGACTCTCGCAGATCTCGCGAACAGAAAAAGGGGAAAAGAAAAAAGAGAAAAAAAAAATAGAAAAAGGGCAAAACGGAGAGATCTCGCGAATTTGCGAAACGCGAGCACGCACGTGTAAAAGATTGCCAGAATATATTCCCTGTGTATATTAATTACATTTTTCCGATATATCGAAAATGCTAGCTGCCCGCCGCGCTCGGCGCAAACACGATCTTTAATTAACCGTGTCCCGAACGTCAAATAATTATGCCGGATAATCGATGAAATTTTACCGTCTGTTTATGGTGCAGTTAATTAAATTTCGGTGTCTCAATTATTGCGACTGTGCGCGACATCGATCGTTACACGTTCGTAAAAAAGGCGAGCGAGCTATGATATTCACGTCGGTGAACAATGACCTGTTTAATACCGGCTGCTTGTTAACGAGTGTGCGCAATATAGTAACAGCAAAAAATGTCCTCTCTCTCTCTCTCTCTCTCTCTCTCTCTCTTGAAAGGAGGAATAAATAGAATTTATATTTATTAGACGCGTGCGCTGGTAGACAGATAGAAATTTACTGAAAGCTTAAACGAGGTACAGCCGACTCGTAATTAAAGAACGAGATGTGGAATGTACGAACGAAGGAGTTGGGAACGTACGGCGAAACGAGATTTAAAGGAGAGGAAATGGTATAAAATTTTATGTTCAGACGGGTCGTTCCTGCCTGAACCCTGGATAAGCAGAGGCAAAGATGGATGTGCCTAATGGTTTTCCTTCCACCGTCGCTTCGTTCACATTTCCTTCCCCCTTGTTTCCTTGTTACTTCGTTTCCTCTCCCATTCTCTCTACCCCGCGTCACTTCCTCTTCCCACAGTTTCGAGGGAACCTTTTCATTCCTCGGTATTTTATTACTCTCCTATGTTTGCTTTGGTCGAGTATTGCTGAATTATTCTGTCCGACAACAGTCGGAAGAACCGCGGCCTGTCTGACCATGAAGCACGTTTACTACTGTACTGCGTGTACTGTGCGTAATACAGGCAACGTGTTGCCGGACCGTGAGCGAAAAATTATGAATGAAGCCTTACAGAGGATGTTGCCGCGCCGAGCTCAAGCCACAGGTGTCTTCGAGGATCGTCAAAGGTATCTTCAAATGGATTTCACGCAGGAAGGAAAAATATGAGACTTGTCCATCGTTAGAACGTCTCATCCCTATCTCAAAATCGTACAATAAAATACGAGGATTGCAATTATCTTGTACGAATTTTATATTTTATTCAATCTCCGAAGAATTTAGAAAAAGAACAGAAAGTTTCTTCTGAAACTTATTTCCAATTGTCAATAAGATTCTTGGTAATTGTGGCGTACAATAATTTCCAGCAAATTCAGCCAGTCTCCTTCAAAGTTGACAATTTTGGAACTACAACTATCAAAATGGTCAAAATGACCATTTGGTTTGAATATTAGGTATTTAATAGACATAAAACATACTTTCAGAGACTCGAGTGATTCTTCAATACGAAAATAAAAGCTCGTGCACATGCCTTTCACATTGACACTGTCTCCGATGAAAACTTCATGCTTTAGTCCTAGTCGAGTCTAGCTTCTAAATATATATTTAGAAATTAAATGTTTGTCGCATTTATTGATATCTAGTTTTTTTTTAAATAAATTTAATTCATATATAGAAATAATATTAATAAAATATTACTATTTTATTAATTTTTCTATATAAAAAATTTATGGGATAAACTATAAATTTACTATATTATACAAAATAAATATTTTTAAAATTATGATTTTAATATTAATTAATTATTGAAAAAATTTTATAATTTATTATTTAAATTTAAAAATTAATATATTTCGTCATTTTTGACAATTCTAATCTTGAAAGTTTCTCAAGCGTACGTCAGGAAAATCTTGCTCTGGAAGGGTCTCTTTCTAAAAATTTTCCATGGTAAACGATGAATTTCTCCACTGTTTGACTCGGTGGGTCAATAATGAATACAAGTCGAACGACAGCGTAACAACAAACAGTCCGTACGTGGAATTTGCACGGAGGTTCAACCGTTTCGTTCGCGAAACGACCGACGTGTGTTTATCGACTCGAAGGAAAGACGGATCGCGGGTGCATTATATACGACGGCGCGGCTGAACGATGAAGTTGCTATACGCGAACGTGTCGCTTACTTTGCGCCAATTACGTGAATTAAACGAGCTGCTTGGCTAAATTGCAGCCGGCTAGTTATAAACGACCGCCTGTTAAAGATAACTTCGTAACGGCTGTATTTAACGGGAGCTTACGATATTTAGAATCTCCTATTAATTTCGCCTCCGGATGTTGCATTAATGCGAAGGCGGGAGAGCCAGACCCTGAAAAATTGTGCCAGTGTTCAGCGATGAACCTTGGCTAGCCCTATGGACGCGGCAATAATTCTCCCTCGCGAGCAGTGGTCTCTTACGTTGGCGACTAAGTTTTACTGCAGTTTTCTTTTCTTTTTTTTTTTTTTTTTTGGTAGCTGCGTCAAACTACCGTTTGGAGATCATTTATCTGAGAGCAACGGTGTTGATACAATTTGTGGAGAAGACAAAAGGATGTTCGAAACATGTGAGCTTAATTGAGTCTATATTGATCTTTTCCAAAGCCTTCCGAACTCGGATATTTTATTATGTATGTTTATACAATATATTCTACATATATATATATATATATATACGTATATACTCTATATTCTATATATATGTATATCTACTATATGAATATATCTATATATATGAATATATATATATATATATATATATTCAATATATTCTAAAAACCAACATTAACCCATCTAGAACCAACGTGTTGCATTAACGCACCATTTCGTTTGTAATTCTATTCAATCAATCTGTATCTTAAAAGTACCAAGACCGTAAAAGAAGACATATCTAATATGCTTTCGTCACTTCTGTATAATTCTACGATTCAATATAATTTCGAGAGACTCGTACTCGATCACTGTTTGGTGAATGAATTCAAACATCCAGATGAATTCCAACGATACGAATATAAAAATCACGATTCAGCGTGAATGATCGTAGCCACCTCCCCCCCCCCCTCGCGACTCTATTTATTTAAAAAAAAAGAGGGAAACGCGCTCGAATCTCACATGTATTGAATTTCGAGTTCGACACGCAATCTCTTAATTACTCGTTAGGCAAATGGGGAGAGGAGAGTGAAGGGAGGGGGGGGGCTACGTAAAATAAACGTAAAGGGGAGTGTGTGTACGGAAATATCGGGCAATGCTCGAGAAATGTTTGCGTTTCTCGATAGGCGAAAATTAAATATCATCGTTGACGCAAACGAGGAGCCTTTGGTAATTCGAACGACAAACTCCGGTTCGATACATTTTTCCGCGGCGCGGCAACCATGCACCGAGACGAGCCGAGTCGAATTTACGAGGGGGCGGGGAGGGATAACCCGGTAATACGGATAGAGAAGGACGTAGCTTGTTAGGGGATGAATGAAAGTTGTCAAGACGGTCCAATTAATGTCAAACTCTTCAGAGCCGAGTTTACCAGTGGCTTATAACCAATCGCAACTGCTCCACCCTCTCTGTGTCCCCCCTCCCCTCTTTCTCTCTCTCTCTTCATTCCTCAGCATTATAAGCTTTTACCACGTTTCAGCGAAACTCCACGCTCCAAGTTTCCAGCGGTTTTCACTACTTCTTGCTACTTCGTACTTCTGTCGTTCGTTTCGACTTCTTGTCCATTCTGTCAGCTTCGATCGGCCTCGAAATTTTCGGTGTCAGAGCGAAGCTGAACACGCACGTGGAATTTCAACGCGAATAATATTCTCTCGAGTGCAAAAGAGATAGAAAATACGTAGAGTTTCTGAGGCTTTTCGAAAAAGAATGCTACTATCGTCTTATCATCTGGCTATTATCTGGCAGATGCAAACTGCATCTCCTTGAAGTCAGTTTTGAGAGATCATCGATAATCTAGTTGGTATCGTTTTAAAGAGCCTCTAATTTTAATCATCTTAAACTCGTATTTTCTTAAGAAAATTTTCATATCGAGCAGCAGCAAGTGGAAAAGTGTCCTTTTTTCTAAAAAAAAAAAAAAAAAGTTGTGAAAATCCAGACGTATGTAGAAACATTGAAAAAATTTTGCCTGCGACTAAATTTATCTTTGGCCTCAAAGATTGAAATTATTCCTTCACATCGATTCCGTGAAATTGCTGTACGATTTTTTTTTTACGTCATTTCATTGAACATTTAAACAATTCAACTTCGTCGTCTAATCCTCATGTTGAAAGTTCAATAAAGCGATTAAAGAAGAAAAAAAAAATCCATACAACGAAGCTTAAGATTTCAATTTTCAAGAGATTGTGGTAGGTCAAGTGAAAATTTTTCAATCTTCTTAAAGATGTTTGCAATTTGCATAATTTTCGACAGTAAAAGTACTCTTACTTCCCCACTGACGTGAAAATATTTTCTTTAAGAAAAGAAAAATTTAGGATAGTAAGTGGAACAAGCCGCTATGTGGTCAGGCATTGCGAATCTATGAAATTAGGTTTGAGTCATCCTACTTTGGCCAAGGACAAATCGAAAAGGACGTGTAAGCGTGGCGAAAACGATTAATGATCAGTTTTCAATCATTTTTTAGCCAGTATTGGATTATCAAATTTTTGTTAACACCAAAAACGCTATTTTTTTAATTAAAGTTGAGTGTTGCGGTAACAATGACGCTGGTCGTTGCGTCCTTCGTTAATTTTATGAGTTCACACGTAAGGTTACAGAGATTCATTCTTGAAAGATTATGCGAAACAAAAAAAAAAAAAATCGATTTTTTCAAAAGTTCACACTAGAATACCCCCTTAAATTTCCACCGTCGAAAATTCTTTTGCATCAGAGTAGTCAAAGAGTGAGGGAAGAACGTGAGAGGCTCCACAGCTGACAGGGGCGCCGATAACCGATTGCAAAAAAGAAAAAAAAAAAAAAAAGGAAAAAAAGGAAGAAATCGAGAACGAAAGACTGGAGCCAGAGGAGTAGGAGTACGAGTCCTATCCTACCTCGACGTAATCCCGCGACGCCGCGGCGAAAAAATAATATTATTCGAGAGGGCCGGGGCCGAAAGTTGTCCGTGGCCATGGGAAAGTTAGCACGCCCCGTGACAAAGTTACTTTCGCATTATCCTTTGTCCACCGCGCCCCTCGCTGTTCCTGTCCACCGCGTGCAAGAAGTTTCTCGCCGATAAAGAAGCTCGTTCGCTCGCGCGTCTTCCGCTCCCAGTGTCCCAGGGATAACACAAAGCGTGTTCTTAATAACGCCCCACCTCCATCCCTCAAACGTCGCAACGTTGCTTTTACGAAGCCGCCTGCAAGTCTAGCGCCCGGACACTTTCCAGTTTTATCGGCCACTCGTTTGTACGTGGCCACGCCGGAATCCGCTACGCTGGCGCTAACATCCGGCTAATACGCTAATAGTCGTGTTTGTTTGTCGGACAGATTGAACAAACTTGCGACAACCAGAGAACGGTAGAGATCGAGTCACTCGCGCGTGCATAGCGTGGAGTGTTGTAATACTTCGTAGACAAAGAACAGGTGGATGCTTCGTTCTCTGTCGCGCTGAAAATCTTGCACCTGGAATGTTTTTCGTTCGTGGAAATCGTTAGAATCGTGGTAGACTGGCGATCTTTTCGAGAAGTCGAAAATTCTTGCCGACTTTTTCCTTTTGCACTCGCTGGCAACTGACCTCGCGTACCATAACGAGTGACCGAACCGTGTACAATAGCCTAATATCGTATACAAGACTTAACCCAAACCTTTTCAACCGCGTGTCACACCGCGGGGAATATATTTCAGAGACAAAGCTCTTCGCTTCCTATGTGTTTGCGAGAAAATTAGAGTGAAAGAGAGTCGAATCAACGAGAGCTCTGGAAAGTAAGTTCTACAGAATCCTACAAATTTCACTTTTCTCAGCTCGGAACTAAACGACAGAACAAAAATAGCGAATATCAGCTCTTCCAAACAATGAAATCTCCCGCGGATGTATAAATTTCTATTTTAACCTGCGCTGACCAACTGATTCGCGGACCATAACGAGTGACCGAACCTAACACCGCGTACAAGACTTAACCTAAATATTTTCAAAGCAGAGGCTTCGCTCTTTAAAACGAAACCAAGTGGATCGTCGTACGTGTGATCCTCTTTTACGAAGTTGTGCGTCAATTATCGACAATTCTCCATTGTCATTCGAACATTTATGCTCTTTGCTATAAATTGTTTGACTTTCACCGTCTCATAAGTTTCTTCTACGCCAGGGGGTTTTTAACCCCGTGCGTCGATAACTGGTTCGCGGACCATAACGAGCGACCGAACCGTATACACAACAATCCGTCGCTTTCTTTTTCTTTTGAACTCGTCGGTACGACATCACTGGATAGAAACTATTAAGAAATAATAAATATGTTATTATTAAATATAATAATATATAATAAGTGTATTATTAAACATATATATTAAGAAATAATAAATATATATAATGTTGCCATTTGTTTTGCCTCGGTTATATCTAAATATATTTAAAACTGAGGAAATGTTGCAATTTAGTACGGCATCACTAGATAGAAATTATTAAGAAATAATAAATACATTATTATTAAATATATTATAAATATAATAATATATAACAAATATATATATATATATTAAAAAATAATAAATAAATAATAAATATATATATATAGTATTGTCATTTGTTTTGCCTGGGCTACATTTAAATATACTTGAAACTGCTTGAAAATGTTGCAATGTTGGGACAAAAGATTTCTCGACGTGCGTGGCACGTCATTCCAGCGCGAGAGGTTAAATAGATCGCACCGCGGCGAATCTAACGTAGACAGGCAGTCGGTCGGAGAGATTCGATGGGAATAATATTGGCAGCAAACAAGATCCTTCGCGAGAAATCGTTTTTCGCGAGTAAGAAGAGCTTTTACGGGCTCGCTGAGTCAGCAAGGCCGCATAAACGAGATGGGCGGGTACCCAGGGCGCACAAATATATACCACCTTACTCCACCTTAAATCTTGCCGCGACTCGTCTCGAACTCGAAGGAGAAAACGACAGAGAGAGAGAGAGAGAGAGATACTCGTTCGCGTTCAATTTACGTCTGTACATGTTAAAATGGCTACGCATCGGTTTGTACAAACCTGGCCAAAATACTATCGCCAGTCAACGGAATTACGCGCGTCGCTTCCGACATGAAGCAACGATCCACGAAATAACTTCTAACGTGGGCAGCAGCAAGCAAATACGAGCTTCGAAGCTTGGCCGAGGTAAACACTTCGTTACGTTTCGCCTGGTTTTTTGGTCGAAAAGCGCGGTAAGTCTTTCGTTGTTCGGTGAACCGCGTTGTGATTTCAGCCCACGTTTTCGTCTTTGCGCGAGAATATGCACGAAGTGTGATTTTTATCGGAAGATGGTGTCAAAGTGTCACGTTTCAACAGTTTCTTTTTTTTTTTTTAGTTATTTGATTTCGAAATTCTGAGAGAATGAATCGTTGATGAATTTTTGTCAACGTCAGTCCTGTAATAATAACTTTAATTTATTCAGTTATTATTTATCAATAATTTATTTCGCAGGTAATTAATCTTTGTTAAAGACGATCCTAAATTTTTCAAGTTCGTTGCGTATGTATGGCCATAGTCATGAAATAAAAACGCGCGTACGAAGAAGGGCAAATATTCGCGACTGGTAACGCAAAACGAGAGAGATCGATCGAGAAGTAACGCGAGACGGCATAAAGTCGAAGTAGAAAGTTGGACTAAATTGCGCGCCAAGGAACGAGGAAGCTTGAAAAGGGTTAGTTGAAAAAGAGAAAGCGAGAATTTCTATTTCAATTGGCGTGCCTGCGTTTCACCATTAAGGGGACGATCCTCCTCTTTTCGGGGCATGTTCCTTCCTTCCTTCCTACCTTCCTTCCTTTTCTTTTTCTTTCCTTTTTTTCTCTCTTTTCCTCTTTCCCCGAAAATTACGTTACATTATTAATTAATTAAACGACGTAGTTTCGGTTAGCTTCATTATCATCAGAGAGTCTCCACTCGGCAGACAGCCGGGCCCGTCCTAAATGCACACGTGCCCGCGCCACTCTCTATTATACATTCTTTTCCATTATGCAAATTCCCAACTATTATGCAAATTTCAAGCCCTTCTTTGGCCGCCGTGCAAGAAAGATATGTATTTAAACAGAAGGACCGTGTGACCGTGCTCAACGTTACACATTCAACGGGACGTTTCATAGTGAAAGGAAAGAAGCGAAAAAGAGATGTAACAAATATATATATGTGGTCCCTTTCTCGTGAAAAGGAAGTGACGCCTCTCGAGAACCATGTCAACTGACAAGGAACACTTTTGAACGCGGAAAAAGACGACCTTAATCAGCGAGTCAAATTTCGAGTAAAATTAGTAAAGTTCGGACGCTGAACTGGAACGTGTTTAATTTACTGGAACGTGTCTAATGATCTATTGAGCAACGTGACGTCGCGACATTTCTGTCGTTTCGAAGTTAACCTTTCGCGTTATTGATTTTGTAATTCAATAAACCGATAGTAACAATTAATTAGAAACGAAAAGTTTTGGAAATAGTAAGAAAGATACTGCGTAACGTGGAGAAAGAGCAAATGACGATACACGTGTTGGGAGAATTATTGTGGAGAGACAAAATTTACTATGTTGTCAGTCATGTAGAAATTACTTTGGAATAATTTCGGAATGATGGTTATTGAGGGATGTCTGAGGTGACATTCAAAGAGAACAATAAGGTTCTCGCTCATAGCGAAATATATGGAGAGTGAGCATGGTTGATTGACGGATCCTGTTAATCCTCCACCAGGAACTCCTTCAGTGTGACATGACAACGGTTAATAGCCGAACATAACGTGTGCGTCTACTTGGGAAAACTTTCGATAAGCGAAAATATCTATGGTGTACATTTTTGTCGCTTCAACTTCTCAAGAATTGGTAGAATTGGCTCTGTAAATTAACAAAATCAAACCAAATTATATTTTTTTTAAATAAATGCCATGCAATTCAACCAACATTCGCAGTAATAAATTTCACTACGAATTTTACTGACATTCTGTACTGTAAATTTTATTACAAACTAACATGAGTAGTAACAAATTTTTACGCTCTTGAACTTGATTCCCTTCAGTTAAATGCAACTCAAATATCACAGCCGTCTATTTATCGACATTATCGTTTCATTAATATTACTGACCTCTTCAAAAGTTTCGTCGTTTTCTACAAATTCTTTTCGCATCATCTGTCAGCAATTTACTTACGAAGTTATTATCAAATAAAATGACACAGCATTGGAAATCATCATTGAAATAAGTATTTAACAAGAAATTTTTTTATTATATGCCTTTCTAACTATGTGATGTAGTTTCTTAAATTTAAAGCAATCGTCAACGTGTATTAAGAGTTTGCTAGAGCAAGTGTAATGTACGAGAGTTAATGACACATAGTTTCTATCTCTGGAAAAACAATATCCTCCATTTACCACTTTTTCAAACTTTCGTAAGAGGCGATAAGAAGTCGTAGTTTTATGCGAATTATTCCGAATCACGTGAATTGTTGAGCGTCAATTGACTCGGGATTGTCTTGAGAAATTTCTTCCTTCTGATAATTCTTTTGCTCCTCTTACGTCGTTACTATAACGTTCGTTCGATATTATACTATTATACTATTGTACAGCATCGAATGTATACATTATAATATAATTATCAGCAAATTATATTGCATTATATTATATTATAATATTACATTAATACATATAATATTATAATAATACACAATAATGTATATTATATAGATTATAAAAAGAATATATAATATATTATAATATGATATTATGATAATACATAATAATACATATTATATAGATTATAAAAAGAATGTATAATATATTATAATATGATATTATAATAATACATAATAATACATATTATATAGATTATAAAAAGAATATATAATATATTGCAATATAATATTAGAATAATACATAATAATACATATTGTATAGATTATAAAAAAAATATATAATATATTATAATATGATATTATAATAATACATAATAATACATATTGTATAGATTATAAAAAAAATATATAATATAATATTATAATAATACATAATAATACATATCATATAGATTATAAAAAGAATATATAATATAATATATTATAATGATATAATATAATGATATAATATATAAGTACAATCAATGTCAATCTAACAAAATCCATCGAAATCTAACGAAAATAGTTAAGTCAAAATCTGCTATTTCCTAGCGAAGCAACATTACGATTCTTCACGCTTTTCAATCTAATTCTCATTCATTGTACATAGCTTATCGTCTACTCCCGAATTCCTCGATCCTCGTCTTGCGGCTCTTGTTCTCGTCGAGTCATTTTCAAAATCTCCCACCCCCCCCTCCCGTTTCCCGCGGTTATTCGCACTTTTTCCCCCTTTTTGCTATTTCACCTTTTTTCCTCTCGTGTCTCTTTTCTTTTTTTCTCTCTTTTTTTTTTTTTTCTTTTTTAATCGTTTAATCGCGTACACAGGTCCGCTCGCGTGCAGGCGGGCGGCGTGCGTCGCGGTGAAAGAATTTATCGGTCCACCGCGATGGCCGCAACTAAATTTGCGTTCACGGTTGGCCAGATAAATGCGGTGGCACCGCCGCTTTTGTTGGCCGATGGAATAATATAGGCGGCCGTGTATATGCATATGCGCGCGTGCGTGCGTGCATGCATCCTCTCTCCCTCCCTTTCACCACCCCCTCTCGCCCGCCGCTGTTTCGTCGCATGCATCATTTATATGTATAATATACGCCTACGGAAGTGCGTGTGTTTCCACCTGTATAGCCGGCCCCGCAAACTACTGGATGATTGACCAGCGCGGCAGAACAATAGGGCTGTCGCGCGCCCCCGCGTCGCTGAAATACTGGCGGCAACGCTCCCGAACCAGCGGAAAGGGGGTAGGCGGCGGAACAGGAGAAAGGGAGAAGAGAGACGAGAAAAAAAGAAATCGCTCAACGAGATAGATAGAGTTTTTTCGAGCGACGAATTAAAAAAAGAGAAAAGAAAAAGAAGAGGAGGCGGAGGAAGCAAGGGGAATGAAACAAGAACGAGAGCGCGTGAGCGCCTGCGCAACGCGTGTCATCACCGAGGAGGAATTGTATTGACACTCCGAGTGCCTGTTGAAGGTGAAGCGATAGGAACAGTTCTCGACCGAGTGACTCTTTTTTTTCTTTTTTTTTTTTTTTTTTTAGAAAGGAATTAGAAAATAACGAGTAGAAATTTGTGTAATTTCGCGCAACGACGATTGTTGCGTACAATGACAACGGTGGTTACATGATTGTAGACTGCGACGAAAGGATTTATTAATTTGCGCTCGTTCGTGTTGATTTTTCTCGCGTTCGTATGTTTTCTAAGAGCGTAAGTCCATTCGTTGGGAAAGAAGAGGCAAACAATGAGGAAGGAAGAGTCACGAAATTGAACGAGTCGTCGATAAAATGAACAGGAAGCTAAAACACTCGTAGTCAACAGTCAATTCAAGACATGTGTACATGTGTGTACAAATGTTTCGAAAGACGTAAGCGAGCCAGAAAACGAATCGATAGAGATTTCCTTGGTAATCAATATACCTGTATCCCTCGAGTAGACGTCTTATTGTTAGTTTCTGTCCGTAGGATAAATAATAAAATCAAATATAAACTAGGTTCAGAAACGAAACGAAAACAAGTGAAAAATTCCATTGTGCGAGGAGTAAAACTGTTCGAAGATCAAAGAAACAGGGACAGAAAGATAAAGATTAAAGAAATCTGTTATTTAATGTCGGGTTTTACGAGTACGCTTTGAGAGGATAATACAACCCGCGAGCCAAGCTAGCTTGTCACGACGCAATGATACTCCAGGTGAAGATAAATGGTAACTGCGAAACGAGCTAACAATCTGTTTTTGCGTACGTGTATACATTTTATTCCCTGTGAAAGTCCCGTTGGTTAATGATCGATCCAACGCGAGATACCCACGATGACGAGTCTCGCTACGCGGGACTACAATAAGCACCGAGCAAAACAGCGTATCCTTTATCCCGTGTTCCCTGCCCCTTTTCATTTTTCATTTTCTTGCCAACCTCGCCTCGCCCGCCAAACTCTCCACGGCCGCTGGATAAGTGGCTGTTTCTTACCGCGCTCCGACGTCACCTTAGAAAATGCACTCTAACAACCACTGTTTCAGCCTCGGATCCCAGCTTTTTGCCAAACCTGGGTTTCTCCTCTTTCGAAAGAACAACGCGAGAGAAACTTGGAGAGCGTGCGTTCCTTGGAGCGTAGCAAGCAACGTGACGTCAGTGTGCCCATAGTCGAAATCGATAGTCGTCGAGCTTCGATTCAATTCGATGTTTTTTTTTAATTAATATCTATTTCGAAGTTCTCATCGTCCAAGTGCGTAGTTGGTACTCAATGCCATGAGAAACGAAGGATTTATCTGTTTCTAAAATCGTTCGATATTCTACGATTATTATTATTTACGCGTGTGTTATTCGCGCATTTTTTAAATTTACGTATTTCTAAAATCCTTCAACATCTACGAACTTTATTATTATTTGATACTGAATGCAAATTCGGAGAAGTCGACTTGTAATTAGAATTTTGGTACCTTGAAAAACTCAAGAAATTACCAGATTCGTATATTAATAGATACTGATTTTGATCTAACGGCATAAGTCTACCGAATTTTCTCAATTCTGAACACAAAGGAACATCGTTTCTATGATACTTTCACGTTACATCAACTGAATTAGGAAAATAACAAATTAGAAATTCCCCTTGATTAATCAACAATGAAGAAATCAAAAATAACTAGTACAGTATGTCCCATTTTAATCCATAAATGCAATTTATATTGCATCCAAAGCTATTCGTCATTTAAAAACCGTCTTAAATGCATTTTCAGAAAATAATAGCGACCATATCTCCTATCTAGAGACAAACTAACTGTTCCAAATATTGCTGCTCTCTCAAAGCAGAGAAAAAATGCACTGGAGATATTTTTTAAACGACGAACAATTTCGGAGATAATTTTACAGATTAGGAAAATAACAAATTAGAAATTCCTCTTGATTAATCAACAACGAAGAAATCAAAAATAACTAGTATGTCCCATTTTAATCCATAAATGCAATTTATATTGCATCCAAAGCTATTCGTCATTTAAAAACCGTCTTAAATGCATTTTCAGAAAATAATAGCGATCATATCTCCTATCTAGAGACAAACTAACTGTTCCAAATATTGCTGCTCTCTCAAAGCAGAGAAAAAATGCACTGGAGATATTTTTTAAACGACGAACAATTTCGGAGATAATTTTACAGATTAGGAAAATAACAAATTAGAAATTCCTCTTGATTAATCAACAACGAAGAAATCAAAAATAACTAGTACAGTATGTCCCATTTTAATCCATAAATGCAATTTATATTGCATCCAAAGCTATTCGTCATTTAAAAACCGTCTTAAATGCATTTTCAAAAAATAGTAACGATCTTATCTCCTATCGAGAGACAAACTAACTGTTCCAAATATTGCTGCTCTCTCAAAGCAGAGAAAAAATGCACTGGAGATATTTTTTAAACGACGAACAATTTCGGAGATAATTTTACAGATTAGGAAAATAACAAATTAGGAATTCCTCTTGATTAATCAACAACGAAGAAATCAAAAATAACTAGTACAGTATGTCCCATTTTAATCCATAAATGCAATTTATATTGCATCCAAAGCTATTCGTCATTTAAAAACCGTCTTAAATGCATTTTCAAAAAATAGTAACGACCTTATCTCCTATCGAGAGACAAACTAACTGTACCAAATATTGCTGCTCTTTCAAAGCAGAGAAAAAATGCACTGGAGATATTTTTTAAACGACGAACAATTTCGGAGATAATTTTACAGATTAGGAAAATAACAAATTAGGAATTCCTCTTGATTAATCAACAACGAAGAAATCAAAAATAACTAGTACAGTATGTCCCATTTTAATCCATAAATGCAATTTATATTGCATTCAAAGCTATTCGTCATTTAAAAACCGTCTTAAATGCATTTCCAAAAAATAGTAACGACCTTATCTCCTATCGAGAGACAAACTAACTGTACCAAATATTGCTGCTCTCTCAAAGCAGAGAAAAAATGCACTGGAGATATTTTTTAAACGACGAACAGTTTCGGAGACAATTTCACAAATTGAAATGGGGCACGCTGCGTATTCGGAGAATATTCAAACTTAATCCAGAGTGTCCGTGCATCTTCGCTGTCTGGCGCAGTTATCCCGGTTCGACGCGACTGGCGCAGCAGCCAAACTGTGAAAACGCAACAACTCTTGAGACAGAATTTTGCAATGTCGCGCGGGGAACTGCCGTCGAATCCGGTCTGCAGCGACGCGAAACACCAGTCGCGAACTCGAGGTGGAGAATTAAGGACAATAGCGGACGCGAGCGTCGTGAAGCGTGCCCCGTGCTTCATCTTCCACGTTCGAGATCCGTTTCGGCGGCGTTCGCGCGCGAAAACGCGGATCCGGCGGCGATGCACGCGAGAGCGAATTCGGCAGGCGTGAGAGAGGAGAGCAGATTATTCTCGAGGCGAGAGGTAACGCGTCGCCGCGCGCAACCCCCCTTTCCGCGTGTCTGAGAAATCTCTGCCTCTACTTAGCATTTATCTCCGGAATTAGGTTAGCTGCGAGAACGCGTCTCTCTCTCTCTCTCTCTCTCTCACTCTCTCGGCCGTTTTTCTCGAGCCTCGCTGCCAGTGAATTTCAAACGAGACCCCTCGTATAATTTTCAGCTCTTCGACTCCGCCGGTGGAACGGAAATTTTCGTTCTGAGCCGTCGTGTAGAGCCATCCTGATTTCAAAGAAAGGAAAAACGAGGGTGAGAGAGAAAGGGAGAAGGAAATGGCTGGGCTGCTTGAGAATCTTGGCTCGAGGTTCCTCGGAAGATCGAGTAATTTGAGAAGTTGACCCTCTGGAGTGGAGTTTCAGCCTGCTTTGGAGAATCCGAGACCTTGAGGATAAGGTAGATCGTAAATTCTTCGCCAAGTTGATAGATCCTCCGTGTTTTCATCGGACGACTTGAATGTGTAAAATTATAGCACGCAGTCTCATCTCAGAAAGGTGAGATTCTATCTCTCAGTTAAGCCCTTGTAACCAACGTTTCCTCAGTTTTAAGTATATTTAAATGTAACCCAGGCGAAGCAAGTGACAAGTTCATTGCTTCACGATAATTTCTATCCAGTGATATCGTACCGTACCGTGTTCAATAGAAAGAGAAAGCGACGAATTGTTGTGTACGGGTGCGGTCACTCGTTATGGTCCGCGAATCAGTTGCCAGCGCCAAGGGGGTTGATTCGAAAGTCGCGGTATCTTCGAATCGAATAACACCGCTGTTGGATTCCGTGTGATGGAAGTCAACACGTTTACAATTTCGAAGAGTTTATTCCTTGTTATAATCGTGGTCGTGTATGAAATAGAATGACACAGAATGATTTAGAATGTTTTATGGTATTAATGATATAGAATGTCTCTATAACGATTTAGAATGTTTTGTTGGATGACCAATCCAGACAATATCGGATCTATGCAAATACTGACAACGAGCTAACAACAGTCAACATAAAAGTGGACTGTGAATAGTTAGTTAAGATGATAACCAAATATATATAAGGACATGTTTTACAGTAGAGAGACTAGAATACTACAGAATAGCATAGTATAGCTGAGCCTAGCATAAAATATTCTATATCATTCTATATCATTCTACATCATACACGACCACGAACAAGGAATAAACTCTTCAAAATTACAAGCGTGTTGACTCCATTACACGGAATCCAATAATTTTATGCTATTAATGACATAGAATGTCTCTGTAATGATTGAGAATGTTTTATGCTGTCGAATGTCTTTAAAGCATGTCCTTATATATACTTGATCATCATCGTCAGGTGGAAGGGGAAGGAGCATAGATGACTATTGGATCTTGCCCTTATGACCAACTATTCGCAGTCCACTCTTTATGTGGACTGTTGCTAGCTCGTTGTCAGTATTTGCATAGATTCAATATTGTCCGGGTTGGTCATCCAACAATAGCTTCGAATGCAATATAAATTTATGGATTATTACTAGTTATTTCTCGTATTTTTGTCTTCGTCGTTGATTAATCAAGAGGAATTCCTAATTTGTTATTTTCCTAAAATTATCTCCGGAACTGTTCGTCGTTTAAAAAATATCTCGTGTGCATTTCTTTTCTGTTTTGAGAGAGCAACAATATTTGGTACAGTTAGTTTGTCTCTAGATAGGAGACAAGGTCGCTACTATTTTTCGAAAATGCATTTAAGACGGCTTTTAAATGACGAGTAGTGTTGGATTCCGTGTAATGGAGTCAACACGCTTACAATGTAGAAGAGTTTATTCACTTACAGTCGTGGTCGTGTATGAAACAGAATGATATAGAATGATTTACAATGTTCAATGCTCTTGAATATGACGTAGAATGATTTAGAATGGTTTAATGCTTTTAATGATATAGAATGTCTCTATAACGATTTAGAATGTTTTACGCTCTCAATGACATAGAATGTCTCTGTCTCTGATTTAGAATGTTTTATGCTTGTCGAATGTCTCTGAAGCATGTCCTTATACATACTTGGTCATCATCGTCAAGTGGAAGGGGAAGGAGCATAGATGACCAACTATTGGATCTTGCCCTTACGACCAACTATTCCACTTTTATGTAGACTGTTGCTGGCTCATCGTCAGTATTTGCATAGATTCAATATTGTCCGGGTTGGTCATCCAACGCCGCGACAAAACGAACGACGATGCTCGAACACCATTGTTCGACGGGATCTATGAATTTTCCCCGTTCCGAGAAGGCAAGGCCGCCGGTGATATTACAGGCACGATGATACAAACGCGATTAATTAGAAAATGCAACAGGTGAACGTCACTGTACGAAACTAATTGAATCCCTCGGCGAGATCGCTCGGAAAAATTGCATTACTTCCGGCGCGGTGCCTATCATACCGCGAGGCCCTAGGTATTAGAGAAACGGCTCTTCTCCGGCCCGGGGAATTTCCCCTTGCCTGTGCTTATACTAAGCGTCTCGTTCCGGCAAACCAACTACGTGAAAACTGCGCCTGTGTGCCAAAGCGGGGCTAGTGACACGAAAGAAAAAAAGACTAGGAGAAAGAGGATACGGAATAGGAAGGAAGTACCAACGATGACGAGAAGCGGGGAGAGAAGGGGGGGCACGTCCGCTTCGTTGTACCCGCGGGGCCAAAGTTTAATCTCGTAAACGTATAAAAAGTTTGGCGAGCCACGCCGCTAGATAATATTACGCGGCCGAAAGTTAGAATAAAGACGATGCAAATTGAAGGGGGCGGACCAGGTGGCCGAGATGAATTCCTTCGGCCGGCAAGTAGCCGAAACGTGTGACAAAAATTAACGAACGTTTCTGGATCTTCTCGCTCGCTTGTCGAGCGTGCGATCCTTTGCTTCGTTCGTATTTTTTCTTTTTTTTTTTTTTTTTTTTCGTTTCTCGAGACGGCATTTGCGTAGAACAAAGTAGAACGAAGATCATTTTGTTAGTAAATTCCAGATCGAAGGTGGTTGAAGACACGCTAATTGTTTACTAGATCTGTGCAGTTGCACGTTGTAAATATTTCCCGGAGTTTCGTATTCGGACCAGGTTTCTCGATAAATATTTCCAAACTCGCGAGTGTATTTTTCTTTCGACGGCAAGATGATCATGATCGCAAGTAGAAGATCATTTTATTTTATATTTATACTATTAGTTATCACTGTAGATTGAAGGTTACTGTCTTTTGTCATTTTCACGCATATTTTGAAATATACGAGTGAATTTTTCTCTTAGATAGTAATATTGCATGACCAACCCAGACAATATTGGATCTATGCAAATACTGACAACGACATAAAAGTGGACTGTGAATAGTTAATCATAAGGGCAAGATCCAATACTTGGTCATCCATACTCCTTCCCCTTTCACTTGATGATGATAACCAAATATATATAAGGACATGTTTTAGAATACTACGGAGAGACAGACTAGAATACTACAACATACCACAGAATAGCATAGTATAGCATACCATAGCTGAGCTTAGCATAAAACATTCTATATCATCCTAAATCATTCTATATCGTTAAGAGCTTAGCTTAGCATAATTCATTCTACATCATATTCAAGAGCATTAAACATTCTATATCATTCTATATCGTTCTATATCATACACGACCACGATTGTAACAAGGAATAAACTCTTCCAAATTGTAAGCGTGTTGACTCCATTACACGGAATCCAACAGTAAGATGATCACAATTATCATAATCACAGCTGCAAAAATCACCATTTTTTAGATAAAAATATCAACCACATAAAATTGAAACAAGTGGAATAAAAATAATTGAGATCGCGAGAAAAGTATGAAATTAAATCGTCGAGAGGGCCTAACCTAATACAGAAGAGACAGAGTAAAAAAAGAAACGTCCGCTCTGACGTCAAGTGACAGAAATGCATTTCACTTCGAATATTCCCACGACAACGTGGACACAGTTACAACTTGCAATTCGAGTAATCGACATTGGTCACAGCTGCTCCAACCCCGGGATCATCGAGCAGAGAGAGGAGCTTCGTGTCTAGCGTCGGCTGTACTTTATGCCTCCGCATTAACATAGGATACGGAGGATACGAATCGTCCGTGTGTCTCCATCTTCCATCGTGCGCCGTACGTTAACGGAGACAGTATCGTTTTCTCTGCGACCGTGGTGACAGGGAATTTCACCGTTTATCTCGTAACCGTGATCCGTTCCCTCGTCCATCCCCCCACGGCCATCGTGGTGGATTTCCACCCTCGAAATAAAGACACGGGAGGAGCGTGTCGGAAGCCTCGAAAGCATTCGAACGCGAGTATATCCCCGGTCCTGAGGTGTTTCCGTGAATTGGACCGCGCCAGGGATACACTGCACCCTCGCATGCGAGGTATAAACAGATGCAAAGTGGCGCAAAAATATCCCGCTGCGATTTCCCGACCTTCACTCGGGCGTTTGGCCCTCGCCTCGAACAAGTGGCAATTTGCAATGGAATTGATACTTTTCTGCGGCTACACAGAGACACGCACACTATCTCTCTCTCCCTCTCTCTCTCTCTTTCTCTGGTATCTTCCGTATACATATTTATTTTAGGAATGACGTTAACCGCATGCGTGTACGTTTAGTTTTTTTGTTAATTAAAATTACTCCAAGTGAAAAAAAAAAAAATTAAAATCTGTTGGAGAATTATTCGCTACAGAATCTCTCAGCAAAAAAATTCGTCGACAGCACTGAAATTCTATAGATACGAAGATGGAAAATAAAAATAAAATAAAATTAAAAATAATGCAGGAAAACTAAAATTAAAATTAATACAGTACAGTGACAAAAATTGCACGATTATTTATAAAACATAAATACATAAATAATAATATCTCTATAATATCTCTATATAATATATAACATCTCTATATACAGTGCAGTGATAAAAATTAGATAAAACATAAATAATAATATTTCTATAATATCTCTATATAATAATAATAATAATAATTACAGTAAAAGTAAAATTAAAATTAATACAGTAACAATAAAATTAAAATTAATACAATACAGTGACAAAAATTGCACGATTATTTATAAAACATAAATACATAAATAATAATATCTCTATAATATCTCTATATAATATATAACATCTCTATATACAGTGCAGTGATAAAAATTAGATAAAACATAAATAATAATATTTCTATAATATCTCTATATAATAATAATAATAATAATTACAGTAAAAGTAAAATTAAAATTAATACAGTAACAATAAAATTAAAATTAATACAATACAGTGACAAAAATTGCACGATTATTTATAAAACATAAATACATAAATAATAATATCTCTATAATATCTCTATGTATATATAGCATCTCTACATACAGTGCAGTGATAAAAATTAAATAAAATATAAATAATAATATTTCTATAATATCTCTATATAATAATAATAATAATAACAGTAAAAGTAAAATTAAAATTAATACAGTAACAATAAAATTAAAATTAATACAGTACAGTGACAAAAATTGCACGATTATTTATAAAACATGCACAAATAATAATACATACATTATAAAACATACACAAATAATAATCTTACACGCGACTGTCGTTTCAAAATATCCCGCCGAGAGAATGTTATATACCCAAAATGCGTAACCAGATCCACCTCAAGAGGGCAAGACGGTGCTAGGTGCAGCTAATTAGAAACTGGAATTCATCGCGTCGCAGTCGAGTGGGAAAATAGAAAACGGAGATGTAAATATGGTGGCGCGTTTCGCGCCGGGTAGAATAGACGAAAGGCGTCGCGGCCACCCCTTACGACACACGTTACGTTCCATCCTCCTCCCGCACCGTTGGAGAACGTAATGATTAAGACACTCAATTTCTCAGCCGTTCCAGTGTCACGAGACGGTAATAACAACGAGCCGTGAAGGTAACGGTAAACTTGGAACCGTTCTCTGTCTCTCTCTTTCTTTCTCACTCTCTCTAACGCTTCCTTTCATCTTACACAGCACGGAATAACGACGAACAAGTCGACTTTAATGTCTGCCTAACTTTAATATCGCGAACCGTCATTTACCTTCCTCGTTAATGATTCACCCATTAAGACCAATTCTCGACGGAGAGAGGGAGAAACTTCAAAGCCCGGGGATCAGACAACACGGAGGTACGATTACGTAAGAACTAACATTTCTAAGTCTTCATTCTTTGTTGCTCCTGCATCAGGATTCGGATCCGGCCACCGTCATCCATCCTTCGGAATCTCTGTTCGGACCTTTGTGACGCGGGCCAACACACGAGACAATCCAGAGAATTCGATTTTCTAGTTTTATTAATTTTTTCTTAATTTTCTCACTTTTCTAATTTTTTTTTTTTTTTTTTTTGGATGGAATTGAATGTGTACTGAATTTTTGGAAGTTTCTTTGAAGAGGGGCAAGCTTGAAACGTAACATTCCTCGATTCGCAAGCAGAAAATAAGAGGAAATGAAAAAATTGGGAAAACTAGGAAACTCACTAATTGATACCATTCGTTCAAGAAAATTCTCGAAATATTTTTCAACGACAAAGAAAGAAAGAAAAAAAAGAAATCCGAAGGAAAAGAATTCGAGCGAAATTTGACTCGTTTCAGGATTTACCGATTGATAAAATTTCATACCATCCAACGCTCACGCGATACTTGATGTTCCTTAAATTAACGATTCCACAAAAGCCAGGACGTTTTAAAACGAATATCCTCGTGCCTCTTATCACACGCTGTCGCCACAATTGAACGATTCAGTTATCTTTCGCATCAGTCGCGAATCAATACTCTATTAATTCATCTCTGCTCCGCACGCGGGATATACGTATGTACAATACACTTATCTATGATTCATTAAAAAACAAAACAAAGGAACGAAGAAGCCGACATCGACATTGACGCTGTTCCCATTCGACGTGTCAATCGAGGTGAAAGATAAACAGAAAACGGTGCATTTATTACAATTGACTCTGCTCTCTTTATACGGGGCATGAAGCTGAATGCGAACCTATCGATACCATAAACAGGCGGTTGTTTACGCAGCTGTGACTGGAAAATTCGCCAAAGTGCGCAACGTTCGTTTTCCAAAACGATGGCGTTTCAAACTGCTTCGAACTCGGACATATTCTCTCGATTCCGCTTCAAACGACGAGGAATTTTATCACACGAGGCGGCGACGATTTCGTACGACTTCCACGTGGAAAAACAGAAAGAGGAAGGGGCGATAAAAATGATTTTATCGCTTTCGGAATGGTCGGTAGATGGTCGGCCGCGTAGTTACATTTTTGGATAAACGAACTGTCGTGTTCGCGTTTCCTTTCTAAATCCCGAGGGGAACGGCACGGGTCCGTGAAAGCCTGTCGATGCGGCAGACACAGACAGATTGCACCCACCAGGTTTGTAATGTTCTCACATCCGGACTCTTATTCGCGTGCTGGGACAACCTAACGAATAGCTTCCAACGGATATAGCAAACAGTCGCTGTCAGTTTAAACTGTGATGCCGCGCCGATTCTGACAAATATAATGTTTACGACACCGTTCGAAATTTGAAATTTGAAGGTAACGCCGCTACGTTTTTTAACTTTCGATCGAATATTTCTCTACTTTTTTTTCTTCTTTATTTTTAGCTCCAGCGTCCCAATTACGATCTTTATTTGTCAGTTTTTTTTTTTTTCAGCCAGTCGAAAGATAAAGTAACAAGCTTCGTATTTACAATATATTCTTTTTTTTTTTTTTTATTTGCTTTATCGTAAAATCCGTGTTTCCCTGTCGGTGAAAAATTCGCCAGCTTCAACGTCCCGGGATGAAATAAAACAGCCCTCTGTTTAAGAGGGGGATTCAATTACCGTCTCTATCTGCATTTTTATCGCGAAGAATACCCGTTTCTCGGTATTAAAAGCTTAATTCAAGGGGTCAGAGTTTTTTAACGAAATAATATCAGTGTATCGCTATCCAATCCGACAAAAGAATTCGCCGACGGTGCATTTCTTCCGGAGGGAGCTTAATTTACTTTTATAAGCTTGCTACATGCTGCGAGCACGATGCACCAACGCGCGCGCACGTACACGAACGGAACTTTAGTATCTTTAGCAGCTTTCCCACGAAGTTTCGACGATACCACGCTCGAAACTAAATTATCAAGCACATCTATTAAAGTTTTCACTGTGCAGAATTTATATGAAATAACCCTATTATACCGCAGTTAATTCATAAATAACTGGTATTATCTCTCTAGGAAAATCGCAAAGTACGGATTCAGATTAACATGCTCCGCGCGCGCGCAAAAAAAAAAAAAAAGAAAAATCGCCAAGCGATATTTCCAACGTTCGTTATAAGATTTAGAATCACGGTAAGATAATGTAAAATATTTTGACGCATCGTGTCAACCTTTCTTAACACGTTCAAGACGAATGGGAAACAAACTTTCCACCGTTTAATAACTTTCTTTCATCGTCAAACATGCTCTGCAACTCGCAACGACTGAAAACACATAATAACGTCTCTTGGCGTAGAAAAGAAAAAAAAAAGAGAGAAATTTAGTTACTTCAGGTTGTGAGATTGGAAAGTCGATCTCAAATTATCGAGATATATCATTAGTACATTAATACGTCGTCGATACAAACGGAGAGGCCTTTCACTGTGATTCTCTCGCTTTGATTTCAAATTTCCACCAAATCACTCGCTCACAAGGAGAGGTCACAGCTGTTGGGTCGTCGATTTTAAAGTAAAAATAATTTGACTGTGTCCAAGCATTTCCGTCAATACCCATTATTTACAAAGATATTTAATGTTTTAATCTTCCATCACAGCTATACATACTCCTTTTCTTAAAGTTGGAGGTAGTGATGTAATAGCGAAGCTGTAATGTAATCTATTCATACTCGGAAATTTTAGAGTTTCGAATCCTTCCACAGAAGAACTTTTTTTGTATTATTTCTATTTTTGTTTTCTTTCTTTTCTTTTATGTAGAATACTGTGTTTTGTATTTTTATAATGTCCCTAGTTATATCGCCACTATTACAATTTTATAATGTCCCTATTGTAGAATGCTATAGAAATTTCGGAAAATAATCATGAACTTTCGAACGTAGGGAAGACGCTATCAAAATTCATTCATTGGTTCATAATCAATTATCTGCATTAGTTTTCGATGCAATGGTTAAATATTTCGCAATAAAATTAACATCTCATAAATCCATATTTTTCAATGTAAACCAAGTGTGCTTTGCAGACGATGTAAGAAACGCAAAGTGTTCGTGTAATAATACGGCATTTATAAAATGTTCATACTGCCAGGTATATTTATGCTTTTCATGCTTTTATGACGCTCATCATCCTAGACATTGTAATGCTCTTTCGCAAAAGATTAGTTATTAAAAATTGTAATGCCCGACGTTATAATTTATATTGAAATTTTCTGTGATATTTTAAATAAATTAACAATTAGAGATACTGTAGAAATGTAAAACACAGTATTCTACACTGAAAGAATGAGAAAACTTGAAAGAAAAAAAAAAGAAAACAAAAGTAGAGATAATACAATTCTTTCCTGGGAGCTACGTTACTATATTACTGCTTGCAAATTTAACAAAAGAAATATATCTCTGGAGTATTAAAACATTAAATATCTCTGTATAATAATGTGTATTGACGGAAATGCTCGAACACGGTCAAATTACATTTGCTTTAGAATCTACAGACCAAATTTCATTGAAATCGACGACCCAACAGCGGTGACCTCTCCTTGTCAGAGATAAAGTCGAACTGTCTCACTCGGAACGTAGTCCGACCAGTCTCTTATCGCGTATAAAATCGCACAGGTTCAGGTCTCGTGAAAAAAATAGAATCGCGATAGATCGGGAGAGAGGGGGTAGCATAGTCACTGCTTTTCGCGGTCGATTAATTTTCGTTCTGCTGAAAGCAGATCCAGATCGCTCGGACGAACGTGCAGGCTCGGTGATAAGAACCGCTAAGGATTTTTTTGTCTGAACCGAGCTGAAAGCGCGGGAAACAGAAGAAAAAAAAAGAGGAAGAATTGCCGCGCGCGAAAAACAGGAGGAGATAAAGGAGTTTGAAGAAGAAGAAGGTGAGAACATGAGAAAGGTGGATGGCGATGATCGATAAGAAATCGCCACGCGAGTCTGTTCGTTTCCGCACGTTTTCGGTGCAATTTTCGAACCGTTCCGCGCGAACGAGAACCAGAAATGGTATTTACGATTCGATTGAACGCCAGCCGGGTCGTCGCGCGACTCGGAGGATCTTGCGCGGCCAACAAGGCCGGCAAGAAATTAATTTGGGTCGTTGGAACATGCGCTCGATTAGCTTCGTTCGTCAGCAATCAATTCCCGATTGCTTATAACCCGTGCATGCAATTTCAATCTAATTAATAAACGAGTATTACGATACGACGTGGAACCGCAAACGGGGGGGGGGGGTGGAAGGGGGGTCCGGCTATTTTTGCCCCATCGATAATTATTGCCGCGGTTATTATCCCTCGGAATCGCGAGACGGATAATTTAATTAATTTCGCGATCTCGCCGATGAAACGTTTCGACGATTGCTCGCCCAATTTGTAAGATATTCCCCGCCATTCAGTTACAATCTGCGTTGTCCATAAAGAGAGGGGGGGACACAAAAGCGAAATGTAAAAATATTTGTTTGAATTGTTAATCTTCCCGCGTGAGACAGCAGTAGATTGAAATGTTATGACGTTTAACTCTTGCAGGACATCTTGTCGGAATGAGTCTTTTATTGGACATGTCGTGCACATTCTTGGACATTTTTTCAATCGATGAAACCTGATCGTTGTTTCGACGGTTCCGAAGAATTTATAAATTAATTACAAGTATAATCGTGACTGATATTAACGGTCGACAGCGAATGCCTGTTAAGAGAAGCAAATGATTCTAAATTTGAGGCTCCTTTTAACCACTTGCGCTGGCAACTGGGCACGCGGACCATAACGAGCGACCGAACCGCCTACACAACAATTCGTCGCTTTCTGTTTCTTTCGAACTCGTCGGTACGACATCACTGGATAGAAATTATTAAGAAATAATAAATACATTATTATTAAATGTATTATAAATATAATAATATATAATAAATATATTATTAAATATACATATTAAGAAATAATAAATAAATAATAGATATATATAGTATTGTCATTTGTCTTGCCTGGGTTACGTTTAAATATACTTAAAACTGTGGAAACGTTGCAATTTGGTATGACATCACTGGATAGAAATTATTAAGAAATAATAAATATATTATTAAATATACATATTAAGAAATAATAAATAAATAATAGATATATATAGTATTGTCATTTGTCTTGCCTGGGTGACGTTCAAACATACTTGAAACTGAGAAAATGTTGCAAAGTTGTCGACGTGCGTGGCACGTCATTCCAACACAAGAGGTTAAAATTGCCATTAACATCTAATGCGCGCGATAAATTCCAGTTATTTCGAAGGTAATTAACAATCCCGGCGTAACAGTGAATTAGGAGCTGGTGAAATGAAGTAGATATCGGTTTGTACGCGCGCAGCAGCTTAGGTTACTCATGCATCAATCAAATCATACGCTGGGAAACGCTTGCTGTTTATGGTTAACTTTGATGTCAGACTCCGACAGTCTATGCGATCGTAACAATAGCAACTGCGTAGCTAGAAATAGAGCTCGTCCATGCCTTTGTCGCGATTAATCTGCCATTGGATTACGATCCGATATACATAGTAACTATGTACACGGTGCTCGTTAATATGCCCCTGTTTACGCGAGCTCGACGTTAATGTTTGATAAAACGTTCAATATTCATCGGTTCGATCCAAGTACCGCGGCTGCTGTTAATACGGGCATTTTACAAATGAAAGCTCACAAATGGGGGAAAAAATAGGCTCGTTCGAAATTTCACAAGTGGAAGAGGATCGATTGTTTCCAACTGTAAGACCAATTAACGTAGTGGATTGACGATAAAAGATTTCCTACAAGCTCACACATTTACAAAATTATCTTCGCGGGTTGCCGTTTACTTTACAAAATACTGTTTACAAACAATATTACACGTTCTCGAAATTCCTTCGATTTGACGCTGAGAAAATACATGATTCGATTTAAAGAAATAAAGAAAACCTTGGGAATTTCGAAATTGATACGCCATATTTTGCCTACCTTGAAATCATACCACTTTTCTAGAATTTGTATTTCTGCTCTGAAAAGAGACAGAACCGTCTCGCGTCTTCAAACAAAAACCTAGTTGGGGAAATTATCAAAAAGCTGGAAATAGCAAAGGAAACACTTTTGAAAATTTGCAAAATGCCATCAAAGTTCACTGGACAACGTTTTCCTCTTATTTCTTTTACTTTTTGAAAATTTACTACTTAAATATATTCTTCTATTCTTCCTTACGATGCAAATGTAATCAATATCAAAGTAAACTCGTTGGCACAACTTGAATATTTAGATCCCATCCGGAAAAGTACTCCAACATGTTCGCGGGAGTGAATGCTATAGCATTTATTTCCGTGGTGACGTGATATGACACGAATTCGATCTGTATCGACGTGGATGCTAGAGCATTCATTGCACGCAGCTATTAAAATGTGATATCACTGAGCACTCGGACGAAATGTGACAAATAAAAATTTGGATGTCACAATTAGTTCAAAAATAAATTATAAATGTCTCTTTTGCAGCTTTACTCTCCGCGAACGTGTTGACGCAGTTGCAAATAACAGAGATATAACTTCGGTTGTTCATCGTAACTCAGCCCACACGAATCACCGGTGACTGATTAATTCCAAAGGAGATTCTGGAAAAATTCAGAAAAAATTGTACTTTGGCGTACAATTCTCCTCCCTCCTGGGAGAGAAACGGTGGCGAAGAATCGAGTATCCGGTGCTGGGGGTGGTAACCAGGTGGTCTGGGGATGAGAACATGTAAACGCAATGATTAATTAATTTATCAATGATAGTTTCTGCTTTTTGGTTGTTCAGTGGTATAAGTCGGAGGTATTTGGTCGATTGGTCTTGGGTTGAGAGGATAAATTAATAATAAAATTTTTTATTGGTTTTGTGATAGGAAATGGTCCGACAATGTCGAGTGCGATCATGTCGTTGGGGTTATCTGGTGTATCTGGGATTATGGCTTCTTAACGGGGTCGTATTCTAGTGAGATCGACGCGACAAAAATCCGTCGATCCGCGCTAAATTCCGCGTTTCGTTCTTCGGCGGCCGAGAGGTAATTGTAAAAACGCGACACCGCGCTCCGGGCTTTACATGCTAACGGGCGAACAAAGGACCGAGTGAAACAAAAGGGGGAAGGATTCCAGGCGGCGGGGGAGAGCGGCGGATAAAACTCGAAGCGGCGATAGAGCCGGCTCCCGAGCGGCAACGACCGGACGAAGAAATCGGCGAGAAGGTGACAGAAAGAGAGAGAGAGATAGGGGAGAAAAACTGGTGACGGAGCAGGAAAAAAGGGGTTGGAAAGAGGGAAATCGGAGGAGGCGAGCGGGGAGCGGGAGACCAAGGGGGAGGGGAGGGTGGAACGAATAAAAGGAGGAGAAAAGTGGGAAGAGAGTTTCTTCCGCGCGGCATCGATCCGCGAAACTTTCTGGCTCGGTAACGATCGCAGGTGGCCCTGTATTCAACGTAGGTGCACAGCGGGTCAAGCCGTGGGAGAGGGCTCGAAAGAAAAACTGGAATAGAGAGAGAGAGAGAGAGAGGAGAGGGTGGAAAAACGAACGATTGAAACGAGGGGGGCGGCGTGGCAGCGAGGTAACGAGGAATTGGAGTCCGCGCAAACTTGACCGTACCGAAAAATTGGACGGCTTGTTCCGAACGCTTACGAGTTCTGGACGTGTGCGGATTACGGAAATCTTTCTTCGTGCCGGGGCGACCGACTGCCGCACACCGAGTAGGAGTCGTGCACGCTCCGAAACGTTCGGACGCGCGTGTGTACCCGGCTGCACGAGCAGAGGAACGCGATGGCCTAACACCCGGGATCGGGATCAACACGAAGGAACACGGCGGCGGCGAATCAGGGCTGATGAGCAGTGAACTACAGTACCTGTTTTCATTGCCTTTCACACACACATACACACATACACACATACACACACACACACACACACGGAATGAAATTGCGCGAGGTGTGATCTCAGGTTTTGTTACCTCGGAACGGAAGGATCCCGGGATTAGCTGAATTGGTCGTGGGACCCGTGGAAACGCGATATTTTCTTTTCCATTCTATCTGGAGGAAGTGGCTTTGGATGAGAAACTCGACGAGGTTGACACGCGTTCGCGTTTTCGAAAGTTGGAAAATCAGAAACGTCTCCGTCTCCGAGATATTCGTCAAATCGGAGGGCGATATTCTCCAACCATTTAAACATCGGTATCGCTAGAAACGACAAGAAGATTGAAACGCAACGTATCAACTGGTCAACCGGCAACACCAATGAGAACAATCTCGATGGAATTGTGAAAACCGCGATAATTCATCCACCTTTGTGCCCGTATCACCGCGGCGACGCTAATTTCGTTGAACTCTTTTCAGATTAAACGATGCATAAATGAACGATGCATCAACGAGGAATCGATGTTTATAATATCCCATTGTCTTATCCTGGCGCGCTCATTAGGGTCCCCTTGAACAATGAAACTCGTGGCCCGTTTCGATTCATTAATGGAATAAAATTTCATTCGCGAGGGGGGCGTGCGACTGTAAAGGGAACGATATAAATCAATGAACGCTTTAATACGCGGCGATGAATTCAGATTCTTATTGTCGTTCGTTTCGTTTGATTTACGTAATCCCCCGCGGGGTGAAAGAATTCCATCCTCGTCGTGCATTTCGCAGTTGCCGGCGAAACAAGCAGATTCGCGTTTCGTCGATTAACAAACGTAACGAAAATGCCACGGGCATTAGTTTAATTATTCGATTATTTTTCCCCATCGGCAAAATCCCTCGGCCAGCCGACGACAATAAAATATGTTACGAGATCCTAGCGGGATTAAATGGTAATTCCACTCTCAACGATCGATCCTCTCAATCCACTGTTGCCAATTAAAGGAGACGAATGTGAAAGAAAAGAAACGTAAGAGAGAGACGAGCCTTTGCCGATTGTACGAACACACGTCGGTCGCGCGAAGGCAATATTGCAATTTTCGATGTTAAAACTTCACAAAATTCACACTCGCGACAAAGTTTCATTGATATCGACCGCTGAAACGTAACTTTCAAATCGATACGTGTGCGTAACATCCGTGGGCGTCAAGTTGGTTAAAAAAAAAAAAAATGAAAAAACAAAAAACGAGAGACAATATATCACGCCACCAGCAATAACAGTAGAAACAGTAGAAAACAGAACAGACACGTGTCACAGGCCAGCTAAATCTATAAAGTTACCGAATTGTTAGCCCTCGAGCGGCGATGATACACCGTCGTGGTGAAAATCTTTATTTCTTCGTTTCCGAAGAACGTCATCTCGGCGAGCAAATATCTCAAATAATCAGGAATCGTCCCAACGATTTACCCGTGGAACAAATCGAAGCACACAGCCGACGACGTTAATCCGGATAACCACGATACATACTTCGATACGTACGACTGGTGTAGAGCGAGTAGAAGGCGGCGCAGCTTGGTTTCGAGAGGTCTCCGGAAGACGCGACAGGGCGGCCCGTCCCTGGATCGTAGACAGAGCGGGTGTCAAATGATCGGAAACACTGATCAATCAATTATCGCAACGCCCGTCGGCAAAGCGTTTAAGCGAGCCATCCGGATTAACCGCGCGCGATTGGCATGCCGAAAACCCGCGGAGAAATTGCGCGTTCGATTCGGGAATCTTGCAAAGCCGGAGGAAACTACGCTGGTCTACGCTCCTCGTTGACGCGTCCGCTGCCTCCTGATCGCACACGCTCGGGATTACTCGGTTCACTGCCGCTGGTCGACTGTAATTCACACGAACGGAGAACAGGAAACTTGGATTAATTAGAGGTAACGGGAGTTGGTAGTTTATTCAGAGGTGGGAGGGGGAGGGAGGCGATTTTTCTTGGACGTTTTACGTTGAATCGGATCCGACGGAACGGGGAAGTGTCTATTTTTGATAACTCGCAAATGGCTTGTAAAAAAAAAGTGACAGGGAGCTCGAATCGAGAGGACACCCTTCAGTTTCGTTTTGCTTTTTTGTGTGACAACTGTGCGATGATATTACAAAGCACGAAGGGACTGCTGAAACGTTTGATAACAGGAGATGAAAAGTGGATTTTCAGCGTAACAATCCCCGAAGGAGAGGAACTTTGACCGATAGAGAAGAACCAAGCTCAACCAAGTGTGTTGAAACGGATCTACACCCTTGCAATGTTTCGCTTTCTATTTGGAGGGATTTTGTTTTTCGAGTTGCTTCCGGAAACGATAAATGCTCTGTGTCTAGCTAGAAAGAAGCCGTAGCAACAAAACGACCCAGGCTCGCGAATCGAGAAAACATGACTTTTCAACGTGACAATGTCAGGCCAGGTGTGGGCAAAGAATATGCAAGAAACATTCGGTTGGAAAATCTTCTCTCGGATCATCTATTCGATCTATTTCGATCGTTGCAACGCTTAAAAGTTCGACTATATTGACACCATGAAAAAAGACTTGATGAAAATTTGCAGCGGCTGCATTGTCTCAATATTTCAGAAATAAGTGCTGTAAAAAACGAAACGAACTTGCGATGACCCAACACACAGTTGTCTAAAACTGCTGCGAAAATTAGAAAAATCTGGCCTAAAATCTGGAATAGCAACGGTTCAGAGCCGCGTAGAAAGTCGACTGCGCAGAGACGAGCGACAGGGTAGACGTAATCAAGTGTAAGAAAAGAAGAAAGAAAAGACAAAAGCAAGGTACAGGATCGAACGACCGACGAGCATAGAATCCAAAGAAAGTGAATCCCGTTCGTACTTTCCCCTCGTTTGCTTCATCCGAGCTATTCCTTGACTCGTGTGGTCAGGAGCTTTTTTCCTTTCGCTGATCAAACTCCTCCTTCCCCTTCTGTTTAGCCGTTTCCTTTCTTCCTACATATTTTTCCCCTTTTTTCCTCCCTCCCTCTCTCTCTCTCTCTCTCTCTCTTTTTCAACTCGGTCTCGAGGTTCGCTTTTCGTGTCCCCGTACCACCGACTTGGTTCGTCCAGCCAGCAGACGGGTCTCTCCGTCCTTTTCTTACCTTTCACCAGTCTACCTACACGTACAGCCTTTTACCACGTGCCCTCGCTCCTCTCACGCACCCTTCTCGACCTTCCCTCCGTCGCTTTCTGTACCTTCCGACGACAACGACGACGTCGACGACGACGATGACGACGACGACGACGACGACGACGACGACGACGACGACGACGACGACGACGACGACGACGACGACGACGACGACGCTCACTGAGACGCGCGCGGCTACACGGTTGGTGCACGGAACGAGGATTATGGAAGTTTTCTCAGCGAAGGTAAAGTTGTCGGGGTAAAGCTTAAAGTCCTCCCCCAACCCGTCTTCCCTTCCCTCTTTTCTTTCCCTCGTTTCTCCGCCCCTCGTTTCTCAGATGTCGCGAACTAACGTGAGAGAGAAAAGGAGAACTCGGCTGGAACCCACCGAGGCAAGGTTGAACTACGCGAATCCATTATTCCCTTTAGATTTTAGTTCCTACCGCCAAACGCGACGCGCGCACAAAACGCAGAGCATCGCGTCGCAGCATCTCGCGTCACGCGAGTGTAATACGTGTATACACGTACGTACGTGTGTGTGCCTCTTAGTGTGCTCGCCGCACGTATCTATATATAATAAAATATCTGTCTCGCGCAGCGAACCACCAGCGAGAAACTGGCTAGGACACTGGTTTCTTTCTTTTTCTTTTTTTCTTTTTTTTTATTCTTCGTACTCGGTTTTCCCTCGTGCCATTCGCTTCTCTAATCGTGCTTTCCTTTCTTACCCTTCTAGCCCGCCTTCCCGCGTAATGATCCTCTTACTGCACGCTCCCTCGCTCTACCTTACATCCCCATTCCTCCCGCCACCCCCCATCCGGAACCGCCACTCACAGCGACCTTCCAGGTCTACGATCCCGTGCACAGCCTATGGCAGCAACCTGCGCCAGCGAAAACGACGAGAATTATGGAAGTTTCCTTGCTGCTGACGTAAAGCTTCAAGCTCCTTCTCTCCTCCTCCTCCTCCTCCTCCTCCTGCTTCTTCCTTCTTCCTTCCAGCCCTCTTTCTCTCCTCTGTGCTCGCCCTCCAATAGCACAGAGGCCGAGGCTCAGCCGAGGTTGAGACTGCACCCGATTCATTATTCTCTTTGAATTTTTGCTCTTTCCGCGAGATGCGTCCTATTTATCGTGTCAGACCGACAATGCGGTCGTTACGTGCAACCATAGCAGTGACAAATAGGGGTAGCTCTCTATCTCTCTCTCTCTCTCTCTCTCCTCTACGTGCGGACGAAAAATTCATTACAGGGGTGCAGCCACGAGAAAATAATCCGATAATCAGATGGACGATGCCTCGAAGATAAAATGTTGGCTTCTTCGTGCGTGGACGTACGGTTTTGTTGCTGGAAAATCCGTAATTTCAGAAGGGTGCGATTACACGTGGCTATGAGAAAACAATCCAATAATCGGATAGGATGCTTCGTGCATGTGGAATAGTTGCGAGACAATTTCGTGTTTAGAAATAGGGTCGATGACAAAAAAATTGGAATAAATTTTATGATTGTCGATGAAAAAGAAATTTGTTGTCGCGATGGTTTTTCATAACAATAAACTATTCAATTGTGAAGTGGAAATGTTCTTACGTTTAAAAGGAATATCGATAGAAAGAAATTTATTGAAAAATTTTGAATTTATACATGAAAATATTACTAAATTATTATTAATAATAATAGAAAAAATATAAATATAATTGACGATAAAGATGAAATTGAATAATATAAAATTCCAATTATTTTTGTTGAATTTTTCATAATATTTAAAAGTTTAATTACTATAATTATTGAAAGTTCATAGATGATTCATTTTATTATTAAATTATCAATTATTATTAACATGATAAAACATAGATATATAAGAAAAAAATTAAATTTTATTGTTTATTAAACAGCCAGATGAAATGCCAGTCAGTAACATTGCTTAATCCGCTTCTTAATACGTATCAATGAACCACACGGAGCTAATCGCCACACAGATCGCCCGCCATCTTTTCAGCTACCAACGATACTTCGTACATCACTTTAAAAAGTGAACACATCACATATTCCACGAAGAGACGGACCTCGAATTAGCTAGAGTGTTTGAATTCAGCAAATGAAGCGAGACCTAATAGATGGTCTAAAAACGACTGGCGCTTCGGTTTATTAAAATTGACGCGCGACGAAACAAACAATGAGGGTTATTAACTCGTGGACAATCTTGCGGTCAGCCATGGCTCCTCCAACTCCGAGCAAGTGTACATCCAACATTTATCACAGTTCGTAATAGTTTATTGCAACAAGTGGGAAGAAAGTTAGCCACGAGTTGGCTCGCTCGTGGGCAACGGGACACGCCACGAGATAATCTGGTGCTCAACGTGCGCGATACAGGTGTCCGGGAATTCGTGGGCGACATAACACAGGCGACACTGCGTGCACACGAAATCGGACCGGCAGATATGTCGGCTAGGTTGGCCTCCTGAGACCAACGACGAGGTACAAACGAGTCTGAATATCCAAGAGCCAGCAACAGAGAACGCTAAACATGCACACATATGTACGTACAGGTCGATACACGGTATGTTAAACTCGAAACGCGACGTCTGTTCGTCAATGTAATTACGTTCGAACGCACGATTATAAGCGTTCCGTCGACTTGATTGTTAGATTTATTTATCAGAGAAAAACATCTTACTGATTCGTAGCGTTAAAGTGGATGTAACAGAATTTAACTACCAAAACGGTCAAAATGACAAATTTGTAATTTTTGTCGTAACAGTGTATTCTCAGAGACTTGAATGATTTTTCGTAAAATGTATAAAATAAAAGCTTGTGCATTCTATTTTTCTTTTTATTTATTTATTTTTTTTTTTTCGCTTTAATCTCTGATGGAAATTTCACGTTTTAATCGCCAATAGCTCGGATGTTAAACAGAAAGTGCGAGAGTACTGTCAATTCGGAGAGAAACTCGATCGATTCTTGGAATCTCCGTCAATTTTGGTTAAATCGAATCTCCTCGAATTTGTAATTTCACGATTTCCAACTATCCCAGAAGGTATCCGCGGGCTTCTAACGTTGGAACGAACTTATCACTTTCAAATGTAGTAATCTAACGCGGCGCCCGTTGCGTAATTCAGTTTTCCTTGGGATTAAACTGTAAAAGCGATTCTGTCCGTGCCCTGGTCTTTTCAATACAATCGATACAATTACGAGAGAGAGAGAGAGAAACAAACGTAAACGCGGAAGCAAAGCCACTGCGTCTGAATGTAACGACGGAACTTGAGGCACTCTGACATTTCCGAGCGGAGCCGGATGTTATTGACCAGCCGGGAAGTACACGAACATTCGTAGTTGTCAGTGGGAGCATGTTGCTCCAGATATTGAAGACAGTACCGGAGATGGCATGGGGATACAAGACAAGTCTATCGGCGAGTAAAAAGAATCGTAGAAACAACGGTAAAAGAGACGTCGGGACAGACACGAAACAGGCTTTCGGCGTATGATAGGTGGATGAGTTGTCCCTGAAGTTGTCTCTTCCGCAACCGCACAGGAACAGAGTGCTATAATTTTCGAAAACAATAACGTTCGAAACGGGAAGGGAATAGTCTGAGGAATGGAAAAGCAATATTTCTTGCTGGAAAGTGCGTCAGAAGCTGGAAAGTTTGTTGCAAGTTGCGTGCAGATTATGAAAAAAATCACGATGACGAAGCCCGCATCTTTCGAGTGAAATTCGATGGAACGATCGACGAACATATCTGGCATTGCGAAAGTGAATGGAGCACGGAGAAAGAGCATTAAGAAAAAGAAGCGAATAAATTCTCTTTGATCGGCTCGGGGTCAATAGGTCTCGGAGGAGTTGTTCTTAGACACGGGCTTGAACTTGGAGGTTCGAGTGTATTGTTTCTCCAAATTCTCCAAAATTGCCAAATTGCCAAATTATTGAAACGAATTTGATTTCAGAAAAATTTGATCGTACGATCTCCGAGGAACGAAGAAGAAGTTCGTCAAAGGGCAAGAGTCATGGGAAATTCCGTGGAAGAAGAATATTTTATCGAACGAATAATTCTCCGCTTTCAAACGAACGAAAACTCCCCAAGACTTCAAACGTCTGCTGCACAATAAAATATTGTACGAACAAGAAAGAAGAAGAGGCGAAAGAAAGGTGGGGGGAGGGGGGGAGAGAACGATGGAAGTATTAAAAAAAAAAAAGAGAGAGAGAGAAAAAGAAAAATGCACGACGTGCGGTAGGAGAGAGGAGAATTGTATACTTTTTAGGTTAATCGTAGCTCGGTAAACGAAGCATCGAGGCGCTTCTCGCTTATAAAAAAAGCTTTCCATCTTCTCTCTCTCCGGCCGCTTCGTCATACTGTCTTATCCTGAGGGATTAATTTCTCGAGGTTTATGTACGTCGCTGTTGGAAGAACGGGACCAGGTAAATCCTTCGTCGTGGAACGTATTTCAAGAAGAAAAATACGACCCGGAAGAATCGCGCGTTGGGCTCACGTTGGGACGCTTGCCCTCCCTTATTTGAAAATTTCATTCGCCCCGCTACGAACTTGTCCGATTCGGATTATCTCAAATTTTGCATACAGCGCGTTTTTCTGCAATGCAGGGAAACAATACGTACACAGTGGCAAATATGTTGCGCGTCTTGTACAAAACATTTCGAAATCTCATCGTAGTCACTGTAGCGAGGCACGACTGTGTGAAAGCAAAACGGATTTGAAAGAAACTTGAAGATTCTGAGATATTTGGACAGTCAATTATTAATTATATTAATGACGCTAAGTATATATTCAAGAACTATATGTTAAATTTTTACTAATTGTGAGTGTACGAGATTTTTGTCTTCTTTTCGTTTTTTTTGTCACCGTAATATCGTTAACCAAGTGTTGACGCAAATTTGAAACATTTCGACTTTCTACCGCATCGTAGAATAACTTTTTACAAAAATTTTCCACTCAAGGCAAGTATTTCCCTCTGTGAATCATTGTAATATAATCGAATCGAGAGATAACGGATTTAGACAAGTGGAATTACGCACACGATGTTACGGTAAATGTAAACAGTTTCAAGGGAACGATATATATTCCGTCATTCCATTTATACATATTCTATGCTCAGATTAATCCTAGCATCTGCTTTGGACAATGTCTCCGACACGTTTCCCCTATTCTCCGCGATTTGCTATTCTACGGAATTACACAGCCCGCGTAGACTTTGCGTAATTTCCATAGAATAAAATATAAAAAAAAAATCTCTTCTTCTTCTTCTTCTTCTTCTTCTTCGCAAACCACTTGCGAATTTTTCTCTAGTTTCACCGTAAAAACCACAATTTTATCTTATTTTTCTTGCTTGATGAAGAAACACTTTCCTTTTCTCGCATGTCGAAACAGGATATTTCGAGCAACTTCCTTTTACATACACCTTAAAAAATTTATCACCTTGTAATATATATATATATATATATATATATATATATATATATATATATATATATATATCACTTTGTTTTATTTTGTGTGTGTGTGAGATTGGCAAATTCTGAGAAAGGGCCCAGAATTTTCTTCACTGCCCAACAATTGCAATCAGATGTCCCAAATGGCGTACTGTAGAGAAAGTTAGGCCTGGGACTTGGGATTATTTATGGCTAGTCCTCCAGGCCTAGCATTCAAGATATTAAGATATAAAGAATAACGAATTCTGTGCAGATGAGGAAGAAGGGAGTGAGTGTCGGGAAGTCAGAGAGAAGACAGTGAGTTGAGAGTTGCGAGTCCAGAGAGTTTAGCAATTAAGAAAATAGTTAGAATCATCGTTAAACAAATTCTCTTTTATTTAATCTTGAACAAACAACCATCTTTTATCAAAATTCCTACAAATTGGGGTCTCAAGCCGAGATTCCTACATATATATATATACACAAACAACGAAGAGTTAAAAGAAAAATCTCGGCGAGTCGGAGAAAAATCTTGCCGAGACGATTTATTTTCAAGTTAACGATCTCACAGGGCAAAAACTAGCCTGGTGAAGTGCAAAATGAGCAAAGCGACAGCGAGGCGGAGGGGGGTGGTGGAAAAATAGGCAAATACAGGAGAGAAACGAACGATGGCCCCCGTCCCCGTGGAATAAACCACGTCGATATTGAGTTATTCGCTCGGAGGTGGGATCCTTCGTTTTTCAGACGGTACGACTGGCAGCCGGCCGCACACTTGCCTCCACCTACGTGCCTCGCCGTCGACCAAATGAATATTAGTGGTACCCTGGAGACGGAATTAATAACAATCGTTCTCCGCGCCCCTCCGTGTCCACGGCCGCAGACAAAACACCGCAAACCCTGCGAAAGCAACGGAAATTTATACCCGCTGACTAGTCCGTTCGACTGGTGAAATCGTCTGGAAATACGAAAGTAAGCTTCTCTCTCTCTCGTTCTCTCGGCTGCACGCGAAAATCGACATGACCGAGGGGAAAACCTCGATATTTCCCGATATCGGTCAGTTATCTAATTTCGCGAAGCTCGATTCTTCGATACGATCACCGACGCGATCTACGATTTACGTACGCGCGCGACTGGTCTTGCAATAATGTTGCAAATGGCATATTTACGGAATATTCTGCTCTCTGTTCTCTTTCTTTTTTTTTTTTTTAACTTTGTCAATGTATCGAACAACGGCGAAATGAAAAAGAGATAATCAATCGGCGAGTTCGTAACACGAACGTTAAACGATCGGTATCGGCCGTGACACGGTCCATTACGAAATGAAATTGCCTGTTTATGCATTACTTCACACGTTATCGAAGAAGTGAAAGCTTCTGCTATGGCGATAATGTATATACGATGTAACATGGACGTGAAAATTCCGCGATTCCAACGAACGAACTTTAATCGAGAAAAAAAAAGTGACACGAACGACACGGGCGTAGCAAGATTAATCGATTGAAAAACAATGGAAACTGCTATTAATATTTGCACCGTTACTTAGACGGGCGTAAATAAAATTCGTTCGTCGTAAATGAAATTATCCCCGCGCGACTATTTATCCACTTAGCGATCAATATCAGCGTTTTGACATCAATAAATAATGTGCTCGAGTTTTCGAGTTTAAAAGCTCGCCAGAGTGTACGGGGAATATTAAAAAGTAAACAAGCTTCGCGTCGAAGAAAACCAATATGTTATGAATGGAAATTCGAGAATATTTCATGGCCGATATTCTAGAAACGACGTGCAACAGTGGTGGCCACTGCTCCGAACGCTATACATTCACATACGTCACGCAATTATCGTCTGTGTTGTAATTGACGAAGAAAATTTCAATTTTGGCGACATCGAAGGAAATGAAACACCGATATTAGAAAGTCACTTTCTGACCAATGAGCAAAATTTCAACAATAAATTTCTCTCTTCGTAATTTTTATTTTATTTATCGAAGAGAGTGTTAAACACTTGATCCAAGAATTTTTATGTAGCAAAAATATTAATAATTGTCCAAAAAGTTTATCAGATTCTTAGAAAGAAAAATGAGCTTCAGCTTATACAATTTACGTAGTATTATTATATAATTTATGTAAATGGAAAGATACGTCTGTCTATTGATGACTGAATCTGTTTAACTCACAATCAGCTCTTTTTCGATTCATATAATAAAGATCGATTAACAGTCAACATCACACAAAATGAGTAACACATCGTATGTAATGTTATTCACAACTTTAATTTAAACTTAAAGTAATAGAATAAATTAAATCTACCAAATATTACATGTATATGAAAAATATTTTTAATATTAAACATATTAAATATTAAATATATATATATATTGTAAAATTTTAATATTAAGAATATTTTTCATATACATATAATATTTTGTCAATTCAATTTATTCTATTACTTTAAGTTAAAATTAAAGTTAAGTTAAAATTAAGTTAATACTTAATACATCAGTGGATCAGTGTTAAAATGAAAATTCAAAGTCTCTAAGCAAATTTACGAAATATTATATATGAAAAATATTATTGATATTAAAATTTTACAATATACGTATATATACATATCAATGTAACATTTAATGTATCTAGTTTTCGGTGAATCAGTGTCAAATTGAAAATTCAAAGTCCCCAAGCAAGTTGACCACCACTGGCAGATGCATCTTTGTAACAATATGCACACACGGGCACGTATATGCACGGTTATCACGTCTTACGTCTCTTCGTTCGTTGTAGATCCGACCGATACACGATGCAATCTAACGGCTGATCGCGGATAGGATGAATGTATTAAATATGTATGTAGCACGGAAAGACGGATGCACCGAGATGCATCGCATTGAAGATAATCCTCGTGGAAAGGTAAAGCGCAATATTCGCGTTTTGTGCCCTCGTCCACGCTCTTGCAGAGATGCACCGATATATATATATATATATATATATATATATATATATAGATGCCATTTCCTTTTCGCATCAGGTACGACACACAGAAAGAAGAACTGCTCTCGTTTTACAAATACTGGAGATCTAAACTTATTAAAGGCACGAAATGATGCCTTTCACGACAGGCTTTGACCAATGCAAGCGTTTACGTAAGGAAGGAAAAAACGGCGGAAATTGTGCTTCAAGTACATGGTGTTTTTACTTGTGAGCGTACCTACACATACAGCTGATTACATGTGATTACGAATAAAAGTATCTGAGACGATTTCAAATTTTTCTCGCGAGATAATTCGAGTCGTAACTTATTAAGCTAGATGCTCTAAGAGCGACAGAATTTGTTAAATACGATAGAATTTTTTTCTTTTTGTCGAGTGAAAAACTTGAGAACTATGTACGATTTTCAGACTGTTATATTTTTAGATCACCGGTTTTATTTTCTCTCCCGTGTCCTTTGATTAGGCTTCTCATTTGTGAGTACCTCCACCCATCTCACAAAGAAAGTTTGCTCTTCTTTAATTTTCTTAGGTTGGCTAAATAATCGAATGACATTTCAAATTAAAACTCTACAACTCTGTTATTGTATTTTTATTTTAACTTCGTTTTTTTCCGCCATTGCCAATATTATTTTACTGTTTTAGATAATTACGAACTTCTTTTTTCCCGATTATTAATGTCAAGATCGAGAGATTGGGGATCTAAGGGTGAGCAAAATTTTTGATTCAGTGGACGCAATCAATCCTCACTGCATGCACTCGTTACAATTGGCGCCTCTACTAATTTATTTATTACGCGAAACGTGTCCGTGAATTTCGAATTTTCAAAGAACTGCGGATACACACGGTTCCGCGATTGTCGAGGGAACGCGTTTGGAGCCGGATTACTTCGAAATAGTAGCAATTACAGGGCTACAGGAAAAACGGGGGATGTTACCGGGGGCGTTGTTCATAACCCGGTGAAGTTACTTTACCCGAATGTTAAACCTCGAGGCGTACGAAGCTAAAACTAAAGAGTAGCAGGAATAAAGTACGAGCAGATGCAACAAGGCAATGTCGTGGCTCGTAAAACTTTTATGCGGCAATTTTACTTCTTTTCCCCGCTGCTTCCACCCCCCTCCCCCACCGCTCCTCCCTACAAGATATCGTATCCGTCTTTATTGCTGTTCGATTATTAACGGAACATTGTTCTGCTTTCTAACAGTCGTACCGGAGACCGGCTAAAGACCACCAGGTATAAAGGATGCGAAATCGTAAAATCCAAACTTCCCTCCGAGTCCATCAAAATATGATACACCACCCGTTGTGTCAATTGCTGCCCTATTACATGTGTGTATACACTGTTGCTCAAAGGTGTTCGAATAAGTACGCGCTACGTTCCCACTCAGAAATCTTAGGGCGGGTTATTGTACTTGTGCGATAAAAATACGTTCGGCAAACGTAAATTATAAATTGCATAAATATATGATAATTAAGAAAACTTCTACCAAGATATTGTCAATATATTGGTATGTTGTATATTAATTGTATATTTATTGTATATTGTATTATAAAATATATCATGACAATTGTACATTTACTTATTATGTGGATTGTATATTTGTTGTATATTGTATTATAAAATATATCACGATAATTATATAATTGTATATTGATTGTATATTTGTTGTATACTGTATTATAAAATATATCACGATAATTGTATATTTGTGTAGATTGATTGTATACCTGTTGTATATTGTATTATAAAATACATCACGATAATTGTACATTTATGTGTATTGATTGTATATCTGTTGTATATTGTATTATAAAATATATCACGATAATTGTATATTTGTGTAGATTGATTGTATACCTGTTGTATATTGTATTATAAAATACATCACGATAATTGTACATTTATGTAGATTGATTGTATATTTGTTGTATATAATAATTGTATATTTATGTATATTTGTTGTATATTGTGTTATAAAATATATCACGATAATCCACGATGAGTACCGAATATCGGAAACAAAAGTTTCGAGCAGAAACGTATACCTATCCGCTTCGAAATTAGAAAAATCAAGATAACACTTTACGAACCTGTAAAGCGTTGATATATTAATGACTTGTCATAAAACGCGCGCGCAATTCAAGATTTTTATTATAAACGAAAACTGAAAAGTGTTCCAATACCTTCAAGAACTGTATATACACGTCACACGAGAGAGTTGAAATGTCGCGCTTAATTATTCCCATTTCCGGGCACACGACTCGAAGACAAAAGACAAACCACGCGTCACAGACGAAGATGCAGTTCGAACCGATGCAACGTTGCGTTATTCCAATTCCATACATTATCGTACACATTATGACATAAATTCTTCGAAAAATCGGCGTTTTCAGCGATTAACACGCTCTCTCTCTCTCTCTCTCTCTCTTTTCACGGAACAAAGTATTTTTCGAGCGCGGAAGCGTGGTAACCAGAATTTCAGCAACGCGAGCCGACTTCGTTGCAGTGGAAAAAAGGCACGCAGAGAGAAAGAGAGGGACTAAACGAACCAGCGGCGGTATTTCGACGCGAGTTCAACACCGCGTGGCTTTTGTATCAAAAAGCAGGAGCAAATGATCTGGGGGGGGGGGGGGAGGAGGTAGAATAATGAGGAAGTCAGCGGAGGGAAAACGAGAGCCGATGGCGAGGAGGTGAACGCCGTGCTGGCGTCTTCCGCTTTCAAATCCATCGAGTCATTATCAAGCGCATCGACGATCGATCGGCATCGATCCGTTCCGTGCCCTACTTTTTCCCTTCCAACGGGAAGGTAGATGGTCCGCGTTTGCTTTCGCAGATTACTCGGCGTTATTGCGCGAAAGCTTCGACGGCATTGGCTCGCGCGCATCGCATTCAATCCCGACGCCGGGATGGCAAACCATTTTTACCATTCGCCGTATCAAACGGTAGCTGCCGAATGTCTCTCCCTTCCTGCTTCCCGTCCCGTTGGCAAATTGCAAATGGAAACATCTTACCGGCTGATGAAAACCGTCTATTTGTCGGACCTTAGCGAACACGTTATCAAGAGCGTGTTTCCTTCGCCAAAGTAAATCGCGATAAAGGCGGCGTTTGCCGCGGGGTAAATTGAATCCAAGTGGCGCGCGAGTTCGATGGGATTGGGAAACCGAGAATTCCACGCGAAATACACACTTCTTACGTTCGTTATTACGTTGTTACGTTACAAGTAATTAACAATTATACCTCGCAGTTTCGCGAAACTGTTTATTTGAACAGGAGAAGAACTCTGGAAATCTTAGATACAAAAATATTATGATAACAAGCTCGTGCTTGTCGCAGTATATATAAATTATTTCTGCTCGTACAGGGTGTCCGAAAAGGAACCAAACTTATACTATGTGTTACTCAGGTCAAATAGATGAAAAAAGTTCGTATAAATTTGTGTTCGAAAATACTTTGTTGAACAGACGTAAGCGTTCGAAGATTTATGGAAAAAATTCGTCTTACGATTCCTTGTACAGAATCGTATACGTATTACAAATTATTACTATTATTATTATTAGTATTATTATTATTATTATACGTGACTTAACGCCTCTCGACTTTTATTTATGGGGTCATACAAAAGTGTTGGTTTATAAAAATATGATAGGATAAGATCAACTTTCAAAATGCATTTACTATTATTTCCAATACAAATGGAATATTTGACAATCACTAATTCGACGAATGGAAGCCTGCATTCTTGCAGAAGAAAGAATTATAACTGTTACAATAAATCACAATAAATCATAAATAAATATCTTTGAAGGCTTATATCTTTTCAATAAAGCATTTTCGGACATAAGTTTATATGAACTTTTTTCATCTATTTGACATCAGTAACAGTCTAAGTTTGGTCCCAACCTTTTTGGACACCTTGTATATCCTTTCCTATTGGCTCCTGGTCAAAGTACCTTAGGACGATTCATACATGACTAATTCCTCATAATTGTTGTGAGCAAATAATACTCGTTATAATACTTGCAATTAGTAAGTGAAAGAAACGTAACCCTTTGCATTCGGCTGTCACTTCCAAGGGAACATCCTGCTTATATCTGAGCCAACAGCGGACTTTCATTTTCTTTATAATATAAAGAATATAATTATAACAAATGTTTGGCGTTGTACGAGATACAACAACGTAATAATATCCGAACGAAGACGCCTAGAGTGAAAGGTTTATTTTAATGATTCAACGTTTAATTATAAAAATATTTTTTGTATTAATATAACATGGTATCCAATCCTAGTTTAATATTTAATTCTCATATATTTTAATATACAAATTCATATTATATTAATAATTTAAATTTCACCTATAATTATTAAATTTTAAATAAAATCACTTTTATCATAATAAAACTTATTAATTATTAACTAATAACCCATGTTTAACCGCTATTGCCGGCACTTTAACTTATAATTATTAATTTCAATTCCCTCATTTAATTTTCATTAATTGTAATAAAGAATTTTTTATTAATTTCACTATTTTATTAATTTACATTTAATTTTAATAAATTATATATAAAATATTAATTTAATTAATAAACCAGCCATAATTACTATAACATTACTAATATTGTTATTAATTAACAACGACGCGGGGAAAATAAAAGAATTTCCCAAAGAAGAAATTCCCGAAGGCGGAGACTTGGCATTTTTCTTCCGGTTTACTGGAAATCACTGGAAAGTCGAGAGTTGATTGCAACGGCGCCTCCATTTCTTCGATTACGTGCGTAAAAATATTGTTACGGCGCAGAATGTAAAAGCAAACGCGGGAGAACTTGTCTCATATCTAGGGTATCAAAACAGAAACCCGTTGGTACATTGGAAAAATTCTGTCACTCCAAGGTAATGGTTCGCTCGGAGTTTCTGCGATTCGTTGGCCGAACCGAACGCCGCACCAAGTGACGATTGATATCGGCATGTCGATAAACCGGTCGCCAGTTAATTTATGCGAACGAGCGAGATAGTGGAACAATAAATTCGACCAAGATCATTTCGGAGTCAAACAAACCACGAGCGAGTGGTCTTTAAATCCAAGAACGTGGAACGACGTAACGCCGCTCACGTCGATCAAAATATTCGGTCGGTTCGTGTCTATTCTAATCGTACTCCGAGATTTCGTGTTATTCACTTCGAAATTAATCAACGCAACGAAAACTATAACGTGGTAGATAATGCACGCGATACGAGCAACACCGAATACGCGAACATACACGAAACAGCAACGAGCAGACGTTCAAGTGACAAAGGAAGCAAAAGAACGAAACGTTTCCACGATTGCAAACACGATTGCGCGTGCGATGTTTTCATTCAACGATAACACCGACCGATCAAGCCACATTATCTTGTCAAAACAAGGAGCACGTGTCAGCGATAGCCAGCGCACAAAAGATCCTACCCTAGTTCCAACAATATTCAACCGCGTGACCTAGATTCGCCGCCCGTTCCCCGATACTCGCAACTTCCAATTCCACCCACCGCGTTTTCCTTTCTTTCGTTACCCTCTGTTTAATTGCCGCCGTTTCCCACGTGGCCAGTATCAACAAAATTGGCGCGAAATCACACGGTTTCGAAGCAAAGCTTGTAACGCCACGTGAAAAAGAAACGCACTGAAGACCGCGAAACACGTTCGTACAACAAGACTCGAGGTAACGAAGAGGTTCCTCCGTTCCATCGTCGATCGTCAGCTACTCTACGAGTGAAATAATTCTGGCAACGTGCGTTGACGATTCTGACACGCGGCTTCACTTGATCTGCTGACACGTGGACAGGTTTATTAACCTCTGATAGTAAAATCGGGCACCTAATTGTTTAGCTTTCGTAACAAAAAAAAAAAAGAAAAAAATCAGATGATGGAAAAAAAATTCGCACAAGGCTGAATCTTTTTAATTGGACCTCGCACAATGACCAAACTTTTCGGGAAAAAATTGTTCGACTCTGTGGAAAAATAAAATTACCCGGTTTTGCCACACAGAATACACAGCGGCTATAAAATGCAAGACAGTTGTAAAATTTTGATTTTTATTCGTTAAAAAGTAGTAAAAACAATTAGTTTTAACAATTTTGATAAACATAAAGTTGTTCTATGTAGTTTGTCCTGTAAAAAAAAATTATGTTAATTACTAGTTCAGGTATTTGTAAAAAGTTGACTTTCCCCCTCGTCATTAAGAAATGGCAAATTTTTGTGTAGCGAAAAAAGTAATTACAATTTGTTAATTGAATTTCTTATGGAGAATGAAACATATTTATTTTAGACCTTTTTGGAATATTTTCAGACTATATTCTCTTGCCATCAATATTAATTATTATTAACTGATAAAATTATTGATTCTATTAAAAAGAAACTAGTGTCACTTCTCTCGAATTTAATTCAATTTTACAACAGCTGCGTAATACTCTGTGTCTGACGAATACATCACGTTCTAGCGACATAATGTAAATCAAAGATGGCTAACTGGCGCTCTTGCCCCTATTTTCCTCATCCCCTCCACTGCATCGATCTCCCTACCACGTTGAGAATGTCGCGACGTATATATAGAGTGTTTCGTAACTTGTGGGACCCACTTCGGGAGCTGATTGTACGCAATACTCTCTAAATCAGTTCAGTTCTTACTAATAATCGCAATACAATAATAATAATAATAATAATAATCGTAATATTCGCTCCATTATAACTTCAAACACGATCTTATACGACATGTATTACGATTATTAGTAAGAATTGAACTGATTTAGAGAGTAAATTGCAAAATTTGCTGAATCTTCAAATAGTCACATGAAAGAAAATCTATTGTATACGCAACATCGATTGAACATGCTGAAATACTACGAAATAGAATAGAGCAAGTCTTCCGACAAATTCGAGAAACACCAGGAATGATAGAGTGAGTAACCAGATCAGTGACAAGACGCGTGCAGGCTTGTTTTCAAATGCAAAGTGGTCATTTTGAGCATCTTTTGTAAAGGTAATTAAAACAGAAAATTCATTATATCTCATAAACGAAGACAGATAGGACATATATTTATGTGACTTTTTTCCATCATTTTTAGGCGTGCAATCAGCTCCCGAAGTGGGTCCCACAAGTTACGAAACAACCCTGTATATAAATTGCTAGTTTCTTCTTCACTGTAGCTGTTAAGATCAAAGAAAGACAGGAAAAATAAAAATTTGAACAGAACGAGAAATTTTCTAATTCTCGCGGTGCAGGAACTGGCAGACTGAGTGAGTAGCTCGTGCGGTTTCCGCGAAAATGGAAAGAAGTTCGCCACTTCCGAATCGTGGATGCACACTTTTATAAACGGCACCGCAGCCATTTGAGAAGAGGTTGACACGATCGATGAAGCCCGTCGAAACAAACGTCGCGAGACCGCGACTCGCCCTCGCTCAAAAAAAAAAAAAAAAAAAAAAAAAAAAAACACGCGACGAAACTTTCGAGACTTTCACATTCGTCCGTCTTCTCTCCCCTCTCGCGTGGCTCAGCTCGCGATCCTACCGGCCTCAGGATCAAATCGCTCTCGGAATCAAATTGCTCGCACGCGAACGTTCACGCGTTTTACGTTTCGCCGGCACTGCACTTTCGGTCCAACGTCTTTACTTATTCACGCAGGCAGCTATTTCCCTGGCAACTATTTACGACAATGGGATGCGAGGGGATTCGTGAGGCCTCTGCTTTACGAGCGCTGCACAGCTTTCGCGAGTGGCGATAAAAAGAGAGGGACGGGAAACCAAACGAAACCAACCGATGGAGAATCGAGACCGATGGAGAGATCCGGAGATTAGATCGACGATGTCGATACGTTTGTAAATCGCTCGAGCGTTAATGGGTCTTTATTGTTCGATCGCAGATTCGAAACAAATCTCTCTCCGCCATGTCTCGCGAAACTTTCGAGCAACGATTTCCTACGTACAGATGGTAATTAATTGTCGCGTCGTTTCTTTTCCTTGGATTTTGCAGCGTTGATTGGCTAAAATGGAGTTTCTACGTTTTCACCAACTTTCTGCTCGAGTTTTAAAGTTCAGCAGATCGTCGGTCACCGACATTTTCGGAGCTGAACGAGCGTTTTTCTTCGTCATTTCTGTTCGTCGTAATTAAAGCACCGAAGTTATTAAAACATCGCCGTTCGCCTCGGGAAAAAATGGTACTTTCGATCGTGACGCCAGTTCCTTTTCAGTTGCAGTTACTCGAGATATCAAAATTAAAAATCATTGAAATTAATTAACGAGAACGTACGATATTCCCGTTGCTAAAGATCATTTCTCAACGGCGGGGAAAACTTCTTCTGAAAATTGTCGAACGAAACGAGCTGTGAGAATTATTTTTCCATTAAATCAACGAACGACAACGCCAATGTTTCTCCGTATCTCGGATGGCTCGTACACCACTTGCAGCGAGATTATCCACGATTCCGGTCCGGAACTTAACCGGCATTTGCATATTAATCACGAATTCATCGAGAAGTTATATTCCGGGGCCGAGCTTACGCGCTACAGATTCGCGTAATCATATTACCTTTAACGCACTGTTAAGCTCGCCTCTCGTGGCCCCGGGAGACCGGGGGGCGGGGGGGCGGCGCGGGAATACTTGGGGCAACCGTATCAATGATAAGGTAACTTCGTCAAACAAAAAGCCCCGGGACGAGGCTCTCGAGAAAAACGATACGACGCCGCGTCGCGTGGAATGCAATTATCCAAGCCAACGGCGAAATAAGAAAGGATTATCCTGCTAAACGTTCCCGAGCAAATGTAGATAAAAATAATTGCGCCGAGCAGCTTGCGTTTCGCGTTGAATTTCGGCGGCTTCGCCGGGGAATCAATTACGACTCAGCGGAAACTGCCCGTTTAATAAAAAAAAAAAAAAAAAACGGCACAAAGGGTTCGATCTTCTCGCGCGGTTTCGAACAAAACGGCGAGCGAACGAGAGAAATTTGGATTTCTTAAGGGGGTCAGGACAGTGTGAAATTTTCAAAAAATCGATTTTTCTTTTTTGTTTCGTTTTAAATAGTAGTTTGAAGCCTTAGAAATAAGATACAAAAGGGCCCTTTAAAACGATTGATTTTGGGGTATAATGATAAATCCGCGGATACAGAATAATTGAATTTGCATCTTTGAGTAGTATTATAAAGTGTAAATCGTACGATTCAAATATTACCTTTTGGTGAATCGAATATTAAGGGACTTGGATTCAATTTAGTTGTGAATTGTAAGAACTGTGAGCCGTGATATATAAGTAAAAAAAAGCAAGTAAAGGATACGTATGAAAAATGACGTTCTGAAACTTTGAACGCGTTTCTCTCGAAAACTAGGTTTTTAGAAACAGTGTGCAAGATATCTCGTAATCTAACCAACCGATTACTGTGAAACTTGGCACGTATCTTTAGTGTAACATTTACCAGGGATTGACGATCGAATATTTTTTAATTGTTAACAATCTCGAAAAATATAAACGGAAAACGTAGAAATTTTTGCATAAATTCGATACATCAAAAACGAATAGTTGCCATTTTCATAATTTTCACAGAAATGAAAATGTTGGATCGTCAATCTCTAGAGAATATTGTTTACATTTGAAGTCTTTTCGCCTTTTTGTTCCAACTAATCCTGGTTGGCTGGAATCATGCACACCGATAGGCAATGTAAAGAAAAATTATGTAAAAGGATGCCGTTAAAAAGCTAAATAAGAGCCTTCTCTTTTTTCTTCTTTAATGTTGCTTTATAGTCCATAATGTGTTCAAATAAACCACGAAAGCTCATGTCAATCGAATGTGTAGTATTTTTTTTTTTTTTTTACTAGCCCTCCAAAGTATACGTAATTGTTAGGCCCGTCACACTGTCCTACCCTCTTAAATCAAACGGACGATCTGGCTTTTAGGTCAGTAAAAGTTGTATGACTTCTCGAGGAATTTGAAAATATTGGAATGAAGTAAATTTGAAGACAAGATAATTTACGTACTTAAACTAGAATACGTTACGTATAAATTTGTCGGGTCGTTTACCGATTGAGCAAGACTCGGCACGAACTTAATGGAGTTTGATCGATAAATCGGACTAATGAGAAAGCGAGATACTGAACGAAATAGATGGAGCGTGGAAGGTAGAATAGATAGAATAGGGATAAAGAATCGCGATGAACGATGGTGTGCAATACCTCGTGATCGATTTCTATTGCGGAACGAGGTGAGCACGTAGGGATCATGACTCACGACCTTTCAGTACAATCAGCTGCAACAATAGTCGGTCGAGTGCACGGTCAACCGAGATAATAATCTGGTACAAACGAAGAAAATGAGACGAGACTATCTATGGAGGACCAAGAGAGAGAGAGAGAGAGAGAGAGGCTCGATAGGAACGGTATCTAAAGCTTCTTTCCGATTGTGCAACAATTTCATTTAACAATTACGTGGAACGATAAGACGCGATAATTTCGACAAATAAGTCGCATCTTCCATTATTATTATTCAGTCGCCTCCGAGGATTCGTTCGCAACATTTTTATCTTTGTTTGTATGTTTATCCGACAATCATTAAAACTTGAAGCTGTAAAACAGATTATAAGAAAGATAGTACATTTTGAAAAGAAATGTTACGAAATGATAAAAAAATAAATGACAGAAAAATATCACACATTGAAGAAAAAAAAAATCGAACACACAAGGGCTTCAATTTTTTTTTT